>SJYT01064098.1:435323-619377 GCA_006410635.1 Cephalophus harveyi
TTAAAAAAAAAAAAAAACAATAGGAAGTGTTGGCAAGGATGTGGAGAAATTGGAACCCTCATATGTTGCAGGTGGGAATATGAAATGGATCAGCTGCTGTGGAAAACTGTTTGGCAGTTCCTCAGAAGCTTAAACCTAGACTTATTATTTGACCCAGGAGTTCCCCTCCTGGGTATTTACCCAATTAAATAAAAAACAGCTTCTCAAATCCTGATTCTGCCACTTACAAACTCTATGATATTAAGAGAGTTGCTAAAGCTCTTATACATTTTCTCATCTGTAAAATGGAAATAATAATAGTACCTGCTGTGTCAAATTGTCAGAATTAAATATTTTCATTTTTTAGATTGAGATGTAATTCACATAACAAAATTAGGAAGTAATTTCATAACCATTTTGAAGTATACAATTTTAAGGTATTTAGTCATTCATGTGGAGAAGGCAATGGCAACCCACTCCAGTGTTCTTGCCTGGAGAATCCCAGGGACGGCGGAGCCTGGTGGGCTGCCTTCTATGGGGTCGCACAGAGTCGGACACGACTGAAGCGACAGCAGCAGCAGCAGCAGCAGCAGTCATTCATGTCGCCACTTCCTATCTCATTCTAAAACTTTTTGAATGGATAAACAAAATGTTTATATATAGTCAGTCAGTCCAGTTGCTCAGTTTTGTCCTACTCTTTGCAACCCCATGGACTGCAGCACTCCAGGCTTCCCTATCTATCACCAACTCCGAGAGCTTACTCAAACTCATGTCCATCGAGTCAGTGATGCCGTCCAGCCATCTCATCCTCTGTCATCCCCTTCTCCTCCCACCTTCAATCTTTCCCAGCATCAGGGTCTTTTCCAGTGAGTCAGTTCTTCACATCAGATGGCCAAAGTACTGGAGTTTATGTTTAGGTGGAATATTATTGTTGTTATTTAGTCACTAAGTCGTTCTGGCTCTTTTGTGACCCCATGGATTGCAGCCCATCAGGTTCCTCTGTCCATGGAATTTTGTAGGCAAGAATACTGGAGTGGGTTGCCATTTCCTTCTCCAGGGGATCTTCCTGACCCAAGGATCAAATCTGAGTCTCTTTCATTGGCAATCGGATTCTTTACCACTGAGCCACCGGGGAAGCCAAATGGACTGAAGCCATAAAAAAGAATGAAGTACTGATACAAGCTACAAGGTGATTGAACCTTGAAAACATTAAGTGAAAGAAGCCATGCAAAAGGTCATATTCTGTATATTTGCATTTATATGAAACACAGAATAGATAATCCACAGAGAATGCAGGTGGGTAGTTACCCCAGGCTGGAGGGGGAGGGAAGAATGGGGAGCAACTTCTTAATGGGCATGGGGTTTGCTTTGGGGATGATGAAAATGTTTGGTAACTGTTACATATAGAGGTGGTGGCTGTACAACATTGTGAGTGTATTAATTGAACACTGAATTGTTCACTTTAAAATGTTAGTTTTGTTATGTGAATTTCACCTCAATTAAACATGTTACTATTTCTTCACAGAGAAGAATTTCTAAGGATTTATTGTATATCTTGTTTCTCATATTTTTGCAGTTGGGAATCAAAGAGAGGTTTCTCATGTTCTAATTTCTATACAAATAGTTCTTTCAGTTGACAAGTCAGAATATCTTGCATCTAAAAAAAAGAATAAAAACAATTTTGAACTTTATTTTTTTTTTTTTTAATTTTGAACTTTAAAGCAGTGGTTTTCAGTCTTCAGCCTACATCATGCAGGGCATGTTGACACAGATTGTAGGACTTCACCCCGCAGTCAGAATTTCTGATCCTATAGGTTTAGAGCAGAGCCCAAGAATTTGTATTTCCAGGGACTTCCCTGGTGGTACAGTGGTCATGTTTCCACTGCAGGGGGCTCGTGTTTGATCCCTGGTCGGGGAAGTAGATCCCACATACAGAAGCCAAAAAGAAAAGAAAATGCTTGTCCAGCGAAGTTCCAAGGTGATGCCAGTGCTTGGAGATCACTCTTTGAGGAACACTGCTTTAACATTTTTTGGATCACGGGCCTCTTAGGAGATGTGATGAAGGCTATATACCCTCTGCCCCAAAATGATACACTTACAGTATATGTAAAAAGATTCCTATGTGTAATTGTACAGGGCTCAGTGAAATGGGAATACCTAGAGAACCCAGAAAGAACCGCCGTGTTATGCAGTGAATAAGTGAAACGTTCACAGATGAACATAATGTATTTGATAAGGAGCAATGAAAAAACATTTACTTATATTCTGTTTTAGTTTGTATGTGCTGTCTGTGTATGTGGTTTATTTTAGAACATGAAGAAACCCTCACCAGATTTTTATAGAAGTTTGTAGAGTGCTCAAAGAATAGATTAAAATATTTATAGAAATGATTACCTTAAAGATTTTAATTGTCTTTAGACTTAATAAATAAAAAATTTTAATTTAAAAAATGACTCCTTGCCATGAAGATTACTGTCAATGACTAGACATGCCATATATAAGTTCTGCATTCCAGGAGAGAGTTGCTAAGGAGGAAGACCAGGTAGAGTCTCAAGCAGGATATGGAGGGGGATTGCCAGGGTTGGTTTATTCTTCAGCTTTGCAGAATCATAAACTTAATTTTGTCAGTATCTCTAGAATTATAGGCCACAAGGACTAACCCACTTATGAGACACTGAGTTATCAGATGCTGGCTTTGCTAGAACTTTCCTGGAATACTGATGTCCTTAAATGTGTAGTTAAGCAAATTTTATTTCAAAAAATGCTGTTGGTAGTTACAGATTTATTTCAGGTCACATATACTTTTTTTTTTTTTTTAACATTTTGTTTATTTATTTATTTTTGGCTCCTCTGTGCTTCATTGCCTGCAGGCTTTTCTCTAGTTGTAGGGATTGGGGGCTACTCTCTAGCTAGGGTTCTTGGGCTTCTCATTCTTCTGTTACAGAGCGTGGGGTCTAGGTGCGTGGGCTTCAGTAGTTGTGGGGCACAGGCCTAGTTGCCCCACAGCGTGTGGGATCTTCCCGGACCAGGGATAGTACCTGGGTCCTGTGCGTTGGTAGGTGGATTCTTAACCACTGGTGGTGGTGGTGGTTTAATTGCCAAGTCATTAACCACTGGATCACCAGGGAAGCCCCCAAGTCACATATATTTAACATTTGCTTAAATTTTATACATGTATATTTTGTTTCTTGTTATCAAGCTACTAGAGAAATGATAAAGTGGCCTGTCTAGACTCAGCCAATTAAGTAAATGACATCCTTGGGACCCAAATTCTGGCTTTCTGATTCTGCTGCTGCTGCTGCTAAGTCGCTTCAGTCGTGTCCGACTCTGTGCGACCCCATAGACGGCAGCCCCGTCCCTGGGATTCTCCAGGCAAGAACACTGGAGTGGGTTGCCATTTCCTTCTCCGATGTATGAAAGTGAAAAGTGAAAGTGAAGTCGCTCAGTTGTGTCTGACTCTTTGTGACCCCATGGACTGCAGCCCACCAGGCTCCTCCATCCATGGGATTTTCCAGGCAAGAGTACTGGAGTGGGGTGCCATCGCCTTCTCCATTTCTGATTCTAGTGCTGGGCTTTTATTTATTTATTTTTATTTCCCTATAGTAGAGTTTCCTTCCTGGGTACATACCTGGTTTCATTTCTCTGATTTATTATAGTGGGAACTGCATATACTTCTGTTCTGTGTTTATCACAATCTGCTTTTTTGTTATCATAATGTAAATGGCCAGCATTCTCACTGGTTTGTGAGTTTCCTGAAGGTAGAAGTCACGCCTTACTCTAAGGCCATGTACAAATTCAGCAAACATATACTGAGTGCCCTACTATGTGTCAGGCACTTGTGGAGCTTAAGTTTAATATTAAGTGATATTAAGTGAAATTTTGTTTTTGTTTTTTCAGTGTATCCGGAGCGTATACACCAATAAGATCATCAGCAGTAATCGAGATCTCTTGGCAGTGGTGTTCTATGGTACCAAGAAGGACAAAAATTCAGTGAATTTCAAAAATATTTACGTCTTACAGGAATTGGATAATCCAGGTCAATAGTATTCTGTGATCAGCTTTTCCCTTTTACATGAGAAGGTAACTGCCATGCACAAGGAGGGCTGTGGAGGAGGAAGGAATGACATCTTGACTGGGAGTACGCTTTCCTGCACAAGGGGCTTCCTCCTGGGATGTGGACCTTTGTTGCATGGGTTAATCAGCTCTGGGTGAGAAAGAGACCCTCGGCCCTTCTGTTAGTTTTGTAAGTGTGGCCGCTGACACCGTTCTGACTTTTCTGCCCATTTAACCCCCTGTCTCCGATCAGGTGCTAAACGAGTGCAGGAGCTTGACAAGTTTAAGGGGCAGGAGGGGAAGAAATATTTCCAAGACCAAATTGGCCATGGCTCTGATTACTCCTTAAGTGAAGTGCTGTGGGTCTGTGCCAACCTCTTCAGCGACGTCCAGTTCAAGATGAGCCATAAGAGGATCATGCTCTTCACCAATGAAGATGACCCCCACGGCAATGACAGTGCCAGAGCCAGCCGGGCCAGGACCAAAGCTGGGGATCTCCGCGACACGGGTTGGTGTTCTCATTCTGGTTTTTTGTTTTTTTTTTTTTAACAGCTCCATTACAGCTCAGCTTTATTCAGCAAACAAAGGATAGTACACCCTCTCCCCAAAGGAGAGGCCCCCAGTCTTTAGTTTATTTGATCACACTGTGTGGCTTGTGGGAATCTTAGTTTCCCAACCAGAGATTAAATTAAACTCATGCCCCCTGCGATGGAAGCATGAAGTCTTAACCATTGGACCGCCGGGGAAGTCCCTTCCATTGTTTTTTATTTTGGTCATTGTTTAGTTGCTAAGTCGTGTTTTATTGCTTCTTTATACCTGACATCAAATATTTGCTTTTCACCCTTCAGAGGAAAATGAGAAAATAAAGTGAAGCTAGGGGAAACCCTTATGTAACATTCCCAGTGAAAATGGCCAGGCCATTAGCTGTCCGAAGGACTCTACCAGAGTGAGCTTTTCTTGACTTCAGTGCCACCACGAATGGTGGTTCTTTGAATAACTTTTCTGAAGTCATTAGAGCAGCTGATCCCCTTAACCACTTTCTCTAAGTCCTGAAAGTGTTTATTATCAATCTAGTCTTTGGAAGCATTTGTTTAGCATATTTGAACTTGACTGAAAAAAATTGTCCCTTGCTGGAAATTGTTTTCCCTCATTTTTGTCCGTCCTCGCCCCAGGTATCTTCCTTGACTTGATGCACCTAAAGAAACGTGGAGGCTTCGACATATCCTTGTTCTACAGAGATATTATCGTAGCAGAGGATGAGGACATAGGGATTCACTTTGAGGAGTCTAGCAAGCTCGAAGACCTGTTGAGGAAGGTTCGCGCCAAGGAGACCAGGAAGCGTGTGCTCTACAGGTGGGTATTAAGCCTGGGCCAGCACCTTCAAGGCCCCTAACTAATCATAAGCCATGCATGGTTTTGACCTTCTTGGCAACTTAGGTCTGGGTTGTACCAGCTCTGGGTTATACCACTGCCTCACTGTGTTCCTCTTAAAAAAATGTGCTTTATTTCAGGATGACACAAGCTATTTGCTTTTCTTTCTCTAGACAGAGCAGGTATGCTGTTTGTCCAAAGTAACACACGTCTCCATTCCTTTGGGGTAAACAACTGTGGCCTAACAGTGTCCCCAGGTTCACTCTCGAGGACATTGTCAGTTTCTTCTCCTCTGTAGATTGGGGATAACAGTAGTACCTTGTACAGCACAAAAACTCAATGCATGTTAATTATTATCGTTGTTGTGTTATTCTAGTTTCTTATTAAAAATGAAAAAGAGAAAGTGTTAGTTGCTCCCTCATATCTGACTCTTTGGGATCCTGTGGACTGGAGCCCACCAGGCTCCTCTGTCCATGGAATTCTCCAGGCAAGAATACTGGAGTGGATTGCCATTCCTTTCTTCAGGGGATCTTCCAGACCCAGGGATTGAACCTGAGTCTCCTACACTGTAGGCGGATTCTTTACCATCTGAGCCATGGGAACCAGAGGGCTGGATTATCTTCTTTTAGAGAAGCTAGGATTAGAATCCTAAAGCCTCTTCAGTGTTTCTTACTGAAGAGCATCAGACTTTGATTTTAGACGGCTTTCCTCAGTAGAGAAGAATGAGACCATTGGTTGTTTTTGAGCTGTTTTCAAAAAACTACAATTCCACTAGAAAACCCATGAAGTTTTTTAAGGAAACCAAGATGCATCTCTTTGCTGTGGTTATAGTTTTGTCATTGGTCTCTCTTTCTCCCAAGAAAAGAGGGGGGAAATTTCTCTTTTTCCTCAAATAAGCCCCCTATCACCTTCCCCCTCTTCCTGAAACAGTGGAATATTGTTACTACTCCAGTTTGGAAACCTAACATATTGGTGGAAGTGGCAGGGAGGATGAAACAGTGGTTGAAAGTAGGTTATGGAGTCAGATTGATTTGAATTATAGTCCTGGCCCCTTTGCTGTGTGGCCTGGGGTAAATCATGTAGCTTCTCTGAGCCTCAGTAAAATGGGAGCAAAAATGGTTCCTCCTTAAAGGACTGCTGTGATGATTAAAAGGAATAACGTAATTATAAACGATAGCTAGTCTTAATATTTTGTGAAAGAGTCATTGTAGGATACTGGATAGAATAATAATAAATTGGACCTATTTGAAAATGAATTGCCTAAGGCTTAGAAAATTATTATACTTATCCTTGCTATAATAAAATAACATAATTATTTTATTGTATGATTATTATGTGCCAGGCACCGTTCTAAGCTCTTTGTCTCCAGACTCTCAGGAACAAGTCTGATGGCTTGAGCCTGGACCAGATATGCCCATCCTTTGGTCAGGGTAGGGCAAGGTACTTTGCTGGACATTTTCCCAGAGCAGTAGGGAAAGGGAGATTCTCAAAGAAAAATTGGGGTTTTACGGTTAAAAGAAGAGGGAAGGTATACCAGACAAACAGAAAGCACAGATAACATAATACTTAGAGGGTTATGATGATGATTAAATGAGAAAATAGCTGTAAATTGATTTAGTAAATGGCTAGACTCAATTAAAAAAAATCTTTACAGTACACTCTTTATCATTATTTTAAGGAGTTAACAATATATTCTGAAACTAATTTTTTGTGGTACAGACCCTGAGATGTATTATAGCAAACTCCATTGTATTATTAAAATGCTTTATGTTTGTATTCAAATAGCTTGAATTATTGGAAGGGATAAAACAAATCAGGGCTTGGGAGCCATGAAGGAATTTTAGATAGGAAAGTATAATCTTTCAGTCCAAATTTTAAAATTTTTCTCTCCTTCAGGTTGAAGCTTAAACTCAACAAAGATGTAGCTCTCACTGTTGGCATTTATAATATGGTCCAGAAGGCTTACAGACCTTCTCCAGTGAGGCTTTATCGTGAAACCAATGAACCAGTGAAAACCAAGACCCGGACATTTAATGTAAATACAGGCAGTTTGCTTTTGCCTAGTGACACCAAGAGGTCCCAGGTAGGTCTTCCTTCTTAACTGAATTTTGTCCTGTTGAACTGTTGAGGGAGACAGGATCAGTCTAACCAGTTAAGTAACTTTCACGTGTGCATCTTTCCAGCCAAGTTGTTGTCATTACCCTTTGGAATATGGCATCTGGATCAGTAATACCTTAGGGGCTAGAAAGTTAGAACCAGTTATTTGAAAGAGATGTCAGTGAAAACGTCAGCCCTCAGTCACTCAGCACGGGCTACTCTGAGTCTCAGCAGTCTAATTCCTTGCTCAGTACCATGGCAGAAAGGGTTTTATGGTTGACTAGGTAGGCAAGTTGTGTGTACTCAGTCATGTCCGACTCTTTGCCACCCATAAGCTGTAGCCCACCATGGCTCCTCTGTCTGTGGGATTTCCCCGGCAGGATTACTGGAGTGGGTTGCCATTTCCTACTCCAGGGAATCATCCCAGCCCAGGGATCAAACCCAAGTCTCTTGCGTCTCCTGCACTGGCAGGCGGGTTCTTTACCACTGTACCATAGGGCTTCCCTAGTGGCTCAAGTGGTAAAGAACCCGCCTGCCAATGCAGAAGACCAGGTTTGATCCCTGGGTTGGGAAGATCCCCTGGAGAAGGAAATGGCAACCCACTCCAGTATTCTTGCCTGGGAAATCCCATGAATAGAGGAGCCGGGTGGGCTGTAGTCCATGGGGTCACAAGAGTTGAACACAGCTTAGTGACTAAGCGGCAACAAGGGAGATGAGTTAGGGAAAGTGTGAAGTGTGTTAGGTGTGAAGTGTACTCTTTTTTTAAGGGAGAGGGTTGTTGTTGTTTTTCCAAACTAATCACAGTTCTTCCTGTGTTTTGAAATGATACATGCATGCCTTTCTTAATCTGAAAGACAGACTAAGAACGTAGAACCTTAGGTCTCATCCTCTCACCTTTGTTTAATCTGTAGAAGGATTTTAATTTATTCAGCTGTGCTGGATCTTAGTCGCAGGATCTTTGATCTTCCTTGTGGCATGAAGGATCTTCTGGTTGTGGCACGGAGGATCTTTATTATTTAGTTGCAGCATTCAAACTATTATTAATTGTGGCACGTGGGATCTAGTTTGCTGACCAAGGATGGAACCCAGGCCCCCTGCATTGGGAGCGTGGAGTCACTGGACCACCACTAGCCACTGGACCACCAGGGAAGTCCCAATATTCTGTTAATTTCTGCTGTGTGGCAAAGTGATTCAATTATATATAGGGCTTCCCTGGTAGCTCAGCTGGTAAAGAATCCACTTGTAATGCAGGAGACCCGAGTTTGATTCCTGGGTCAGGAATTTCCCACTCCAGTATTCTTGGGATTCCCTGGTGGCTCAGTCAGTAGAGAATTCGCCTGCAATGTGGGAGATCTGGGTTCAATCCCTGGCTTGGGAAGATCCCCTGGAGAAGGGAAAGGCTGCCCACATCAGTATTCTGGCCTGGAGAATTTCATGGACAGAGGAGCCTGGCAGGCTACAGTCCATGAGGTTCCAAAGAGTCAGACACGACTGGGCAACTCTCACTTTCATATATATATATATATATATTTTATATATATTCTTTTCCATTATGGTTTATCTCAGCTCAGCATGTTGAATATCATACTTCCCTGTAGAAAGGTTTGATATCTAAAATTAAAGTTGAATGAGTCATCCTTTCTTTTTAATTATGCAAAATGTGGGAGAGCAATTTTGCATAAGTTCAAGACCTAGGAGGATCAACTAAGTGACTAAAATTAGGTATTATTTTGATTCAACCCTTGAGATGTTTCTGGAGCACAAATTTCAGGCCAGAGTGTCTTGCCCTACTTTCCAGAAGGAGAAGATGACAAGAAATTTCCCCTTCCATTTTGGAGGTAGCTAGCACTCTTGCCTGGAAAATCCCATGGACGGAGGAGCCTGGTGGGCCGCAGTCCATGGGGTCGCTAAGAGTCAGACACGACTGAGCGACTTCACTTTCATTTTTCACTTTCATGCATTGGAAAAGGAAATGGCAACCCACTCCAGTGTTCTTGCCTGGAGAATCCCAGGGACGGGGGAGCCTCATGGGCTGCCGTCCATGGGGTCGCACAGACTCGGACACGACTGAAGTGACTTAGCAGCAGCAGCTTTCCATGTTGGTTTATTGATAGGCAGTACCTCTTCTGGTTACTGAGTTTCTTTCTTGATTCATTGTGCCTACAAGAAAGATCTTCAGAGCTCTTTTTTTTTTTTTTAAACTCAAATTTGATTGTTACTAATTTCTATTACAAATCACATATTTAGGCTCCAGATGCAAATGTTGACGTTTGAAAGTGTAACAGATAGTAACAGACGTTTGAAAGAGATGTGTGTGTGTCTGTGTATGTGTGTGTGTCTGCCTCCCACACTGAGACCTCTCACGGTACCTGACATGCTGCTGCTGCTGCTGCTGCTAAGTTGCTTCAGTCGTGTCCGACTCTGTGCGACCCCACAGATGGCAGCCTATTGGGCTCCGCCATCCCTGGGATTCTCCAGGCAAGAACACTGGAGTGGGTTGCCATTTCCTTCTCCAATGCATGAAATTGAAAAGTGAAAGTGAAGTCGCTCAGTCATGTCCGACTCTTAGCGACCCCATGGACTGCAGCCTACCAGGCTCCTCTGTCCATGGGATTTTGCAGGCAAGNAGTGGGTTGCCATTTCCTTCTCCAATGCATGAAATTGAAAAGTGAAAGTGAAGTCGCTCAGTCATGTCCGACTCTTAGCGACCCCATGGACTGCAGCCTACCAGGCTCCTCTGTCCATGGGATTTTGCAGGCAAGAGTACTGGAGTGGGTTGCCACACTCATCTGTAAAGCAGAGTTTTTAACATTTACCGCCTAGGAAGTTGTTACAGATGATAAACTGGATGACAAAAGTGCAGTGCCTGGTCAGGCCTCAATAAATGTCTGTTCTTATTGGTAGGAGAAAGGTGCTTCCTGCCCTTGGAAGAACGCCGGTTTTAACTTGCTAGTGTCATGTGGCAACCGTTTCGTCTCTGCGTAGCCTCTTTACATGGCTCTCGTCTTTCCCTTTCTATAGATCTATGGTCATCGCCAGATTGTATTAGAGAAAGAGGAAACAGAAGAGCTTAAGCGGTTTGATGAACCAGGTTTGATTCTCATCGGTTTCAAGCCCTTGATGATGCTGAAGAAGCACCATTACCTGAGGCCCTCCCTGTTTGTGTACCCCGAGGAGTCCCTGATAAATGGTAAGGGGCACGGGCCATGGGTAAACGAAGAAGTGATGTAGAAGGCAGTTTACCGAGCAGCATTTCCCAAATGGCTGCTGCTGGAAACTGTATAGGAGGCGTTACTGGGTGTTTTGAAAGCGTTTCATATTTTAGAAATATGGGACTAAACAAAGATTTCTTTTAGTTCAGTTCAGTTCAGTCGCTCAGTCGTATCCGATTCTTTGCAACCCCATGAATCGCAGCACCCCAGGCCTCCCTGTCCATCACCAACTCCCGGAGTTCACTCAGACTCATGTCCATCGAGTAGCAAAGTAATGTCTCTGCTTTTGAATATGCTGTCTAGGTTGGTCATAACTTTTCTTCCAAGGAGTAAGCGTCTTTTACTTTCATGGCTGCAGTCACCATCTGCAGTGATTTTGGAGCCCAAAAAAATAAAGTCTGACACTGTTTCCACTGTTTCCCCATCTATTTCCCATGAAGTGATGGGACCGGATGCCGTGATCTTCGTTTTCAGAATGTTGAGCTTTAAGCCAACTTTTTCACTCTCCACTTTCACTTTCATCAAGAGGCTTTTGAGTTGCTCTTCACTTTCTGCCATAAGGGTGGTGTCATCTGCATATCTGAGGCTATTGATATTTCTCCTGGCAATCTTGATTCCAGCTTGTGTTTCTTCCAGCCCAGCGTTTCTCATGATGTACTCTGCATATAAGTTAAATAAGCAGGGTGACAATATACAGCCTTGACAGACTCCTTTTCCTATTTGGAACCAGTCTGTTGTTCCATGTCCAGTTCTAACTGTTGCTTCCTGACCTGCATACAGGTTTCTCAAGAGGCAGGTCAGGTGGTCTGGTTTAGGAGCTACAATACACTGATACATATTGTGAATATCCAGGAGGGGATATGAAATTAGCATATTTAAAACTTACTTGCTTTAGAATTCTTTCTTGCAGGCATCAGATATGGAATTTGGGAAAAACAAAACACAAACCTGGCATCTTCCTTAGTGCTGCAATTAGAGATGCATGAACTTGGCCACTGGACTGATGCTGAAGCTGAAACTCCAATACTTTGACCACCTGACGCAAAGAACCGACTCATTGGAGAAGACCCTGATGCTGGGAAAGATTGATGATGGGAGGAGAAGGGGACAGAGGATGAGATGGTTGGATGGCATCACCGACCTGACGGACATGAGTTTGAGTAGGCTCCGGGAGTTGGTGATGGACAGGGAGGCCTGGCGTGTTGCAGTCCATGGGGTTGCAGAGTCGGACACGACTGAGCAACTGAATTGAACTGAACTGAACTTGACCACTGGGTTATCTGTCCAGACCTACATTCCTCTCTGCTATAACTAATGAACCCCCTGGATCTGGACCTGACTGGTTTTCATTAGCAACTCAGGCTTATATCATTAGCCTGTTGTTGCTGCCAAGTCACTTCAGTCATGTCTGACTCTGTGCGATCCCATAGACGGCAGCCCACCAGGCTCCCCTGTTCCTGGGATTCTCCAGGCAAGAACACTGGAGTGGGTTGCCATTTCCTTCTCCAATGCATGAAAGTGAAAAGTGAAAGTGAAGTCGCTCAGTCGTGTCCGACCCTCACTGACGCCATGGACTGCAGCCCACCAGGCTCCTCCGTCCGTGAGATTTTCCAGGCAAGAGTCCTGGAGTGGGGTGCCACTGCCTTCTCCTAATGACAGTGAAAGTGAACTGACATCAGTAATTCACATTCCTAAATGGAGTATTTGAGGCTCCCCGTCTCTTACTCCCCTCCTTTTTGTGCCTCTGCTCCCCCAACTTTTCCCTGTGCTCTGGGTCCGTCACCCCTGACCTATTTAAGTGTCAAAAGTCCTTTTAAGAAAATGGAAGAGAAACTGTAGGCTTATAACTTGGGCCGAGAGGGAAGAAAGGAGGAGACACCTTTAGGATGTAGACCCCTGGGACGTTTGTTTTCCAGGGAGCTCAACCCTGTTCAGTGCTCTGCTCACCAAGTGCCTGGAGAAGGAGGTCTTGGCTGTGTGCAGATACACACCGCGCCAGAACACCCCGCCTTGTTTCGTGGCCTTGGTGCCACAGGAAGAGGAGCTGGATGACCAGAAAATTCAAGTGGCTCCCCCAGGTAGGTGGAAGAGGTGATTTCAGGGCTTTTGAACCTGGCTTAAGCTTTGGAATCACTCATGGGATACCAGCTCAGGCTGGCCAAAGCAGAGCCTCTAGGAATGGAGCCTGGGAATTGTGTATTTATAAGGTTGCTGTTTTTGTTAGTCACGAAGTCGAGTCCGATTCTTTTGCAACCCTATGGACTGTAGCCCGACAGGCTCCCCTGTCCATGAGACTCTCCAGGCAAGAACACTGGAGTGGGTTGCCATGCCCTCCTCCAGGGGATCTTCCTGACCCGGGGATCTAACCCATGTCTCCTGCATTTCAGGTGGGTTCTTTACCCAGCGAGCCACCTGGGAAGCCCTTTTATAAGGCTGCATAGGTGAATTTGAAGAGCAGCCGGAGAAGGCTGTCATATGTGGTTGTGCAGTACACAGCATGTACAACTGTACAGGGCAGCTCTGCAGCCAAGGTTGAGAACTGACTACATAGGGACTATTCGTGGGTTATTGTCATAAGTTCATGGGGTCTCACAGATACCACATTCTTTACTAAAAACCATTGTTTGATACCCTTGTAATGTTTAATAGTCGGTTTATCTCCTGCGAACAATAAGGCAGTGAGGTATAGTGGAAAGACTTTGGGTTTTGAAGTCAGATTTTATCTTATACTTAAGTGTCTGAAGTAAGACACGAAAGTGTCTGAAGTAAGACACGTAAGTGTCTTTTTTTAGGCCCTTCTCTGCCGCCTGTTAGCTGGCCAACTTGGGCAAATAATTGAACCTTCACGTTTATGTTCCTTCTCTGCAAAGATGAGAATTCTGGAATACTTTTCTCTCAAGGTTGCTTCACATTTGAAATAAGCTAATAAACATCTAAGTGCCTAGCCCAAGGCAGCCTACTGCTGTCGATGGTAGTCATTGTTCTTCATTAGCTATACTAATAAAAATGATAAAGTCAGTCTTTGAACGTGTTAATATTTCTAACCCTGGTCATCAGAATGCTCAGGAACAGCTTTTATGTCAGTTCTTAAGCTGTAGTCTCAGCTCTGTGCTCCTGAGCAGGTGAGGCTCTTCAAGCCCCGTTTCTCCGTCGCCAGCAGCCTCTCAGGGAGACTGTCAACAGTGGGCGCTAGAGGGAGACATTAGTGCTGGGGAGAGCGAAGAGGCTTGCTCCTTCCTTTTGCTTGGACCTCTTGGCATTGCCAGCAAGGGCTCTTCACCTGGGTTTCAGTCTCTAGATCTTTCAGTCTTTCTGAAACCCATCAGTAATAGGAGAGGGATCAACCTGATAACCCTTACCTCTTTCCATTTAGTATGTGTTGAAGGCAGGGGAACAAAAGGGAGAGGTTGAAGCTCAGAGAGGCTGATGGTGGGACGTAGCCCTCCAGGGAGGGGCACTGTCCACCTGGCTCTGGGTGTAGGGAAAAAGCTGGAGGCTGGAAGCTGGCTTGGGGCGGGGACATGGACGGGAACAGGAAGTACCTGAGAAGGAACACTCTTGCTTTCAGGCCTCCCTCTTGAAGACACCAAAGGGAGTCTGCTAGGCAGATGCTAACAGGAATCAGCTGATAAAGAAGAAATGGGGTTTGCAGGGTGTCAGCCCCAGCAGAAAAAAAAAGAAAGTGAAGTTGCTCAGTCGTGTCTGACTCTTTGCGACCCCATGGACTGTAGCCCACCAGGCTCCTCTGTCCATGGGATTTTCCAGGCAAGAGTACTGGGTGGCTTGCCATTTCCTTCTTCAGGAGGTCTTCCCGACCCAGGGATTGAACCCGGGTCTCCCACATTGTAGGCAGACGCTTTACCGTCTGAGCCACCAGGGAAGTCAGCCCAGCAGCACAGGACACAAAAGGGTGAATTGGGGCTAAGAGAAAAACGACAACTCGGTGACTGAAGCCTTTTATTAGGCCAAGTCTCTGAAGACGTACCTTTCTTCCTCAGGCTTCCAGCTCGTCTTCTTGCCCTATGCTGATGACAAACGGAAGGTGCCCTTTACCGAAAAAGTCATGGCCAACCCAGAGCAGGTAGACAAGATGAAGGCTATTGTTCAGAAGCTCCGCTTCAAGTACAGGCGAGTGATGCGTTATTCACAGGCTTTCTTCTGGAACTGCCTCTTGAGTTGAAGGTCTAACTGGAGTTTCAACTTAAACACAGACCAAGAGAATATGATTTTATTATTTTCTATTAACTGATGATTTATAACTCTTTAGAAGCTATGCAGAGAGTGAAAGGTCTTATATTGAAACTCTGGAATTGTGCGAAGTGTTTATAGCTGGTTGACCTGTTGTGCTGAGAAAGCCAGGTTAGTTAGTTGAGTTTGCTCAACAAAGAAGCAGTAAGGAGAAGGTTCTTGGATGGCCTTCTTCTTGATTGTTGTCACACAGCAAGTAAAAGTAAGTAAATCCAGTGTCAACTCTTGCAAGCTTAAAAGGATAATTATGTAATTCCAGTTACTCCCCCTCACATGCACGTAGACCATCTCCCAGACCTTTGTAAAGTGACACCATTTTTCACATTCCATCTTTTGTCTCTGGGCTACTTCTGGGCAAACTGACCTTCCTCCTTCAAAGGAAACCTCCTGGTATAGTCCTTTATTGGGCAAATGGAAGCAGTGTTAAGATTCTACCATGTGTCAGGCACTGTTCTAGATACAGTTCCAACAGTGTCTCATTTATATAATTCAATGGCATTGTCATAAGAACCTGCCCATTTTACAGATGAAGAAACTGAGGCTTAGAGGAGTGAGGCAACTTGTCCAGATGCACCCAGCTGAAAGGAACGGGAGCCAGGATTCAAGTCTAGGACTGTATGTCTCTAGGTTCTTTCTCTTTTTACTCTCATGTTGCTTTTGAATATGGTAAAAGAGACTATCAAGTTCATTATCTCCTCACTGCCCATCATCCGTCCTTCATCTTTTCTCTGTATGTGCCTCCCCTGGCCCTGCCTCCTCTATTTCTGTCTCTGCCCACAGCTGCCAGTGTCAGACAGATAGGAGGGTATTGTTTTGCTTTTAAGTTCACTTTTGGATCTTTAGCATCAGACAATAAATTGAAAATTGGGAAGAAAGAGGTTGATTCAAGAGAGAAGACTCCCAGCTGTTTTACCCTGGGTGTATTTCTCAACTGACCTTGGGCCTGCACTGTCTCAGCTGAGTTTTTATTTTTGTTTTTTAAATATTTACATCTTTTAAAATTTATTCATGTTACTGTTTTATCAGAAGTGACAGCTTTGAGAACCCAGTCTTGCAGCAGCACTTCAGGAACATGGAAGCCTTGGCACTGGATTTGATGGAGCCTGAGCAAGCTGTGGATCTGACATGTAAGGAGGCCATAACCGAGCTGAGAAGTTCTTTTCATGGGAGGCTTTCATGTTAATTTCTCCAGCTCCAGTACTTCGCATGCATTTCCTGGCAGCCTCTTGGCAGCCTCTAAGTACTTGACCTTGTTGTCCAGGTCATCTCTACTCGAGAGATTTTCTAGACCAGCTTAGATTGCCTGGGAACAGATCTGGCCAGTTCCGCAGTAAAAGGAGAAGAAAGTGCCAGGCTTCTGAGACCCATCTCTGAAGTAGGCCACCCATGACTCCGTGTTGGTAAAAGTTAAAAACAACAATCTGTACCATTTACTGAGTGCTTGATGTGTGCCAGGCACTGTTGTTTGTCCTGTGTTGACTCATTTATTCCTGATGACCTTGAGGTAGGTGCTGTTACTATCCTAGGTTGTAGAGAAGGGAGTGACTTGCCCCAGGCACTAAGTAGTAGTGGTGGATGGATCTAGGTTCAGAATCCTGTGAGCTGGCCCAGAGCCCTTGCTCTGAACTGCTGTGCCCACTGCTGCTCCGTCAGATGGCATGCTCTGCCTTCAGAAAATGCACCTTGTTACCCGGCATGGAGGAGATCCTGCTTGGCCCCTGAGCTCCCTGCTGTTCCCTGTCTGGATTGTGACTCTCTGATGTATTTCGGAAAAGGATGCATGACATTTAGCGATGTCAGTAAACACCCAGTGGAAAACAGGTTGGATTTAAGAAAGACTCTACACAGAGGTTGAAAAGATCAGAACTGTTAGTTTGGCCTTCTTGGCTTCCCAGTTATTAAAGTTCTCTTTCATACTAGACAAAAGGAGCCAGCCTTAAAAGCATGAGTTATTGGACCTGGGTCATGGTGGTGACTATCAGCTGGGCCTGGCATGCCCCCGACCCCCCACTGCTTCAGTCTTCTCTCTCACCCTCCTTCAGTTCATACTCTGCACGCTGGCCTCCAGGGAGATCCAAAATGTCAGTCTGATCACGTCGCTCCCCTGTTCATAGCCCTTCAGAGTCTCCCGAGCACTCTGAGCCCGAGGCCTGGTTCCTGAGCAGGCGTCTGAGGCTTCCGTGGCTCGCCATGCTGCCTTTCTAGCCTCCTTGCCGGTCCTGCCCTCCTCATACCCCACCCGCAAGCTGTGCCGCCTGCTGTCTCTCATTCCCGTGCCTTCTGCTGAGACTGGACTCAGCTTGCCAGACTGTCTGCAGAGTCCTTCCCGGCCACTGCCCCACGGGGATCCCGCGTGCCTGTGCGGCCTCTTCCTTCACGGCACTGCCGGGCTCTGCTGCATTTGTGATTTTACCTCCTCCTCCCGCCTGGCCTGTAAGCCCCGAAGGCAGGGACTCTTGCTGAATGCCCTGGCTCTAGCCCTGTTCTCAGCTCTGCCCCTTCTCTGCTGTTTGACCTCAGCAAAGTAATTTAACCTCTTGAATTTCCACTTCTGTAAAATGAGGAGAGGTTTCCCTACCCCAGAGATTGTTAGGAGTAGTAAATAAAAATAATAGTAAGTTTAAAGCATCTAAGAGAGTGCCTGGCTGTTGTGCTCATTAAATGCAATTGTTAGAAGCTACTTGGTAAATGTTAGTGAACATTTTCGTGGCCAGGTGAGCTGCCTCCTGGAGCCTTCTTACACCTCCCTGTCTCAGCAATTCCGTATTTTCTTCTCTGGTTCCTGTAGATTTGGACTGGGCAGAGGCTGGGCTTGTGACTCACCAGGCCACTCTTCTTGTTTTTATTTTCTAGTGCCCAAGACTGAAGTAATGGATAAAAGACTGGGCTCCCTTGTGGATGAGTTTAAGGAACTTGTCTACCCACCAGATTATAATCCTGAGGGAAAAGTAACCAAGCGAAAACAAAGTAAGCAGCTGGGCATGGATGTTCAGTGGGTTTCTTTTTTTTTTTTTTTTTTGCTGCACCGCATGGCTTACAGAGCATACTGCCTGTGTTTTCACTTAGAAGTTTTATGGTTTCAGGTCTTACATTTAAGCCTTTAATCCATTTTGAGTTTTTTTTAAAGTATGGTGTGAGAGAGTAATTGATTCTTTTGCGCACAGTTGCCCAGTTTCCCCAGCACCACGTATTGAAGAGGCTGTCTTTTCCCCCTATTTTTGCTTCCTTTGTCATATTTATTGCCCGTGTAATGCAGGTTCATATATGGACTCTATCTGCTTCACTGATTTGTGTGTCTGTTTCAAGGCCAGTACTATATTTAATTACTGTAGCTTTGTGGTATAGTTTGAAAGTATAAATGCTTTTTGAATAAAGGAAGGAAGGAGTGAATGACTTGCTCACCCACAATGATCAGGAGTTTGGGGTAAACTGGTAAGACATGACCTTTAACTCCCTCCTAGAAGTGATACTTTTTAAATTTTGTGTATAACTGAAGCTGCCTTATCAAGACACCTGTCTTCCTCAAGGTGTGCTAGGTGGGCATCACAGCTTTAGGGAAGATGGTTAGCTGCTGCCTGATCACGTGAGGGCCCCTGTGCCGTATAGCTGGGATCCCACTGGTAGCCTTTCCAGTCACTCCCACCTGACCTCTGTCCTCAGATGATGAAAGTGCTGGAAGCAAAAGGCCCAAGGTGGAGTTGTCCGAAGAGGAGCTGAAGGCCCACGTCAGCAAGGGCACGCTGGGTAAGCTCACCGTGCCCGCACTGAAGGAAGCCTGCAGGATGTATGGGCTGAAGGGCGGGCTGAAGAAGCAGGAGCTGCTCGATGCCCTCACCGAGCACTTCCAGAAGGCCTGACCAGAGAGCATACAGCCAGCCACGCTTCCACAGTGTAGCCAGGCTGCCCGGTTTTGTTTGTATCGAGTCGAAACCTTTCTTCTCCTGATCCAGGACGAGTCTGCGTGACAGAACTCAAGAACTTTGTTTATGAGACTTTCTGTTGCCATGGAGATAGCCCGCCCTCTCATTTTGCTGTGCCTTACTCTACTGTCTGAATAAAGAGCCTAAGTTTGTACTATATATTGTTCTATAGTGTAAAAGAAAAAAGATTTCTCCTATGCATCCAAAGATGCTGTTGGCTGTGAGCTTTACTTTCTTTCCCACTAGGAATGCGTTTCCTCACAATGGAAACATCAGTGAGGGTAGGGAAGAGTGTGACAGTTAAAGGCACATGAGCATGCTTTAGGGATGATAATCCTAGTCAGGTTATAGTCTGATACTCTGTTTTCCCACCTGTTTTCCTTTACACGTATCACATTAAGATCTAAAGATCAGATTTCAGAAGTAATAACAAGGTAACTTGTCTAATTCTTGTACCACTTGCTTCATGAGTACATAGCAACTCCCCTACTCATGTTGTATTTTCTTAAGATGACATTCAAGTATATGAAGAAGAGATACACATTTTCTGTTGCCCTGAGAATTTGGGTTGCAGTGTAAGTGAAACGAGTTATTCCTGTAATTTTTCAGGGGAGCTGTAGGAAGTTCAAGAAGATAAGGGGAGGTTTGATGGGAAAATGGAAAAAGGAGGGGTCCTTGGATCGGGAAAAGGGGAAGAGGAGGGGAGGGATCTCTCCGTGTCTCCCCATACCTTCCCTCCTTTATCCTCCCTGCCCCTTTCCTTGTTCCTTCTGCAGTTCTGCTTTTGAAGAATTAGCCTGAGAGAAGGAAGGAAAGCACCTGGAAGGGTTTTTATCCTCTGAGGGTGGCTTGTAGGTCCTGTGTCTTTGAGACTAGAATGAGCATCTCATGAGGTGAGTGTAGGAAGGATCAGGTTACTCTTGGAAGAGGTTTTCAGTTTTGGATTCTTTGCTCTGAGTTTTATGGATTTTTTTTAAACTTTTTGCCTGTGTGTGTTTGGAAAGGAGATGTTATATTCTTGTTTGGATTTCTTTCCTTATCTTGGGGAGAGGAAAAATAATTAGCCAATTAGATTCCTTTGAGGAGGCAGCAAGATAATGCAAAATCATTTAATACAGGAAGTATTCATTCTTGTTGCTGGGAAATAAGACCACCCCTGTTAAATGACACAGTTTTGGAAAACTCTGGGTTCTAGAGAGGGTTACAATACCACAGAGATAGCTGGAAATCAGGCTGGTCATCTCATGTAGGGTAAGAATGAGTGCCACCGCTTGCCGGGCCTTTGCTTTCAAGCTGGTGAGAATGCAACCTGGAGAGTCCCAGGCTTTTCTGTGCACGCCTGCAGGCCCGAAGGGTCCTTTTCAAAACTGTTCGGTTTACAAAATGGAGAGAAGAGTTCAAGGGTCAAACAAAACATGGGTAATGTGAATGATGTTAGAAAAATAACCACTGAGGTCTGTGATAAAGAGCAATTGTGTGATCTCTGTTTCTCTGTAGATTAATGATGCTTGCCTTCTCTGCTGTTAAGCTCCTGGGAGAAAAACCATCATGTCCAAACATAATTTGGTTGGGCTCTTATAAGCTCACAAGTCAGATTTAGTAGATTTACATCTTGGCTCCATCACACACATACAAATGACAGTAGGCAATTTACTTCGCATTTTCAAGCCTCAGTTTACTGATAATAATAACGTGGAATAATGAAAATAAGAAAACACGTAAATGGACAAACTGCTCAAAAGGCACTGACTTACCGAATTTCTTAAGACTGCAAACATGCTTCAGTCCAGCAGGTGGTGATGACGCACGGCCACTGAGCAGAAATGGCCTGCGCGTGCACGCCGCAAATCTGGCGCCGAGAGCGCGCGGGGATGGGAGGAACGGGGAGGTGCACCTGCCTGAGTGGCAGTCCGCAGAGGCAGGTGACATTAAGATCTAAAGATCAGATTTCAGAAGTAATAACAAGATAACTTGTCTAATTCTTGTACCACTTGCTTCATGAGTACATAGCAACTCCCCTACTCATGTTGTATTTTCTTAAGATGACATTCAAGTATATGAAGAAGAGATACACATTTTCTGTTGCCCTGAGAATTTGGGTTGCAGTGTAAGTGAAACGAGTTATTCCTGTAATTTTTCAGGGGAGCTGTAGGAAGTTCAAGAAGATAAGGGGAGGTTTGATGGGAAAATGGAAAAAGGAGGGGTCCTTGGATCGGGAAAAGGGGAAGAGGAGGGGAGGGATCTCTCCGTGTCTCCCCATACCTTCCCTCCTTTATCCTCCCTGCCCCTTTCCTTGTTCCTTCTGCAGTTCTGCTTTTGAAGAATTAGCCTGAGAGAAGGAAGGAAAGCACCTGGAAGGGTTTTTATCCTCTGAGGGTGGCTTGTAGGTCCTGTGTCTTTGAGACTAGAATGAGCATCTCATGAGGTGAGTGTAGGAAGGATCAGGTTACTCTTGGAAGAGGTTTTCAGTTTTGGATTCTTTGCTCTGAGTTTTATGGATTTTTTTTAAACTTTTTGCCTGTGTGTGTTTGGAAAGGAGATGTTATATTCTTGTTTGGATTTCTTTCCTTATCTTGGGGAGAGGAAAAATAATTAGCCAATTAGATTCCTTTGAGGAGGCAGCAAGATAATGCAAAATCATTTAATACAGGAAGTATTCATTCTTGTTGCTGGGAAATAAGACCACCCCTGTTAAATGACACAGTTTTGGAAAACTCTGGGTTCTAGAGAGGGTTACAATACCACAGAGATAGCTGGAAATCAGGCTGGTCATCTCATGTAGGGTAAGAATGAGTGCCACCGCTTGCCGGGCCTTTGCTTTCAAGCTGGTGAGAATGCAACCTGGAGAGTCCCAGGCTTTTCTGTGCACGCCTGCAGGCCCGAAGGGTCCTTTTCAAAACTGTTCGGTTTACAAAATGGAGAGAAGAGTTCAAGGGTCAAACAAAACATGGGTAATGTGAATGATGTTAGAAAAATAACCACTGAGGTCTGTGATAAAGAGCAATTGTGTGATCTCTGTTTCTCTGTAGATTAATGATGCTTGCCTTCTCTGCTGTTAAGCTCCTGGGAGAAAAACCATCATGTCCAAACATAATTTGGTTGGGCTCTTATAAGCTCACAAGTCAGATTTAGTAGATTTACATCTTGGCTCCATCACACACATACAAATGACAGTAGGCAATTTACTTCGCATTTTCAAGCCTCAGTTTACTGATAATAATAACGTGGAATAATGAAAATAAGAAAACACGTAAATGGACAAACTGCTCAAAAGGCACTGACTTACCGAATTTCTTAAGACTGCAAACATGCTTCAGTCCAGCAGGTGGTGATGACGCACGGCCACTGAGCAGAAATGGCCTGCGCGTGCACGCCGCAAATCTGGCGCCGAGAGCGCGCGGGGATGGGAGGAACGGGGAGGTGCACCTGCCTGAGTGGCAGTCCGCAGAGGCAGGTGGGGGCGGGGCTGCTGGAGAGAACTGCACGCGTCTGTGCACGTGTGTATATGCCTCCAGCCCGAATGCAGAGGGGACATCTCTTTTAATGTCTTATTAAAAGGGTAGAAGCAAACCAGGACCATGAAATTTGGGAGAGCCTGGTCATCCACTTCTCCGTTGCCTTCAAACAAAATTCCAGCCTCAAGTCCGTTTCAGAGGGAAACACACACCTATTATAATGGACCAGGAGCTATGACGACTATCCAGCCTTTCCGGTTTGATCCCAAACCATCCCTGAGTGTGTAATCTTCATTATAACTGACTGTATCACACACGAAAGCCAGTCTTGCCTGAGGTTTACTCTGGACACTCATGCAGCTGGGACCTTCTCACCTGCAGGCCCTGCCAGCACCTCACATTCATCACTAGAGCAATTCTGACATGGTCATACTGCTATTTTTTATTTTTTGGCTGCGCTGGGTCTTCCTTGCTGCTTAAGGGCTTTCTCTAGTGGCCATGCTGGGGGGCTACTCTCTAATTGTGGTGCACAGGCTTCTCATTGCCAAGCACAGGCTTTAGAACACACAGGCTCAGTAGTTGTGCAAGGGTTGAGTCCTCCCCCCTGCCTCACGGTGAAGGAAATGGCAACCCACTCCAGTATTCTTGCCTGGAGAATCCCATGGACAGAGGCTGTCTCTTATACACATCTAGATATTGTGGTGCACAGGCTTCTCATTGCCAAGCACAGGCTTTAGAACACACAGGCTCAGTAGTTGTGCAAGGGTTGAGTCCTCCCCCCTGCCTCACGGTGAAGGAAATGGCAACCCACTCCAGTATTCTTGCCTGGAGAATCCCATGGACAGAGGAGCCTGGCAGGCTACAGTCCACAGGGTTGCAGAGTCGGACATGACTTAGCGACTACACCACCACCACCTGCCTCCTGGAATGTGGGATCCCTAGCGGATCAGAGATCGAACTTGCATCCCCTGCATTAGCAGGTGGAGTCTCAACCACTGGATTGCCAGGAAATTCCAGAGGTTGGATTATTTGATATCCCTTCACCCCCAAATTATTTCAGTCTTTTACAGTATGATACATAAAGATACATATGCTGGAGTGAGCCAAAGATTACTAGCCCAGTAGGAACATAACAGGCTTTAACACAACAGGGTAGTTTTAGCTTCCCTAAGAACCCACTGCTGGAGTGGTTACATTCTAGTGGGTAAAGGCCCGGTTTGCTGCTAAACATTCTACATTCTAAGCATACAGGGCAGGCTCCTATAGGAAAAGATTATCCATCCAAAAGTATCAACAGTGCTGAAGGTGAGAAATCCTCTTCCAGAGTGACAGCAACACCTCAATGATCAAGTCTGAATATTCCGAACCGCCAGAAGTCATCTGGAGTGACGGCTTTTGCACAGCTTCCTGGTGAAAACTGAGGAACTACGAGAAACTTTTAACCACTCTAATGCTTCAATCAAGTATCAGCTGGACACCTAACCAAGAATCACACTTTCTTTAAACTGGGGTATGAATGTATGTATTCTTTATTAGGATGCTCACAAGAATGACACATTAGCACCGTCCTTCTGGTGGGACAGAGAATACACATCTGACTCACATCATAGCAGGAGACAGGCCCGGGGAACGGCTCTCAGAGCTGGTACAAGGGTCCACTGAAAAAACTGCCATTCAGCAAAGCAAGGATGCTTCCTGGATTCCATCATCTCTGCTGCAGCTTCCAGTCAGTCCTCCGTGATGGGCCCAGAATCCTCCATTCCAGAACCTCCTGCCCTGCCTTCAAGACCTAGGTCAAGTGGCCCATGTCTCACTCACCCGGGTGCCTCTGGAATTTGGCAGCGTGTCTCTTTGGTATGCTGCTGCCCCGCCACCCTCAGGGGGCAAAGGTGGTAGCTGGGGGGAATACAACATTACCAAAAGCAAACAGCAGGGTACATCAGCAACCGACACTTCGGGCATATACCCAACAACCTCACAGAACACATGCTTCCTCCCCAAATGATACATTACGCCCTGCAGAGCAAAGGAAACCCCTCGATGATTCAGACACGTGTGCAACGATCCTGTACACGGGAAACGAGGGGTATAAGCAGACAGTTATGTCATCATGCCCTGCATGGTAGGAAGCAGGCACCTGAAAGCTGGAACCAATTCTCTATCTCGGCTGTTCCCTGCCTTTAAGTGGTGTTATCCAGCCTGTTCCACCTGTTCTGGGCATTAGTTCATTTTCTAAAAGGGAGGATAAGATGGCAGAGAGGAAGGAGAGGTTAGAGGGGCTGACAACCTGTAAAACAAGACAACGATACAAAAATGCAAAAACCAGACTCAGCATTAAAATACTTTATAACAATAGAAGGCAGCTGGAAACACTATATGCTAACAGACAATATGACACGTAACTCAGGGGGTGGGGGGTGCAGAGGAGTCAGGTGGGAGTGCGGCCGAGGCCACCAGCTTAGACCAAGAGCCTTTCGATGGACTGCTGGATGGACTGGATCTGCTGCTTCAGTTGTGAGCCCTCTTTGATGGTGACGGAGCAGGCGATGACAGGCCTGGAGACCCCGCAGGCTCGCCCCAGAGCCTGCTTGGAGCGCACGAACACATAGGGCACGTTCTTGTCCTCACACAGCAGCGGGAGGTGCAGGATGATCTCCAAGGGCTCCGCATCTGCAGCCATCACGATGAACTCAGAGATGCCTCTGTTGAGGGTTTTGGTGGCTGCAGAGAGGACATGAAGTCAACAGGTGATGGGGGCTGGGGCAGGGAAGCCACAACAAAGCAATTTCCAAGGAAAAGAAAACAGGTGCAAGAAAAATGGGTAAAAATGTCCAGGACTAGGCAATTCTCTGTCCCGCAGTGGCCTTGGGAAGAGAGAGGGAGCCAAGCATCAAATCTCCAATGCCTCCCTCAGACTCTACATCAAACCCATCAGTTCTGTCAAAACGCACTCTATATCCTAAAAAGAGCCCTTCTTTTCCTGTCCTCTGCCACCACACTCCCCAGGCTTCACCGGCAGGAAGCAGTGTAGTGCAGCACTGCTCCAGCCTTGTGACCAAAGATCAGGAGTTTCCATCCCGATCTGCCATGATCAATACTTCAGAAAGCTCACACCACACGCAACTCACCAAGCAAGTTCAACACCCCACAGCATTGTTCAAATCCTTATCATTTTATTTAATTTATACTTTTATTTCTGGCTGTTCCGGTCTTCCTTGCTGCTTGGGCTTTTCTCTAGTTGTGGGAAGCAGGGGCTACTCTCTCAGTGGTGGTGTGCGGGCTTCTCACTGCAGTCCTTCCCTTGTTGAGCAGCACGGGCTCAACAGTCGTGGCACACAGGTTTAGATGCTCAGCTGCGTGTGGGATCTTCCCAGACCAGGGTTCTAACTGTGTCTCCTGCATTGGTGAGTGGATTCTTTACCACTGAGCTACCAGTGAAACCCCCTCAAATGCTTATCTGTGACTGCTTATCTCTGTGACCCAGTGCTAGCCCGCAGGCCACACATGCTGCTGCTCCCCATGGTGGGCCTAATCAAAAGCACCCAGCCCTTGGAAATCTAGTCCAGACCCCAGACAGGGACGGTGCTGTTAACACTCCTCTCGGACCATCCTCTGGTTGCCTTACCCTCATTGGCTCCTTTTCGAAGCTGCTTGTAGTTACATGACTGCTGAACAAGATCCAGTAGCTTCTTGGTGAGGTGGGCATCTGCAAGAGGGTAGGCCTTTGGATTGACGTCAGCCTCGGTCTGTTGTAGGGAAATCAAAGCACGAGTCAAACTGAACCAGAAGTTGTTCCAGACAAGTCACAAAGAACTTCAACCAAAAACAGAGGGACAATAGGGAGCTTCCCGACTTCCCCTCCCCAAACACACACATTTAATTTACTGAATCTAAACAAGTATAATTTATAGAAACCCAGCACAAAGTTCTATTTCCTTTATATTTGAATCTTCAGTTTTCAGTAACAATCCTGGTTTCCAAAACATCAAAGTATTTTCTCATTTATTCTAACCTGCAATTCACATAAAATGGTTTCAGAGTTGCTATAACAATACTACCTCCATCAACTATAAACCCACCAAGGTCAAAATTTTCTTTTAATCTTACATATCCAACTAAAACCATCCAGAATACTATATTCAAAAGTTATTTGAACTATATTTTACCTTGTGGCTATCAATCTGATATACAATTAAGGTTCCTTTGGAGTAACAGGCAAATTTGGCCTTGGAATGCAGAATGAAGCAGGGCAAAGACTAATAGAGTTTTGCCAAGAAAATGCACTGGTCACAGCAAACACCCTCTTCCAACAACACAAGAGAAGACATCATGGACATCACATGGACATCACCAGATGGTCAACACTGAAATCAGACTGATTATATTCTTTGCAGCCAAAGATGGAGAAGCTCAATACAGTCAACAAAAACAAGACCAGGAGCTGACTGTGGCTCAGATCATAAACTCCTTATTACCAAATTCAGACTTAAATTGAAGAAAGTAGGGAAAACCGCTAGACCATTCAGGTATGACCTAAATCAAATCCCTTATGATTATACAGTGGAAGTGAGAAATAGATTTAAGGGCCTAGATCTGATAGATAAGAGTGCCTGATGAACTATGGAAAGAGGTTCATGACATGGTACAGGAGACAGGGATCAAGACCATCCCCATGGAAAAGAAATGCAAAAAGCAAAATGGCTGTCTGAGGGATACAGTGTGAAGTCGCTCAGTCGTGTCCGACTCTTTGCGACCCCATGACTTTAGCCTACCAAGCTCCTCTGTCCATGGGATTTTCCAGGCAATAGTACTGGAGTGGGTTGCCATTTCCTTCTCCAGGGGATCTTCCCGACCCAGGGATGGAACCCGGGTCTCCCGCATTGCAGGCAGACGCTTTAACCTCTGCACCGGCTGAGGGGGGCCTTATAAATAACTGTGAAAAGAAGAGAGGCGAAAAGCAAAGGAGAAAAGGAAAGATATAAGCATGTCAGACTTTATTTTTTGGGGCTCCAAAATCACTGCAGATGGTGACTGCAGCCATGAAATTAAAAGACACTTACTCCTTGGAAGAAAAGTCATGACCAACCTAGACAGTATATTCAAAAGCACAGACATTACTTTGCCGACTAAGGTCTGTCTAGTCAAGGCTATGGTTTTTTCTGTGGTCATGTATGGATGTGAGAGCTGGACTGTGAAGAAGGCTGAGTGCCGAAGAATTGATGCTTTTGGACTGTGGTGTTGCAGAAGACTCTTGAGAGTCCCTTGGACTGCAAGGAGATCCAACCAGTCCATTCTGAAGGAGATCAACCCTGGGATTTCTTCGGAAGGAATGATGCTAAAGCTGAAACTCCAATACTTTGGCTACCTCATGAGAAGAGTTGGCTCATTGGAAAAGACTCTGATGCTGGGAGGGATTGGGGGCAGGAGAAGGGGACGACAGAGGATGAGATGGCGGGATGGCATCACAGACTCGATGGACTGAGTCTGAGTGAACTCCGGGAGATGGTGATGAACAGGGAGTCCTGGCGTGCTGCGATTCATGGGGTCGCAAAGAGTCGGACACGACTGAGCTGAACTGAAAGCCATACTAATTAGTTAATCCAAACAAATTAATGGATCCAGGAATTGATTTTAATAGCTACCAACATCACAAAAAAAAATACCATGTGACCACTGCCTCTCTGGGCTTCCCTTTCTGGCTCAAAGGTGAAGAATCCACCTGCAATGCGGGAGACCCGGGTTCGATCCCTGGGTTGGGAAGATCCCCTTGAGGAGGGCATGGCAACCCACTCCAATATTCTTGCCTGGAGAATCCCTAGACTGGGGAGTCTGGTGGGCTACAGTCCATTGGGTCGCAGAGTCGGACACGACTGAGTGCCTAAGCACATTGCCTCTCTTAAAGAACAAACCATCTATGATCAAGCAGTCTTGGGGGGAAAGAGGAAAGCTAGGAGAAAAGCTGATCACGTCTTCCAGCCCACCTTTTTTTACCCGCAGGGCATGCGGAGATCCTAGTTTCCTGGGACCACTGGGGAAGTCCCAGCCTTTGATTCTAATACTGCTACCAAATCCAGGTCCAGAATCCAGCTCTGGCTGCTCGAAAGCCAATTCTCCAGAGACAAGTGCTGGTAGGAAAGGAGAGGTTGCTTTATTTGGAGGCCTGTGGCAACCAGGCGGAGAAGGTAATGGCAACCCACTCCAGTACTCTTGCCTGGAAAATCCCATAGATGGAGGAGCCTTGTAGGCTGCAGTCCATGGGGTCGCTAAGAGTCGGACACGACTGAAGCGACTTAGCAGCAGCGGCAACCAAGGGAGAACAATACTATATATTTGATATTAACGAATTATTAAATTTGGGGGTATTGTAGTGGCATCGCAGTTGTTGAAATTTCTCATTTTACAGACGCATGCTGTAATACCTACAGATAAAATGCAACCCCACTGGATCCACTGCAAAATAACACACATAGAAAACAAACTCGGTGGTGCCTCGCCTATTCCATTTCTCCTACCCTATTTTCACCTCTTGACTTTTATTAATTTCTCATTTGCTTTCCCTGTGATTCTTTTTACAAATATGTATTTTATTATATACATAACCTGGGTGCAGCCCACATTACCATTCCTGAGCACCGAGCAGTTTGCCCGCAGTGATGCGGTCTAACCCTGGGTTTGGAAGCTGAACCGCAGCACGCAGCTTGCGGCACGCAGTGACCCATGGGCAATGGCCCAGTGGATATACTCACCATGTTGAGTCCGCCTTGATCGTCTCCTGCCTGATCCCCCAAAGCTTAAAAGCGACCCCCCTACCCCCCGCCGCAGAGGAACTGGAAGTGAAGTCAGCGCAAGTGACGTCGAGAAGCCGCTCGGACCCGGAAGCCTGGTCCCACACACCAACACAACGCACTGGGTCAATTTGTCATGGTACCAGGGTGATGAGAAATTAGAGGAAGTTTGAGATGTTTCACGAAGTGGGAAAGATCTCTAATTATTTGCTCTTCATACAGCCAGATGGCTCAGTGGTGAAGAATCTGCCTGCAATGCAGGAGACTCAAGAGATGCAGGTTCAATCCCTGGGTCAGGAAGATCCCCTGGAGGAGGAAATGGCAAGCCACTCTAGTATTCTTGCTTGGAAAACCCCATGGACAGAGGAGCCTGGTGGGCTATATACTTCATGGGGTAACAAAGAGTCCGACATGGCCAAGCGACTAACAGCGACTGAGCAAGCACATACGTTCTAGAACCAGCTTTTTCAAATTCTACCAAAAAAAAAAAAAAGAAAAAGCCTGCTGGGACAGCACTGATTTGTAGATTTAAAGTAATCCCAATTAGGATAAGACACCTTTAAGATACAGAATCTGTCAAACCAGTTAAGCATATATATTTACTTAACTCTTTAGTGCTTTTAAATAAAGCTTTATAATTTCTCCAAAAGCCTTAGAATCTTTTAGATTTACTCAGATATTTCAGCTTAAGAAAATTCACCCTATTCCTTAATATTTTAAGAACTTTTATAAATGAATTGGCACTGAATTCTATCATATTTTTTGTATGAGATGGATGAGTTAAGACTTTTTTCCTTTATTCTTAAAGTTTTTCTAGTGTTGGTTGCACAAGGTTGTAAATATAAGAACACCCACTGAGTTATACACTTATTTTTTTCCTACTACACACTTGTTTTTAAAATTGATGCATAACTGACCTATGATATTATGTTAGTTCCAGGCACACAACACTGTTATTTGATATTTGTATACAAACTGATCACCAGTGACTTACACACCAAAGAGCAGAACTTTATGGTATGAAATTATCTCAATAAAGCTATTGTTTAAAGTAGGTGTAGTGGCTCAGATGCCACAATGCAGGAGGCCAGGGTTCAATCCCTGGGTCAGCAAAATCACTTGGAGAATGGGATGGCTACTCACTCTAGTATTCTTGCCTGGAGAATTCCATGGACAGAGGAGGCTGGTGGACCATAGTCCATGGAGTTTCAAGAGTCAGACAGGACTCAGCAACTAACACTTTAAATTTTTCCATGTTAAAAAAGTTTAGTTTAAAAAAAGAAAAACAACTTTAGTTTTTCTTACTGAGTTATAATTAACATACAGTACAATATTAACTTTGTTTCTTTACTATTATTCAGCCCTCCCACTTCTACTTTAATTCATTTTGATTCTATTTTTTTCAGGTATTTGTTCCTCTAAGTTTCTATATTTATAGATATCACATTGCTCATATTTTCTTGATTAATCTCATCAGAGGGGACTTTTCAAATACTCTTCTGATTCTGTCCACCTTACAACAAGATATATTTTCTATTTCAGTAATTTCTGCTTTTCTTTCATGTTATTTTGTCCTTTTGATCTTTTCCTAGCTTTTTAGTGCCCCCCCCATCATACTTTAGTTGTACCCTACATACTCTGATATTTGGTATTTCCATTATTGTTCAGTTCTGTTTTCAAATTTCCCTTATTATTTTCTATTTGACCCATGAGTTCTTTATATCTTCTTTACACTTTGTTTCTAAGTCATCTGCATTTTAGTTGAGAGAATATGGTCTATATTATTATCAATCTTTATCTTCTATAATTGATGGGTGCAGTATTCACTGGTTTCACTACCACCACTAGATCCAAGTTTATTCATAGTGTTATTCACATCTTCTATTTCCATACTGATGTTTTGGCTTCACAATCAATTAAATGCTACATAACTGCATATCTATTTTTTCTTGTAATTATGTCATCCTCATTTTACTTGTACTTTCTTTCCTTCGAGTGTCCTGTACCCTCTCCCCACCCGCCCCCGCTATTTTCCACTCTAGTGGTTTGGAGCTATCATTTTTTTGATGGCTACTGAGAAATCACAACTTATGTTTTTAACTCATCAAAATCTAATGCTCACCAATAATGTCACAATTAAGAACCGCCTCTTAAACAGTTAAGTTCCCAGAAACACTTTAATACTTTTTAAAATGCCAGATATTTTTACTGTAGCTTCCAATCATCCATCTCTGGGAACTAGGATTCTCATCTCTTAATAAACATCAAAGGCATAAAAGGGGGAGACTTCAGGAGATCCACTATGATCATCCAGTCCCAACACTTCATGGCAAACAAATGGGGAAACAATGGAAACAGTGACAGACTATTTTCTTGGGCTCCAAAATCACTGCAGATGGTGACTGCAGCCATGAAATTAAAAGATGCTTTCTTGGTTTAATAAAAGTCAACACAACGACAACAAAAGTTCCACTCAATTTTAAAGCCAAACCACCGACCTTATAAATAGCAACTGAAAGTTGCTTCTTCTTCTTCTTCAAGTCGCTTCAGTCGTGTCCGACTCTGTGCGACCCCATAGACAGGAGCCCAACAGGCTACCCCGTCCCTGGGATTCTCCAGGCAAGAACACTGGAGTGGGTTGCCATTTCCTTCTCCATTGTGTGAAAGCGAAAAGTGTAAGTGAAGTCGCTCAGTCGCATCCGACTTCTAGCGACCCCATGGACTACAGCCTACCAGGCTCCTCCATCCACGGGATTCTCCAGGCAAGAGTACTGGAGTGGCTTGCCATTGCCTTCTCCGGAAGTTGCTTAGGGTGTATTTATTCACCTTTTAATTTTTCCAAGGGTTAATTAAATGAGCGAATGAATGAAATCTTACTGCTAGACAACTTTAACCCGTAGCTTGATGTCTTTGTTCTCCTCATACACCAGACAGCCAAAACCTGCAAGTTTTGATTTGACAACAAATACTGCATGCTCACTCTCTCCATACCAGGCGCAAAGGCAGTTAAATGCATTATTAAACTGAGACCACCTGATTCCAAAACTATTCAAGGAACTCCGAAAAATGAGCACTAGTTGAGAAGGTTCAAGTTCTAGACTCAGCAAATACCAACCTCAAAATGGGGGTGGGGCAGCAGGGAAGATATCCATTGGGATCCAAGAACCGTTAAACGGATTAAACCTCATTATGAAAATCGAAATGTTTTTGCAAACTCTTCCCTCCTTACTAAGTGCCGACCAAAACTAGGTACCAAGGCACACGATCTGATTAAAAAGTTGAGACCATCAAGAGTTTTAGAGGAGCCCCGCACGTGGTGCTACCAGGACTTTTGATTTCTGAGGTTACCGCCTCGCAGGAGGAATCTTTCCTGCATTCCAGGCTGGGGTTCCCTCCAAACGCAGGCTCCAAACGCCAAAGGCCCCTTTAATCCCTGGCACACGTAACTTGCGACAGGCACTAGGCGCAGACCCATGGAGATATCCTTCTCCTGAACCTCAGCAATGGGAAAGTGGAGCTGGGGAGGTTGATCCAAACCCAGGGTTCCACATCATCCTCTAGCGACCCCTCCAAAAGAAATATAAAACCAATAAAATCAAACTTTCTCATTCGACTTTCTACTCTGTCCCACGTGGGTTGGTCCCTTTCTCCCAGGCCAGGCTATGCCCTCTCCGCTCACCGGAGGCCTTCGGCCACTAACTGCTGACAGACGCTCCATCACAGAACCCGGGACTCATCTCTAGCGTTCTAACCTCGGACCGGGAGAAAAGACAGTGCTTGGGGTTACTCGACCGTCCGAGCTCGAACCCCTCACCGAGCTGGCGAGACCGCGCATGTTCTAAGCCGACAAGCTAGTGAGAGAACAGAACCCCGAGTCTCTCACTTCCTGGCTTTTCAACCAGGCGCACGCACTCACCATAGCTGCGGTTCAGTGGTACCGTCCCTCCTCAAGAAGCACAGGCAACGTCAGAAAAGAACTTTCCGCCGAGAAAAGTCGCAGGGAAGAAGTGGAAATGGCCGCTCGCGGCCGGAAGCGGAAATGACGTTAGAAAGAGGGCGGCTCTCCCCTTAAAGGGCCCCGGCGTGGAACGACTTCAGTTCTGGGGGAGGGACCGCCTTTGCCGTAGTTTTAGTGTCGTTCTATTACCGGTTATTGGCAGGAACAGTGAGTTCAATATCCAAAATATAACACACCAAAACAAAGAATTTTAATGGTGTCATTCCATTGCTAGTTTATTTTGTAGCACATTTATGTGATTTTAATATCATTTTTTTAACTCTACGTGGTAGTAAAGGAATGGTATGGAGATAGTAATTGGTAATCCTAAATGTTTTCCTTCATATTCAGATATCTTTGTTAAATTTTCTGGTGAAGTGTGGAGTCCACCAGAAGTGGAATCCACCGAGTAGGGAATTCAGTGGCGTAGGGAATTCTTCTTCCGGTTTGGGGATGGAGGTTGAGTTTCTGGCAGGTTGGGTTTGGAGATGTCTAGGACGACCCACTTTCTTCCTGCCCTGCATGCTGCTTTTTCCCTGCGCTGCTCCGAAGTTGCACTGTTTAAAGCTAGACTCATGCCTCATCACCTGTAAGAGGTCCTCCTGGATCCCTCACCACCTCCAAAAAGTTCTCCTGGATCTTTAATAACCCTTACTCGTGTCTCTTCCCAAGACACCAGGCATGTCTTGGGACCATTTGGAGCTAGCCAAAACTAGACCGTAAGGGGTCAGTTCCAGATATTTCGTTTGGAAACCTAGAAATAGAGATCCAGCAGGGCACTTGGGACTGATGAAGTGCAGCTCTTTAACTTCACAGATACTGAGGCCCAGAGTGGGTAAGTTGCTTGTCCAAAGTCACCTAACGGCACAATGGCAGAAGCCAGAACCTGACCCTGGGATTTTTGGCTTTCAGCTTGGGTTACTTCCACCACATCTGGTTACTGTGCTTGAAAAGCCAGCTGGATGGGTTTGAAGTGGCTCCAGGGCTGAACTTTTATTACATGAAAAATCCCATCAGACTTCATACATGAAGCTTATGACATCCACAAATCTATGGCTTGTCAAATAATAAAATTTGTCTCCAAATTAAGAAATTCCCACTGATGACTCCTGTTAAAGAGGAGAACCTATGATTTGGACCCTGCTTCTCATCTTCCTTGGATGCAGTTTTATATTTCCATGTTTGTTTGTTTTTAATATTTATTTGGCTGCACCAGGTCTTAGTTAGGGCTTTCCTTGTGGCTCAGCTGGTGAAAAATTGGCCTGAAATGCGGGAGACTTGGATTTGATCCCTGGGTTGGGAAGATCCCCTGGAGAAGGGAAAGGCTACCCACTCCAGTATTCTGGCCTGGAGAATTCCATGGACTGTATAGTCCATGGGGTTGCAAAGAGTCGGACATGACTAGTGATTTTCACTTCACTTCAGGTCTTAGTTGTGGTATGCGGGATCTTCAGTTGTAACATTCGAGATCTAGTTCGCTGACCAGGGATCAGCCCGGCAGTACCCCTCTCCCCCTATGTTGGGAACAGAGTCTTAGCCACTGGACTACCTGGGAAGTCCCCATATTTGCATGTTAATTGAACCTATCAACTACCGCTGGAGAAGTCTTGAGAGTCCTTAGGACAGCATGAAGATCAGTCAATCCTAAAAGAAATCAGTCCTGAATATTCATTGGAAGGACTGATGATGAAGTTGAAGCTCCAATACTTTGGCCACCTGACTCATTGAAAAAGACCCTGATGCTGGGAAAGATTAAAGGCAGGAGGAGAAGGGGACGACAGAGGATGAGATGGTTGGATGGCATCATCCATTCGATGGACATGAGTTTGAGCAAACTCTGGGAGATAGCAAAGGACAGGGAAGCCTCGTGTGCTGCAGTCCATGGGGTCACAAAGAGACACGACTGAACGACTAAACAACAGCAATCAGCCACTACTGCTGGGGAATGTATTATTCCTATTTACAGTCATAGGTGTCATTATCATTTGTTTTTTTGATGTCTTGCTTTATCACAATTTCAAGTGGTTATTTGGCCTACCTGGCATCTTGGACCATTATATCTCAGATCTCCTTGTAATGACTGATAGGAGCTTGGTGTTTTTATGACTATGAGTAGTGAGACAGTAAACTCTACCTAATTAATTCTGTTTCCCAACTGTATAAAATCAACTCATTTTCCATGTTCTCATAGGACTAGCCCACCCTTTCATAGTTTGCTCTTTCCCTTACTAGTAAGTTAGTAAATGTTAGCATATGCTCAGAATCAGTTTGTCTGAGAAATTTGTCTTTTACCATGGTTCTGTGCTTAAAACCCTAGATGCTTGCCATGGCTTATGAGGCCTCTCTCCACTGGTTCTCCCCTTCTCATCCTCATGTTGCAGCTTCACCTTCTTTCTCTACCTTCTTCACCCTCCACCTTCTTTCTTACCCTAAGCACACCCCAGTCTCCCCAAGCCCATCCTTCACCCTCTATCAGGAGTGATGTGCTGTGCTCTTCTGCTCAGCTGACTTGTGTTCGTCGCCTCTTCAATGAAGACTCCTCGATCACCCAGACCAGGTAATTGCCCCTGCTGGATGGACCCAGAAGCCCCCGCAGTTCCCTCTGTAGCCCTCATTGACTCTGTCTTTATTCAGTGTTTGCCTTTCCAAACACACAGAGTGCTTTCTGAGAGCAGGGCTTGAAGCTGCCTTGGACACTTTGGATACCTATCTTTTGGCACTGTGTCTGATCCGAAGGGCGTTCTTCTTTCACTTAGGGACCTTTGGTGACTAACAAGCCAAAAGGAATTTGGAAAAAGACTCTGTAATGGTCAAACTTAGGTCACACCTCCACTCCTTAGCTGTCCTGAGCCTGTGAAAAAGAATCAGCTATAACCTAGGGTAATGTTTAGCCTTTTCCAGAGGTCATGTATGGATGTGAGAGTTGGATTATAAAGAAAGCTGAGCGCCAAAGAATTGATGCTTTTGAACTATGGTGCTGGAGAAGACTCTTGAGAGTCCCTTGGACTGCAAGGAGATCCAACCAGTCCATCCTAAAGGAGACCAGTCCTGGGTGTTCATTGGAAGGACTGATGCTGGGGCTGAATCTCCAATACTTTGGCCACCTCATGCCAAGAGTTGACTCTTTGGAAAAGACCCTGATGCTGGGAGGGATTGGGGGCAGGAGGAGAAGGGGACGACAGAGGATGAGACAGCTGGATGGCATCACCGACTCGATGCACATGAGTTTGGGTGAACTCCGGGAGTTGGTGATGGACAGGGAGGCCTGGCGTGCTGCGATTCACGGGGTCGCAAAGAGTCAGACACGACTGAGCAACTGAACTGAGTGTTTAGTCAAGATGCATTGTGTGGGATATTGGGGTTTTCTTGTGTTTTTTTTAAACTTCATTTATTTATTTATGGCTGTGCTGGGTCTTCCTTACTGCACTTGGGCTTTCTCTAGTCGTGGCGAGTGGGAAACTACTCTCTAGTTGCAGTGCGCAGGCTTCTCATTGCGGTGACTTCTCTTGTTGCAGGGCATGGCCTCTGGGGCATGTGGGCTTCAGTAGTTGCAGTGCAAGAGCTTAGTTGCCCCATGACATGTGAAATCTTCCCGGACCATGGATTGTGGAATCAGTGTCCCCTGCCTTGGCAGGCAGATTCCTAACCACTGGACTATGAGGGAAGTCCTGGGTTCTTGGAATAGAGAGATACTTTCCAAGTGGCTGGTAAATAGGTGACACCCTTCTGCTGTGACCCCAGGGACCACTTTTGTGTGTACATGCTCAGTTTTGTCTGATTCTTTGTGACTCCACGGACTGTAGTCCATCAGGTTCCTCTGTCCATGTGATTTTCCAGGCAAGGATTCTGGAGTGGGTTGCCATTTCCTTCTCCAGGGGATCTTCCCAACCCAGGGATCAAACCCTCATCTCTTGGGTCTCCTGCATTGATAGGCAGATTCTTTACCACTGCACCATCTGGGAAGCCCCAGGGACGACTTACAACCTAGAAATTAAGGAGTCTGGCCCATTCTGATTGGCTGATGACCCTGCCTGCTCTGTTGTTTAATATTTTGAACATAACCTTTGGGTGAAAGTCTTCAGGATAGCATTTATATTTCTATCAACACTGATCCTTAGTTGGGAAAGTAATCCCCCAATAAAAAAATCAGGATATGCTGGGTGGTTAAACAAGAACACACATGTTCAATAGGGTGTTCATTAAGTGTTTGATATTGGATACCTGAAGGACAAATGGATGAAAGTATCCCATAGGAAGAAAGAAATCCAACAGACTGCAGTTTCCATCCCTCCATCAGCATGGGGGGAACATAATCTCTTCACTCCAGAGGGCAAGGTGTTCAAGTTCTTCTTCCTCTTAATTCCTTTTGGGCCGTTCCCCAGTGTTGTCCTCATCTATACTGTGGACATATAAGCCAGCTCTGATGCCACGTGCCGCAGCTGGAGCTAAGGCCGCAGCATCAGAAGCCTTTGTGAGGTGGCCTTAGTGACAGCGGTTCTGTGAGGCAGGGGCTACCCCGCCCCGCAGTGGCTAGGTCAGCCGTATCAGCCCTGCCCTCCACCTCCAGACCACCGCCTGCCTGACCTAAGCCGTGCCATGTTGCTGCCCGTCCTGGGCGCCTGTGCTGTCGTGGGGCCGTTCCGGGGTCCTGAGTGGGAGCCAGTGCGGGGCCTGGTCTCTGAGGATCGCAGCTGCAGGGACCCTCGGTGCTGTGGCAACCTGCTTGTCCTCTGCCTCTTTCTGATCTGGCAGGTCCGGCACTACTGGCATCAGGTCACCAGGACCCACCGCAGCATGAGGAAGTTCATCAAGGTGAGGGGGTCCCACCCACCTCCTTCCAGCCACACCATGATTGTGTCAGTCATTTGTTACAGGGACCCTGTTCTATGCCCTGTGTACCGGAGATGGATTCAGACTGAACTCTGATGAACTCAGGAAGAGCATTTTCTTGCCTCAAAGCCAGCAGTCACCCTGGACTTCTCTCTCCCTCATGCCACGTGTTCAGTCCACCTGCAAGTCCTATGGGCTTTACTTGCAGACCATATCTCAAATCTGATCATTTCTCAAACCCTCACCACATTCTTCCGGACTGTAGGTACCACCTTCTGCCTGGTTCCTGCCTCCTCTCTCACCCAACCATGGAGCTCAGTGCTCCACGCAGCCAAGAGAATGAACTTCTTTCTGTCTCTTTTTAAAAATTTTTCATCCAAGGATAATACATACATACAGATTATAAGTGTGTATTTTTATTTTTTTAATTTTATTTTAAAAATTTATCAACTATTTAATATATATATGTATATTTTGTATACTTACCTGTACATATGTTGTATATTTATTTATTTGGGGCTGCATTGTGTGTTAGTTGTGGCATGCGGTATCTTTCATTGTGGTATGCAGCCTCTTCATTGTGGTGCTTGGTTTTCTCTCTAGTTGCGATGCCTGGGCTCAAGAGCGCCCCAGGCTCAGTAGTTGTGACAAGCAGGCTTAGTTGCCCTGCGGCATGTGGGAATCTTAGTTCCCCCAACCAGGGATCAAACCTGAGTCCCCTGCACTGGAAGGTGGATTCTTAACCACTGGACCACTAAGGAAGTCCCAGATTTAAGTGTGTAGATCAGTGAATTTTTGCAAACTGAACACATCCAGGTGCAGCATTAGATTAAGAAAACAGACCACTACCAGCAGCTCAGAAGCTTGCAGACACCACTCCGCTGATTTCTAAAAGCATTAGACAGGTTTTGCCCATATGGCATCATGCAGTAAATATTCCTTTGCACCTGGTTTAGGCCTAACATTATGTTCATGAGAAAGAACAAACTTTTAAAAACAGATCATAACACTTTGCCACTCAAGACTTTGCAACAACTCATGGATATACTTCCAGTCAAACTCAGAACAAAATCTAACTCCTAACCACAACTCCAAGGCTTGGAATAATCTGTTATGCATTTCTCTCTGACCTCATCTCTTCGGGCTGTCTCCCTCACTCACTCGTTGCACTCTGACCACACGGCCTCCTTGCTGTTCTTATACAAACGACCCTGCTCCATCCTCAGGGCCTTTGCATGAATGTCTCCTCACCTACAAGTTTCTTTCTTCAGATGTCACTTGGTTTGTCCCTTGCTTCATTCAGGTCTCCAGTCAAACATCACCTCCTCTGAGAGGATTCTCTGACAAAAGGAGCTAACCCCATCCCCACTCTTGCTTTCATTTCCTTTAGAACACTTTTTGATACCTAACATCATGTTGTATACTTTGGTTATTGTGTCTTCCAAGTCTGGAAGACAGCTCCCAACAAAGACTTTCTGTCTTGTGCATGCTGGTACATCCAGCACCCAGAACAGTGTGCGGCCTGGAATAAACTCTCTTTCTTTCTTGAGTATTTTCTTTTCTGTAAGTTTAATTAATTAATTAACTTTCCTGTGCTGGGTCTTGGTTGCTGCGTGAGGACTTAAGAGTGGGGATTACTCTCTAGTCGCCTTGTGTGGGCTTCTCACTGTGGTGGCTTGTTTTGTTTCAGAGCACAGGCTCTAGGCACACGGGCTTCACAAGTTGTGGTGCCCAGGCTCAGTTTCAGCCCGTGGGCTCTACAGCACAGGCTCAGCAGTTGTAGCATAACAACTGAGCTGTTCCTGTGGCATGTGGGATCTTCCCAGACCAGGGATCGAAGCCACATCCTCTGCATTGACAGGCAGATTCCTATCCACTGTGCCACCAGGGAAGTGTAAATGAATACTTTCTTGAATGGATATTTTCCTTAAGAGAAGTGACTCCCCATTTCCTGAACCCCAGCATCCTCATCTGGATAATGAGGATTACAGCCCTGATCTGTGAGGATTAGATGAGATAATGTAAATTCAAAGATTTTTACTTCTCTGTTCTTACCTACAGGTGCCACCGCAGGACTGGGCAGTGCCCTCCATGAGACATGACACTTGTTTCAGGCTGACCCCTGAATTCTTTCTCAGTCCTGGCAAGTTCAGGGGCCTGGATGCTCGTGCCCAACAACGGGCCCAAAGAAAGAGCAGGGAATACTGGAGGAGGCTCGAGGAATCATGGACCCAGTATCTGCTCTCTTGTCAGCACCCATGTCACGGTTTACTGTGGGATTCCTACACCTCTTCTGATCACATCTTTTGTACCACCTCCTTTCCAAGCACCAGTATGCTACCTTGGGACAGTTCTTGGGAAGCATGGCAGGTGCCCTGGTGTTGTAGTGATGATCAGACTCACCTGATTTGCAAGCCACGGCCCCCTGCCCTAGACAGGTGCCAAAGGATGGAGCAGCTGTTGGTCCATCCCCAGGAAGAACTGGCACCACTGGAGCATATTGTCAGCATGAGATGCCACCCCACCTCCATGACCCCTCTCCCAAACCTCCCTTCAGCCCAGAGCTTGCCGTTTTGTTCCAGAGAGTTCCTACCGGTTCCTTCCAACCAACGAGTGGGAATGCCCACGTGGAAATCCTGGGGCTGCCCACAAGAGGCCTGCACACCAGGAACGGAAAACTGGACATTAAGTAGAGAGGCTAGTAGACAGACCCAGGCTCCAGGGTGGGTGAACCAGAGAGAGAGCAGAAAGGATAATGCTTGGGAAATTCAGGCATCTGGAAGGCAACTGCCAATAAACTTTGGGATGAAGGACATGGCAGAGAGTAAGGTCCTGGACTGGGGCAGCCGGAGACTAGTAATAAGTAAGGCTGTTGGCGAGATCTTGACACCATGGTGGGAGAAGCAGGACCAGGTGCAAGTTGAAAGTAGAGCTGAAATTCAAGAACTATGGAAGAGAAGTCTGGGGGAGGCTGGAGGTGAGAATCTTCTTGAAACCCAGGCATGTAGAGGAGAGAAAGTAGAACAGTTAAGATGTAAAATTGATTCAGAGACCCAAACACCAATGTGGGAAACTCAGGATAGGAAAAGGGATAAGGATGCTATAGAGACCCAGTCTTTTGAGAACAAGAAGGAGGCCAGAGGAGAAGATGAAGAAAACAGTGAGGCCCAAGTGTTGAGGAAGCAAGGCCAAACTGGAAGTGAGAATGGTGAGGATACCCAGCTCCCAGGGTGGGGAAAACAAGAGCAGATTACAGGTGATACTAGTCTAGAAATTCAGGCTGAGGAGAGGAGAAAAGACCAGGGTGGAGGTGAAAATGCTGTGCAAATCCAGATATCTGGGAAGGAGAACTTGGGAGAAGTGAAAAATGAGGATGGCATAGAGACCCAGGCCCTGGGGTGGGGAAAGCAGGAATGCGTTCAAAATGAGAATGTTACAGAGATCCAGACACCAGGGTGGGAGAAGCAGGATCAAGATGGAAGTGAGAAAGCTGGGAAGGTCCAAGTATGTAGGGCAGAGATCCAGAAACAACTAAGACATGAACTTCAAGTGGGGTGGAGTAATCAAGGTGTAAAAAGAGGGGATGATGCTGGGGAAAGGAACAGCCTCAGGGAGATAAGAGAGGAGGATTGGGTAGTGATCCGGGCACAATGTTGGGGAGACCAGAAACCAGTAGCACGTGAAATTGACAGAGAATTCAAGACACCATGTTGGGGGAGTGAGGACCAGATTGGAGGTGAACATAGAGCAGAAATTCAGGCACTGGAGAAGCGAGGCCAGAGAAAGGACAGAGATGAAGATGATACAAACACCCTGGCACCAGAGGCAGAGAACCAGAGACAATTAAGAGGTGTAACTCAGGTAGAGATCCATCCATCAGGGATGGGGAACCAAGAGCAGTTTGGAGATGAGACTAGTACAGATATCCAGGCAACGGGGACGGAAAACCTGAGAGAGGTTAAAGGTGAAGATAGTAAGGAGACTCAGGAACTTAGGGAAGAAAACCAGTACCAGTTAAACAGTGAGATTAATGGAAATATTCACATACCAAAGTGGAGGAATCAGGAACACATTAGAAGCAAGGATGGTAAAAATACCCAGGCATCTGAGGCAGAGAACTGGGGAGAATTAGCAAGTAAAACTGATGTAGAAACTAATTCAGCAGAATGGAAGAAAGAGGAGCAGGCTGGAGGCGAGAATGGAGCAGAAATTCAAGCTCCAGAAAAGAGAAACCTGAGAGAAGCTGGAGGTGAGGATGGTATAGAGACCTGGACACCTGGAGAAGAAAGCCAGAGTCAGCTGAGAGATGACATGGATGAAAAGACTCATTTGTCAGACAGGAAGAACCACAAGCAGATGGGAGGTGAGAATGAAACAGAAATTCAGACACCAGAGAAGACAGACGAGAGAGAACCTGGAGCTGACGATGGTGTAGAAACCCAGAGACTTGAGAGAGAGAATGAAGGACAATTCGATGGTGAAACTGGATTGAGCCACTCACCAGGGGGAAGAAACTGGGAGCAGACTAGAGGAATGGACAACCCAGAAAATCCAACATCGGAGAAGAAGAGCCAGAGAGAGGTTGGAAGCAAGGATGGCAGAAATATTCAGAGACGTGGGGGAGGGAAGCAGAGACTGTTAACAAGTAAGGTTAATGAAAACATCTGTTCACCAGAGTGGAAGAACCAGGAGCAGATTGGAGGTGAGAATGGTGCAGAAATTCAAATACAAGGGAAGAGTAACCTGAGAGGGATCACAGGTGATGATGGTAAAGAGACCCAGGCTCATGGTGGAGATTATCAGGGAGAGTTAAGAAGTGAAACCGATGGAGAGATCCAGATACAAGGGCAAGGAAACCAGAACAAGGGTGGAGAGGAGGATGCTGCAGAAATCGGGGATGTAGGGAGCCAGAGAGAGTGCAGAGCTGGGGATGCTGGAAGGCTTCGAGAGCCGAGGCAAGGAAGCAAAGGCCAGGTCAGAGGAAAGGATGCTGCTGAAGGCCGTCCCCAAGCTGACTGTTCTGGCGGTGAAGGGCCCCCAGCCCTCACTGGCTCTGACTGTGGGGCCACGGCAGTAGATCAGGAACAGGCTGTGGCCGCTGCTCCCCATCCTGAGCTGAAGGCTCTCCCCGACCAGAGCGAACTCTTCCTGCTTGTACATGGAGAGGGGGAGCGTTTGGCCAGCCGGAGCACGGCCACGGCCGGGAAGCCCAGAGTCGATGTCATTCCAGCTTCCCGGCAAGCCAGACCTAAACCCCAGAGAAGTCGACAGAGGGACGGAAGAGTGGATCCAGGGAAGGCCGCTGACCGGCCTGGACAGCTCCGGAACCCACAGTCTGGGGCTGCTCCCCCGGGCTTGCCTTCTGCCTGCCGCTCTGTCTCATGTGGCCACGCCCCCCAAGCCGCCACAGCTCCACTGGGTGGTCCCACTGCCCTCACTGTCCTGCCCAAGTGGCCAGTCCTCAAGAAGAGTCAGCGACAGCTCCTGGAGTCCCTTATGCGGCGGAAGATCGCCCACCTGAAGTGGGGCCTCCCCCAGCGGATCCTAGAGTCCTACATGCACTTTAATGTCTTAGGACCACGCCCACTGCCTCTTCCTGGGCAGAGGCTCCCTGGTTGCACAGAGGGTTCTTTACCACTGGCCTGTGAGTTGCAGGGGCAGCAGGAAAGTGAGGCCCAGGGCTCCAGGCCAGGCCTTAAGTCCCAGAAGTTTCGGCCTCACGAAGGGAAAAGCTCAAAACCTACACAGGCCAGAGCTCTAGAGAAGCCTACCCGGTCCGGGTCGGAGCCAATGGGCAGTTCTATCCCTCCTGTAAAGCCTAAGAGAGTCAGACCACCAGGGGGCGCCAGAGAACCACAGGATGTCCAGAAAGAGGCTGCTCCCAGGGCGGAGCTCACGGCTTCCAGGAACCCCAGGCCTGCTGCAGAATCTAGCAGCTGGTGGGGCCAAGAAAGGGTCCAAGAACCTTGCAGTGAGAACAGCATGGGGAGAAAGATGGTCAGGCCGGGGATCTCCCGGATGGCAGAGAGGGCTTCCCGCAGAGTGAGGATCTCATACCCAAGGGCAGGCTACGACCACTGGAGGAGGGAACACACATCTCAGAAGCCCCTCAGATTCCAGTGTCAGCAGCCCTCACAGAGAAGAGGAAGCCTGGAACCTGAGGAACGCAGAGGGGCTGGGCAGCAGCCTTCCTCCTGTTCCACAGACACCTTCAGCTTCAAAAGGAGTCTCCACTCTGCTGCGGCAAGGCTGAGCATGACCTTTCTGAACAAGAGCTCCCGGTCGCCACACTTGGCCAAGGCCCAGCAGTCAGCCCCCAACCTGAGTGTGAGAGATCCTGGTCCTATGCCGCTTCCCAGAGTGAGTGCCCCACATGCCAGGGAGGGCAGCAGCAGAGTCCACGCTTCTCTGAAGAGGGACCTTCAGCCACCAGGTCACTGCGGTGCTGGGGCTCCTCTTCTCAAGACAGAACTGGAGGAAATTGAGAACCCACATGGGGCCCTATGGAAACCACCAGCCCCCAGAAAGTCTGGTTTGGTGAAATATTTGAGGGGTTTTCTGCTCCAGCATGGCTTTGGGAAGTAGGCTGAGGGCACAGAGTCTTCAAAACACATCCAGAGAAGGCATGAAAGTGGCCTGCTAACCCCTAAAGGGGATGATAAAATAACCTTTAATAAAATTGGTTATTTAAGCCCTGTTAGGGTTCTGATTTCTTTGATGCATGTTTTATAAGTGCTTCTTTTGGGGATGGGATACTGCATGGGTGGGATAGCTGCTCTAGGGTTTTGAAGGTTTGGGGAATGTGGGTCAGCCCAATGCCGCCTCCTAAACACCTACCTTCTCCAGGTCCTCCGAGGAGGGCTTACTGAAATTTCTGTCATGGTTCTGCCTGTCCTACTGCTGCTAAATTCCTCAAGTCGTGTCCAAGTCTTCACGACCTTGGGGAATGGAGCCCACCAGGCTCCTCTGTCCATGGGATTCTTCAGTCAAGAATACTAGAGTGGGTTGCCATTTCCTTCTCCAGGGGATCTTCCCAACCCAGATATCAAACCCACATCTCTTATGTCTCCTGCATTGGCAAGAGGGTTCTTTACCACTAGCACCACCTGGGAAGCCCTGTCCTGTCCTAAGTTTAGTTCAGTTCAGTTGCTCATTCATGTCTGACTCTTTGTGATCCCATGGACTGCAGCACACCAGGCCTCCCTGTCCATCACCAACTCCCGGAGTTTACTCAAACTCATGTCCATTGAGTCAGTGATGCCATCCAACCATCTCATCCTCTGTAGTCCCCTTCTCCTCCTGCCTTCAATCTTTCCCAGCATCAGGGTCTTTTTCAAATGACTCAGTTCTTCACATCAGGTGGCCAAAGTATTGGAGTTTCAGCTTCAACATCAGTCCTTCCAATGAATGTTCAGGACTGATTTCCTTTAGGATGGACTGGTTGGATCTCCTTGCAGTCCAAGGGACTCTCAAGAATCTTCTCCAACACCACAGTTCAAAAGCATCAATTCTTTGGCACTCAGCTTTCTTTATAGTCCAAATATCACATCCATACATGACTACTGAAAAAACCGTAGCCTTGACTAGACAGACCTTTATTGGCAAAGTAATGTCTCTGCTTTTTAATATGCCATCTAGGTTGGTCATAGCTTTTCTTCCAAGGAATAAGCATCTTTTAATTTCATGGCTGCAGTCACCATCTGCAGTGATTTTGGAGCCCCCCAAAATAAAGTGTCTCACTGTTTCCCCATCTATTTGCCATGAAGTGATGGGACCAGATGCCATGATCTTAGTTTTCTGAATGTTGAGCTTTAAGCCAACTTTCCACTCTCTTCTTTCACTTTCATCAAGAGGCCCTTTAGTTCTTTGCTTTCTGCCACAAGGGTGGTGACATCTGCATATCTGAGGTTATTGATATTTCTCCTGGCAATCTTGATTCCAGCTTGTGCTTCTTCCAGCCCAGTGTTTCTCATTATGTACTCTGCATGGAAGTTAAATAAGCAGGGTAACAATATACAGCCTTGACGTACTCCTTTCCCTATTTGGAACCAGTCTGTTGTTCCATGTCCAGTTCTAACTGTTGCTTCCTGACCTGCATACAGATTTCTCAAGAGGCAGGTCAGGTGATCTGGTATTCCCATCTCTTTAAGAATTTCCCACAGTTTGTGGTGATCCACACAGTCAAAGGCTTTGGCATAGTCATGTCCTGTCCTATTGCAAGTTAATTCTGATTGAGGTAGGATGCTCAAACAGCCGTTGCTGCTTGAGGAAGGGGTAGTACTTTGCACTGGACACTATTATTCAGGTCATTTTGAAGGACCTGAGGGAAGAGGGCTTGACCACTGTGTAGCTACTCTTCTGGGATTCTACTGTCCATGTATAGAGCCCATGGAGAAAACATTTCTACCTCTTCAGTTCTCAAACACTGGTTCTCAAGTCATTAGAAGCTGGAAAAAATAAGGAACTGTTTGCCTGCTAGTGCCTAGGGCTTCCCAGGTGATGCTAGTGGTAAAGATCCCACCTGCAACGCAGGAGACATAAGAGATGTACATTCGATCCCTGGATCAGGAAGATTCCCTGGAGGAGGAAATGGCACTCCACTCCAGTATTCTTGCCTGGAGAATCATATGGACAGAGGAGCCTGGTGGCCTATGGCCCACAGGGTTGCAAAAAGTCGGACATAATTGAGCATGCAGTGTAGTCCTCCTGACTTATGGCCTCTAGAACTGAGAGAATAAATTTCTGTTGTTTCAAACCATCAAGTTTGTGGTAAGTTGTTAGAGTAGCCATAAAAAACTAATATACCCCAATATTTAGCAGCTTAAAGCGACACTAAACTTTTTTTTTGCCACACCATGCAGCACACAGGATCTTAGTTCTCCAAGCAGGGATCGAACCCATGCCCCTTCATTGGAATCCCAGAGTCTTAACCACCGGACCACCAGGGAAGTCTACAGGAGCATTTGTTAACTCACAGCTTCCATGAGTCAGGAATCCAGGCACAGTTTAGCAAGATGACCTTGACTCAAAGTATCACTTATCCCCTTCAACGCTAATAGCTTGCTGGGCATTTTGGTGCTAATTAAATTCTTGTAGATTGACCAATTTGGTTAATATATTTAATAAACCAATTTTTCTTCTTCAGGATTCCTTCTGGGCTCACAAAATTGCAAGTACTGTGCAGCTCTCTGTGAGAGGATATTTTAAGGGGATCACCTTAGAGTCTCTGAGAGAAAGGCATCACCTTAGATTGTTTGAGAGAAAGGTGTCACGTAAATTTAAAATAATAGTGCTGACAGTTTTTTGATAAAAATCACTGAGATCATTTACTTTTTTAATAGCACAAATAGATTGTTTCCTTTCTTTTCTTTTTCAAGGCTAATAACAGTGCCTTTATAAATGCTTTTCAACCTTCAGCGTGGTGAAGCCAAATTCCTGCAAGTTACAAGAGCAAACATCATCTTTTAGGATTTGAAATAGCTCAACTGGAATTCCATCATGTCCACCAGCTTTGTTCATAGTGATGCTTCCTAAGGCCCACTTGACTTTGCATTCCAGGATGTCTGGCTCTAGGTTGGTGATCACACCATTGTGATTATCTAGGTCATGAAGATCTTTTTTGTATAGTTCTGTGTATTCTTGCCACCTCTTCTTAATATCTTCTGCTTCTGTTAGGTCCATACCATTTCTGTCCTTTAGTGAGCCCATCTTTGCATGAAATGTTCCCTTGGTATCTCTAATTTTCTTGAAGATATCTCTAGACTTTCCCATTCTATTGTTTTCCTCTATAACTTTGCCAACAAAGGTCTGTCTAGTCAAAGCTATGGTTTTTTCAGTCGTCATGTATGGATGTGAGAGTTGGAATATAAAGAAATCTGAGTGCCGAAGAACTGATGCTTTTGAACTGTGGTGTTGGAGAAGACTCTTGAGAGTGCCTTGGACTGCAAGGAGATCCAACCAGTCCATCCTAAAGGAAATCAGTCCTGAACATTCATTGGAAGGACTGATGTTGAAGCTGAAACTCCAATACTTTGGCCACCTGATGTGAAGAACTGAGTCATTTGAAAAAGACCCTGATGCTGGGAAAGATTGAAGGCAGGAGAAGGGGACGACAGAGGATGAGATGGTTGGATGGCATCATCACCGAGTTGATGGCCATGAGTTTGAGTAAACTCCGGGAGTTGGTGATGGACAGGGAGGCTTGGCGTGCTGAAGTCCATGGGGTCGCAGAGAGTCGGACACGACTGAGTGACTGAACTGAACAGAACTGATAAGAGCAAACAGCTTTGAGGTTAGACGTACAGAGTCCTGAGTCCCTTCACCCGCCTTTAGGTGCCGCTGGTCGCCCGAATTGCCAGGTACTCGGTTTACGCAGGCGCATTACCCTCTTTCCCGTGCGCCTGCGCCGAGCTCTGCCAAGTGCGCTTGCGCATAAACTTGGCGGGAACAGTGCTGTCGCCGTAGAACGGCGGTCGAGGGATGGCTGTGAGGGAGGAGGCGGCAGGCCTTTCCGGGCCCGGGAGGGACGAAGAGGCGGCGCTGCTCTTCGAGAGCGCCCATTACCGGCACGACTCGCGCTGGCTGCTGCCCGTGTCCCCACGCTGCTGCCTGGCCTGCGCGCTGGAGCTGCTGCCGGAGCCCGGCGTGTCGGTGCGAACTGGGTCCCAGCATTTCCCTCACCAACCAGGCCCCCCCTCAACGGAGCAGCTCGCTTGAACCTGACTCGCCTCCGGGAAAACCAAGCCGGGCCCCCGCCTGGTTAAATCTGGCTCCTTCCCAGGCCCGCCCCTCCCCCTGCCCCGCAGGCCGCCCAGCAGCCTCTTTCATAACGAGGCCCTGACCTTGGCTCTGCGCCTCGTGTGGGCCTGTGCTCCCCGCACTAAATCCAGGGCTCTCGGGGCCCCCCAGGACTCATGGGCACGCGTTCCCAGCTTTCCTCTGCCCTCCTCTCGGCCCGCCGCCCTTTGCTGACCCTCCCCTTCTCCAGGGTCCAGCCTTCGCTCAGGCTCCCTCCAGCGCAGCCCACACCGCGGGGCCTTGTTCCCTTCAGCTTTCTGAGGCAATCGTGAGGCGGGGGCGCCTTGGGCTCTGTGGCAGCAGGAACGACGAGTGGATGCTACGGGCAGGCGGGCGTGGGGTGAGGGGAAGACCTTTCTGAGAGGCCGAGCCGGCTGGAGCGTGACATTCCCGCTCCCTCAGTGTCTGCCCACTTGTCCTGTGAGTTTTTTGTCCATGGACACCTCCAAGTAGAGTTCGGGAGATAACTTGTTTTTCAGATTCTCAGGACGGGAATTCTTATCATGGGGTGGGTGGGGAATCAGCTAGATCAGCGGTCCTCAAGGTTTTGCTCTGGGGATACCGTTCCACTTTTTAAAAGTGTTGAGGACCCCAGAGAGCTTTTGCTTATTTACTGTGTTGAACGTAACAAAGTTTAAGGTACTCATTTAAAAATAATAGTAAATCCATTACATATTAATGCAATTCTTTTTATTTTGACAAAAAAATAGGTAACATCCCATTTACCATTTTGACTCTTTTAAATGTACAGTTCTGTGGCATACATGATTTTCAAAATGAAAATAACTACTTTCAAAACAGCAGATAATGGAAGGAATGTCTGTTTCACATTTTTGCAAATTTTGTTAACATCTGATTTAATAGAGGCCGGCTGGATTTCTGCATTTTATCTGTTGTGACATATCTCCTTGGAAAAACTCTACTGTACACTCAGTAGAATAACTGAAAAAGTCAAATAGCATCTTAGTATTATATGGAAATAATTTTCATCTTGTGGATCCTCTGAAAGGATTTTGGGCAGGCTTTGGGTCCAAAGACTATACTCTGAGAACCACTGGACTAGCTGATAACATCTGTAATATCACTGAGGCTAAAGTTCTGAGACTGCCATTCTTGGACAGTGAGAGATACAGAGATGAATAAGATAGTGAGGTATGGGAGAAAATAAGAGAACACATTTCTGGGAATTTAGAAGCTGGACATGTTTATGGTAAGTGCTGTTTGGTGGGATAAGGAGTGAAATTAAGGAAGTTTTTTTTAAGAGGAGGAAGCATTTGAATTACACTTGAAAAGATGGGTGATATTTGGGCCAGAGGAAATGGGGGAGCTTTTTCCAGGAGGTGGGATTAGCGAGGATGAGTTTGGGAAGGTCATCAGAATGTGTCTGAAGGGCAGTTGAGGGAGGTGCTATTGGAGAGCCAGGGTTGAGATCAGTTCCTGTAAGAGTTTGAATCCAAGCTAAGGCTTGGATCTAGCAGGTGAAGGAATGTCATTGAAATTTTTTGAATAACTCATTGAGGTCACTAGCTTAACGAATCATGTGGGAGGAACTGGTGAAGTTCAAGAATGAGAGACTTGTAATAGCACAGGTTAGAGGCAATAAGAGACGCAATTCACCTTTTATTGAACGTACTTGTCTTAGCTTCAGTTTTCACCAACTGAAGGGGTAATGTAGTCAGTTGTACCTATGTTCATGTTCTATCCTCGGTACACCCTTTTTTTGATCTATCTTTTGTTACTGTCTTGAACCCTTTGCACAGCTGCTACCTACCCAGTTCCTTGTATAGGGAGGCAAACTGAGTATGAAGATTTATGTCTGCACTGAATGGAAGGATGCATTTTTCTCTACCTACTTCAGTGAGACTTATGAAGGGTCCCCAGTATCATTCTCATAGACTGTGGAAAGAGCCTTGGACAAGACCTGGTTGGATACTTAGATTTGAGTCCTTGGCAAAGTCTTTGACCCTCAGTTTTCTCATCTCCAGAACAGCAATAGTAGTACCTTTTCCTGCTTACTTTACCAACTCAATTAGGCTTAAATGAGCTAGTGGACAAAAGAGTGATTTGTGAACAGTAAAGTACTCTGTAAATATAGTGTATTAGAAACCTTAGTTCTTGTATCATCCTTTGTTTGAACATGTGGATTCCTGTGTGTAAATGATGCCTCTTCAAACTCCATAGTTCAGATGATCCCACTGGTGTAATCTTGTAATTATATTTGGAAATTATACTTGTTTGGGTTCAGAACAACTGAGACTTGGTTGCTATTGAATATTTTCTTCATCTGCCCCAAGTTGGTGCGCAAGAAGCACGTGCTGTCCGGCTTCCGAGATGCTCTCATGAAGCATGCCTCCCTGGTTGTGCAGCTGGTGACTCAGGATCAGAAAGTCTGTATCCACTTCGTAAGCTTGCTTTTCGGTGAGACTGAAAAGGAAACCTGGAGTGAATTTTGCCTGTATACCTTGTACATTTGTTTTTGGGGTCTTGGAGAAATGGTCTTGGAACGATAGTTTCCACTGTTTGCAATGTAAAAGTTTAACTTACTAACAAATTATTTGTCATAATGGTGAAGAAATGGTCCCCTTCTTAAGATACACGATGCATGGTATGGTAACTGGCTTTACTGTAGCTCAGGTGTTATTAAAAGTGTGAAGGTGGATGTGTTCTTTTAAAAAGTCTAGACTGTCTGGTCTTTGAACAGGATTAATAGTCAGATATGGAGTCTGCTGATCTGACTGTGACCTTGATTGAGTGACTTCTTTTCTGTATCTTTAGTTTCTTCATGTATAAAATAAGATGAATTAAGAAGTCCCTCCTCTTAATACAGTTATAGTGTCCTATGGAATGAGCCCTTTCAGGGAGGAAGGGAGCCAACTCAAATTGAATGCTTTTCTCTGCTAGAGGCTTTTCAGGCTTTCAACTGCCAAAATATTCTTTTAAGGGAGAGAGAATGATCCCCAAGGCTCAGGCAGGCCTTAGCTAACAGCTGGTAGAACTGGGATTTTACCCCAGGTCTGTTACAGACTCCAGAACACACAGTTTTTATACTGTGCCACACTGACTATTTTTATCCTTTTAAAGCCAGAGTGCTGTTATTGAAAATCTGGGGTTTGGTGCTGAGGATAGAATTTAGCTGGGACATTGCTTAAAGCTGCTATTAGTCTTAGAATTCATAGTGTGCCTTTCTGGATTTGTTTCTCTTTTAACTGTTAACCATCCGCCTCTTCCTTCTGCTCCCAGGACTGTTATGTAATGTAGAGGATGGGAGCATAACAGACCTCTGTATTGAAGGTAAGATAAAACTCTGTGTTCTCAGCATTTGAAGCCGGGAATATTACCCTGAATTGCAGCTCTGACTATTTGAGACCTGGATGAAATGTTCCATTTTACAGACAAAGAAAACTCCATTTTTAATTAATTCTGCATTTTTTTTCTTGGCACCTATTCTGTGTCAAGTACTGTATTAGATACTAGTGATATATCTGACATAATTCCTGCCATGTTAGAGTTTACAATCTGGAGGAGAGGTTGGCTGGTAAATAGTAACAGCTCATAAGTGCTATTACAAAGACACGTACAAACTCTGTTTTTTTTTACAGTAGTGTTAGGTGATTGGTAGTTGTCTGCACATAGATGGTATTTAAAGCTGTGGAAGTGTCTGAATTTACCTGTAAGACTCAAGAAGAAGGAAGACAAGAGCATTGGGATGAAAGGATTCTTGCAGAAAGAATAAGAACTGTATCAGGAGTCTAGTGAGGAAACACAAACCACTCAAGTTATTTGAACAGAAAAAATAACTTTAAAGAATTATTAACTAGGTAACTAAAGGTAAAAAGAGAACCACGTTTTCACCAAGGTAGCAATTTCTAAAAACAGCTGCCACCCCTGGGATTAGGGAAGCAAAGGGACAGGTTGAAATTATTAAAACTTACAAGTTTGGAGGAAGGACCCCATATATGAAACTCAGACCTCTGAGGAGAAGGATGCTGCTTAGCTGCTGCTGGGTCCATGACCATACAGCTATAGAGTTAGCAGCTGTAACTGCTAGCAGTTGTGACGAATAAGTCAATATGATCTGTGTGTACTTTTGACTATCTCTCAGTATAGAGAATGTGGATAAACAAATGTCTCACTTGAAGACCACTGGCATGGGTGGGGAGATCTCCCTTTGCCATTTTCCTCAAGGCTGCCCTGTTATTATTTAGTTGCTAAGTCATGTCCGACTCTTTGCGACCCCATGGGCTGTAGCCTGCTAGGCTTCTCTGCCCATGGGATTATCCAGGCAAGAATACTGGAGTGGGGTGCCATTTCCTCCTCCAGGGGATCATTCTGACCCAGGGATTGAACCCATGTCTCTTGTTTGGCAGGTAGATTCTTTACCAGTGAAAGTGAAAGTTGCTCAGTTGTGTCTGACTCTTTGTGACCCCATGGACGATACACTCACTGGAATTCTCCAGGCCAGAATGCTGGAATGGGTAGCATTTCCTTTCTCCAGGGGATCTTCCCAACCCAGGGATCAAACCCCGGTCTCCCACATTGCAGGCGGATTCTTTACCAGCTGAGCCACAAGGGAAGCCCCAAGGCCACTCTAGAGTGGAGCTATAATCCTAAAGCCATCTGCTTCTGGTAGATGCCAGCATAGCTTGGAATCCTCTGGAAACTTCATGAGGTGGTGAACACTAGATGGAGATTGCAAACCTAGAGGGAGAAGGACTTGCTCCTTCCTCACTATTTGCTGTTTATTTCCTGCCTTCTTTCTGTTTCTGTCAGTGTTGTTCTAGAATGCTTCTTTACTCTGGGAGTGGTAGAGTCTTCCCTCAGCAGCAGCCAAATCTAGTTGCCGCTTCCCCCACACTTGCAGAGCAAGCCTCTTCTCCACTCCTCATCAAAGACACCAGCAGAAGCACACAAATGATTGTATAGAAGGATAGGTTTGGGGTTGAGTTATAATATTATTGTCAATTATCAGCACAAGAATTAACTCGTAACTCTTTTTTAGTATATGAAGTAGCAAATTCTAAGGAAGGAAAAAAGTGGAAATAATATAACAATAGTAGTTTTCAACCTTGGTTTCACAATGGACTTACCTGGGAAACTTAAAAAATATCCAAATGCTTAGACTCTTTCTCTAGAAATTCTAATTTAATTGATCTGGGATGGAATTGAGCAGTAGTTTTTATTTTTTTTAAAGCTTCCTAGATTATTGTAATGTATTGCCTTGTTTTGAACCATTGATGATAAAACAGTTAGGAATGGAGGAGATAGAAAAGACTAATGCCAATTAATACAAGCAGATGACTTTGATTAGAAGTCTGGGCCTGGGGTTGTCTTCTGGTAAGTAATGCTATTGTGTCTGTTCAGTCCTTATCCAGCTTACGACTCAGCTGAAGTTGGAGCAGATCATTCATTGCCTGCTGGATGAATGTCACAAAGAGGTCAGTAAGTATCCATGGGTTCTTGAGTACCTCTTGGAATCCTCAGATGTCAGAGCTGCATCAGCCCTTCTTTGGATAGACTGGAAGATTGAATCTGGAGAGGAAAACCTGAGGACTTGCCTGAGGTCACTGAGTCAGTGGCAGAGCCAGGGCCGGGGCCTGGGTCTTCTGTTCCAGTGCTCTTTGCAGCTTCCTCCCTTTCGCTTTTAGTCTCCCAAAGGCTACACCTCCATGTTGGTGAAGTCCATTTTCTGGCATAATCATCCCATGGCCATTCTCTATATCCTCCTAAATATGAACAGATTTCCTTCAAAAATTTATTAAGGAAATATGTTCACTATGTCTTGGCTTAGTATTTTTGTTTGGTTTAAATTCTATACAATATTTTGTACTGAAGGCAGTTGTTTTTATCAGCATCTAAAAGTAAGCACTGAATAGTTATATTTAACCTGCTTTCTTCAATGTAGTCAAAAATATCAGTTTAAACAAGCAGCTTTTGCATTGTGTTTAAGATATAGGAATAATATCAGAATGATTTTTTTTGCAAGAGAAAGATGTTTATTTAACACCATTAAGAGCAACATTTAATTAAAAAGTGTTAAGGTATCATGTCATTATAATTACTCTGCCTGTGATTAATGTATGAGATTACATTTATAAATTTATATTTATAAGTATCAACACATCATTATGGTGATGCCCCTTTATATACTGTAGGCACTGTGTTGGTGCTTCACATGCAATATCTCATTCAATCTTCTCAGCAACCCAGTAAAGTTGGTACTATTACTAATTCCCATCAGACGAGTTAAGAATCTTACTTGAGGTGCTATAGCTAGTCAATAGAAAAGGTAAAATAAATACTATTGACTCTCCCTGAAAAGCATCAAGCATGCATGCATGCTCAGTTGCTTCAGTCATGTCTGACTCTGCAACCCTATGGACTATAACCCATCAGGCTCCTCTGACCATGGGATTCTCCAGGCAAGAATCCTGGTAGTGGGCTGCCATGCCCTCCTCCAGGGGTCTTTCCAACCCAGGGATCAAACTCGAGTCTCCTGTGCATTGCAGGCAGCTTCTTTACCCCTGAGCCACTAGGGAAGCCCCAAGCATCAAGCATAGTACCTGACAAATAGAATGTTCAGTAATAGTAGCTATAATAATGATAATAATAATAATTTTTTGCAATGAACTAGAATTCCACTTTTATGATGTGTCCAACTTTCACCCCTCCAGTTTCTGGCTCCATAGGGGGCAAAATACGCTGATTTTAATTTAGTTTAACAAACACGTACTGAGCTATGTACTGAGGATTCTAAGAGAAATCTGATTTGGTCCCTTTCCTCTGGGGTTTCCCAGTCCAATAGGGCCAGTTGATACTTAGCTAAAGAGGCTGGTTACTAACTGTTGTGAGAGACACAGGCAGTACAGGCTTTGGTGTGGATAGGGCAAGATGAACTTTGGTGGGAGATCTGTTCTCATCCTAACTTACAGAAAGGAATGTGTTCACTTTCTGTAGCTGTGTAGCATGCCCTCCATGCGAGGCAGCCTGGCCACCCTGACCCTTCTTGGCAAGTTGGTAGACGCTGTCCCTGCTCTGGCAGACAAACTTGTGATGGAACATGGTGAGTGACCTCTGGGGAAGAGCTGCTTCTGCACTTTCAAGAGCTGCTTTGATCACACTTCCATCTGGGAGGTCCATTCACTGTGTACACCTGGAAAGACTTTACTTTCCTTCTATAGGCTTCAGTTTCCTCATCTGCAAAATATGCTTTATATTGGCTAATTGGGGAAAAAAAGTGTTGCTCAACTCTGGTCTTGGGCTGTTTCTATTCATTATTTTAACACAAAATAATTAAGTATCTACTATGAGTCTTTCAGATGGGAGGAGGAATTAATTCTGGAATATAGAAGCGCTTTCTATCAGTAAAAGGAAATAAGTTACCTCATAGAAGATTTATCCAAGGGTAAATCACTTAACTTCTCTATGCCTTGGTTTTCTCTTTTAGGTTCCCAGAAATCATGTATTGTGGGGGATTATAGGGGATTACCATGACTACCCCATTCAGGGCAGTAGTTTGGAGTGTCATCTAGCAGTTGACATTGTGAGGTTCCCTTGATCCCTTGGTTGTTTTCTGGATAGGTGACCTGATGGAGCATCTGTTGAGAGGTTTAGTGTACCCCAATGAGGGGGTGCAGGCTTCTGTCTGCTACCTTTATGGGAAGCTGTACTCCTCCCCAATTGCTGCTGAGATGCTTTTGGGCCATTTCCGGGAGAAGCTGTGTCCTCTCTTCCTTTCCACCATGGATGGTGCCCAGACAAAGGAGCTACAGATCAACTGCTTGGGTAAGATGTGGGCCTGGAGAGAAAGAGAAAGCTTTTGAGTTTTGTTGTTTTTTTTTTGAGGATTTGAGATACAGACTCATTAGCGGTGGGGAGGCTTGCTACTTTGCACGGGGTAGTAGTCATGGATTTGGGAGATAAGAGGCACAGACTGTGAAAGATGCCTCATGTTGGTGTGGTATCTTAAGAACATCACCTTTGGAAGGAGAAGAGGAGGAAAAGTGGGACAGCAGTTTTTTTGCCTCTGGTCTTTATTGCCTGCCCTGGTGCATCCTGCACTTGCTGCCAAATTAATCTTCATACTGCATAGCTCGTGTCCCGTCAGTTTCCTATTTGGAAAATCATCTATGGCTCCTTTGGCCTCCAGGGTGAAGTCCAAGTTTCTCTTGTTATTTGAGGTTCAATGTACCCTTTCAACCTCTCCTGTTAACTTCCTTACATAAATACACAAAATCTATCAAATGCTTTTGAGCAGGGAGCTTTCGTATTTTGGATAGAGCAAATGGGCACTGTGGTGATTGGATGCAGACCTGTTTCAGAGCAGGGGCTACAGGGAAAAGCATAGTCTGGGCAACAACAATTTATTTTCACAGTTTGGGCCAAGAGCTCTGTTTTGAATAGCTGAGCAATACATAGAGAGGGTTCATTCTGAACCAGGACCCCTTCTAGGTTTGTACAGATGATTAAGCCCATGCTCTAATCTGGAAATTCATAGTCCATTGTGGAGGGCAGATGTGGACAATTAGAATTAATTGTGATGTGCGCTGTCATGGAGATTGCAAAGAAAAAGGTGGGATTCTATCTAATGTAGTACTCAAAGTCCTCGCCAGCACAATTAGGCAAGAAAAAGAAATAAAAGGCAGAAGTAAAGGAAGGAAGTAGTAAAATTGTCTCTGTTTTCAGATGATATTACCTTATAGATAGAAACCCCTAAAAACTACACGGAAAGAAAAGTGAAGTTGCTCAGTTGTGTGTGATTCTTTGTGACCCCATGGACTGTAGCCTACAAGGCTCCTCTGACCATGGGGTTTTCTAGGCAAGAATACTGGAATGGGTTGCCATTTCTTCCTCCAGGAGATCTTCCCAACCCAGGGATTGAACCCAGGTCTCCCGCATTGTAGGCAGATGCTTTACCATCTGAACCACCAGGGAAGTCCAAAAAACTACACTAAAAACTGTTAAAACTAATAAATGAATTTAGTAAAATTGTAGGATACAAAATCAGTTGAATTTCTATATGGTAGCAGCAAACTATCTCAAAAATAAATTAAGAAATCAGTCCCATCTACAGTAGTGTTAAAAATAATAAAATGCTTAGGAACATCTATGGAGAGATGAAGAAACTTCTAGCAGATGTCTGAGGAGCCACCTTGGGCGTGTCCTTGTACCCATGCTGCTCTTGCCTCACTTCCCCACCCCTTTGTTGTCTAGGTTTGCTAAAGCAGCTGCTGAAGTACGACCTCTTTGTGTCCATGCTCATGAACAAGCCTGCGCTGGTGGAAAGTGCTGAGAGTGTTGAGGGGCCACCAGGAGAGACCCCACTGCCTTTGGTGCTCAAAAAGGTAGTAGTCCTGTGACTCGTGGTCTCTGGCTTCAGTAACCCAGGAACCTGAATCTCCTGGGGCTTTTTCCTTATCCTTCTGCCTAGGATTTCCTAAGTACTTTCTCACTGGCCAAAAGAACATGCTGTTGGAAGACTACGTTGGTTTTCTTTCAGTCATGAATCTTTATGTTTGTATCCTCCCCTTTACATCTGGGTTGTCTGAGAATGGAGAATACACGCAGCTGTGGAAGCAAAGCCACCTCAGTTGTTTTGGGGATTATTCAAGCTTCTCAGCTTGGTACATGGAGCCCTCTTTCTCTGGGCCCAGCTTATCCCTTCACCCTTACTTGCCTGTCTTCTACCCCACAGTCCAGCACTCCAGCCAGATGCAACTTCTCCCTGATCCTGTATATGCTCGGACCTCCTGTCTCTGTGCCTGTGCAGATGCTCTTCCCCTTTGCCTTTAAAGCCTTTCCCCTCTCCTTGGTCTGTTTCAGCCTTCAAGGCCTATAGAGCTCCCCTGTCCCCTGGCTCCTTTAGGTAGAATGTGCCCTCTTCACAGTGCTTACCTCACCATGTTGTGGTTGATCAACTGGGAGCTTCTTTAGAGCAGGACCTGAGTCTGACTGTCTCTGTCCACAGTGCTCAGCACAGGGCTTGGCAGAGCTGCTTATCCTCAGCTGATACCAGGGATACCACTCATTGACTAGACTGTGGGACTCCTGCAGAAAGGAGAAGGTACCTTGGTTAGAAATGGGAAAGGGACAGTTAGGATTAGGTAAGGTAGGAATCAAAAAACCAGAGCAAACTGCGCCTCCTAACCTCCCTGGGATGCCTCTGGAATGGTCCGTGCAGGGCCCTTGAACTCTAAAGAGCAAGTCTTGTGTCTTTGAACCACAAAATCTCATAGTGGGTTAATTTCTGTGTTCACTTAATTGCTTTTGTCCTGGAGTCCTTGGTGGTGTCGGGTTAGAACATTGCTCCTGGACTTAGCAGGAGCGCACCAAGGCAGCATGAGAGTGGCGGGGGCGGAGACTGGAGAGCACCTCCCTAGGGAGAGAGAGCTTTGTGGAGACAGGAACCTTGGTTTAGAGCTCCTGTCCTCCATCCATACGTGGAGACTGTTTCTCTCTTGGCCATTTCGGATGATGAGTGTTTTATTTACTGCAAGAATCAGCAAGTCTGGAACTTGGGTGAGGTGACCAGGCACTTGCCTTAGGTGGAAAACTTAAGGGGGTGCTAAAAACTCAGCAATCAAAAAAAAAAAAAGAGTAAGAAAACCTCAGCAATCAAGATAAATAGTATTTTAATGCAGAATTTTTAAAAATCAAAGTTAATGCAAAAAATTAATGATGAACAAAATATCAAATTTTAAATAAAGACTGGTCTGTATTCTACTTCCATTCTTCCTTTTTTTTTTTTTTGTCTAATCCCAACACAATAGGGAATATACATTTTAAGCCAAGAATCATTGCTTTGCTTAATGTTTAAATATCATTTTTCTAAGGCTTAAATACTGTAACAGCTCTCAAACTGGGAGACATTTTACCATTAATGGTATGTCACAGTTTAATTATAGCTCTTCTTTCTTAGTGGTACATAAAATAATGGTTTGCCTTTTATCACTAGGCATGACTGAAATACATATCATTTCCTATATAAAAGAGGACAAGATAAAGATTAATATCTAGAAACTCCTTTACATGCAAATGGAAAGGCTGTTTATGTATCCATTTTTAAGTCTAACATAACTGAGATGGGTTTAAATTTGTAGTCCTCAAGAAATGTGCAGCTTGGTCCTTTTCCTTTGAAGCTCTAAAATCATGCACTGTCTCTTCTGTTTTGTGCTATGTTTTGCTTATCATTTCCCCCCAGAAGGCCAGTTTCTTCTATACTTAAAATTTCTGGTTGCATTAAACTCTTTCCTTGATTTCTGAGTGTTATCAGTTCAGTTCTGTCAGTCATATCCGACTCTCTGCGACTCCATGGAAGGTGTTTCAGGGACTCCTAATAGCTATGGTGTCTAGTAGGAGTTTGGATGTTATTCAGAGTTCAATGGAAATTCATTGAAATATTTAAATTAGAGGAGTAACCTGATTTAGAATTTTGATGAGGGAGGCATCTCAGTTGTGGAAAGACTCCTAGATTTGGATGTGGCTGACCTGAGTGTCTGCCTGAGCTTTGCCACTTCCGAGCTGTGTGGCCTGGCATAGGTAACTAAACTTTAATGAACTTTCGTTCCTTCCGTTGCGTGTTAAGGGTCCCCAAGACCACTCTAGGCTCAGTGACTCACTAGGAAGACTCACAGGATTCAGTGTACAGTTATATCCACAGCCGTAATCTATTAGAGCAAAAGAATACCAAGCAAAATCAGCAAAGGAAGAGGTGTATGGGATGAGGTCTAGGGGAAAACCAGGCACAAGCTTCCAAAAGTCCTCTCCTAGTGGGGTCACACCAGATGCACTCTATTCCTCCAGCAATGAACTGTGACAGCATATATGAAATGTTTAGCAGGAAAGCTCTTTAGAGTCTCAGTGCCCAAGGTTTTAATTGGGAGGTATCTGATTATCTGCCTAGCACATACCAAAATCCCAGATTCCCAGAAAGAAAGCAGGTGTGCAGCATAAACTGCATTGCTTGAACAAATGGTTTAGTCACAACGAGCCACCCTTATTAGTTCTGGGGGAATTGGGAACCCTCCTGAAATTCAGCTTCCGAGTGGAGAAGGAAATGGCAACCCACTTCAGTGTTCTTGCCTGGAGAATCCCAGGGACGGGGGAGTCTGGTGGGCTGCTGTCTATGGGGTCACACAGAGTCGGACACGACTGAAGTGACTTAGCAGTAGCAGACTCAGTGAGTGACCAACCTTGCAGACAGGACTTTGTAAGGGTACAGTCTCAGGTCTGCAGTATTCACTCTTTTCTGCACACTCTGTTAAGTGAGGCTAATAGTAGAACCTTGCCTTGTCACATCCCAGGCTTGTTGCAAACATCAAAACTGGACAAGGGCTGTGAAAATACTTTTGTCAATGAAGGCTAGAGCATTCTTGGGGACAGGTTTAGTGTTCTTGGAATGCCACTGTGTTCTTTTGTTCTATTTCACGCCTGTTGCTGTTCATAGAGACTCTTTTCCATAATCCACAGCTGTTCTCCTTAAGTATCATGATTACACCTGGTGCCAGTAGTGTGGGAGGGATTCAGAGACGATCAGGCTCTTGCCCTGAGGCACCCAGGTGCCTCCCTCTGGTCCTGTCTGTGTTGTGACTGGCACATTTTGCTGCCTGTTTCTCCAGCTTCTTCTCTCCAGAGATGAGACTCTGCAGGTGGCCAGTGCCCAATGTATAACTGCGGTATTAGTCCACTCACCAGCAAAGCACGCCCTGGCCTTCATCCACGCTGACATCCCAGGTGGGAGTCCCTTTCTAACTTTCTTCTCTGAGAACCCCAGAATTCTGACTGGAGATTTTCATGTAGCAGCGGCAGCAGCAGTTCTGTTAAGATTCTTTGTTATGCATACTGAAGGGACTGGCTGGTGGCATATTCATTATATATGACAGAGTCTAGGAAATACATCTCGGGAAATCTGAATCCTCTTTCGACAGATTTCTAACTGACCTTGAACAATTTGTTACTGACTTTTAGACCAGTCTAGGAATAAACCATCTAGAAATAAATATCTAGTGTGGGGTAGTAGAAAGACCTGTAGAAAAAAAGGAATTAATGTGTCTTGAAAGTTTGTGATGAGCCAGGAAATATGCCCTGAGATGCATTGTACATGTTGCCACATTTAGGTCCTCATCTTTGCTATTTTATGAATAAGGAAGTTGAACTAGAGAAGGGAAAGAGTGAGTGAAGTCGCTCAGTCATGTCCGACTCTTCACGACCCCATGGACTGTAGCCTACCAGGCTCCTCCGTCTGTGGGGTTCTCCAGGCAAGAATACTGGAGTGGGTTGCCATTTCCTTCTCCAGGAGATCTTCCCAACCCCAGGGATCTAACCCGGGTTTCCTGCATTACAGGCAGATGCTTTACCGTCTGAGCCACCAGGGAAGTCAGAGAAGGGAAATAGCTGGTTTAAATCGACAAGGCTCAGCATTGGCAGAGAAGGGATACAAAATCAAGGCTCTCTGGCTCTAAAACCTCTTTTCTCTGCATCATGTTGCTGCCCATCCTGAGAATTAGGGGACCTAGGTTCTAGTCCCTTTTCTACCACCAGCTGTCTCTCTCTGGACCTCAGTTTCCCCATCTGTAAAAAGAAGTTAGACAATAAGCCAGAAGGCATTTTCCAGGTTTATCTGTGAATTAATGATCATGTCTTAGGGCGAGGGTGTATGAACAGATGAAGTGACAGGTATGAGATGCTTAATAAATCTAAACCCTAGTGTTAGTTAAGGGAGCATTATCACACAGTTTTCATATTGCTTCCTCCCTCTCTCCCTGGCCAGAGTTCCTCTTTGAGCATCTTTCCTCTTCCAGTGAAGTGCTCGTCTGGTCCTGCTACAACTGTTTGATACTCCTGGCAGAAGAGCCACTCTTCTTTTCCAAGTGCCACACGGTGTATGGTTGGTACTATGGGTCCTGCACTAGCTCTGGCTCGGGTGGACAGCACCTTGAAGTTAGGTGGCAGCAGCAGTGATGGGCGAGCTGGCCTATACTTTGGAGGAAGGTGCTGGTCTGGTCATTTCCATCAGCCCGAACTTGTCACCAGATTCCACAGGCAAGCAGTGATATCCAAACAGTTCTGCTCTCCATTAATTGACGGAAGTATATGTTTAGCGAGAAAAGGACACTCCTATCAGCCACGAGATGAATTCCTGTTGTACCTCAAGAACAACCTCACTCAGCCTTGGAGCAGTCTTTTCCTGTGCCCCAGAAATCTCCCCATCTAATTAGTCCCCCAACTTTGATTTAACCTTTCAAAGTTTTTTGAAACTATCCTTCTTCTTTCATGGTAATACCTTCCTTGTCTGGGACTTTTTATATCACATCTAGATTTTTAGACTGGGCACATTCAATTATTCATATTCTGTGTTCCTATGCTATGCCAGGCATCAGGCTGGGAGCTAGAGATTTAGAGATACATATAACGTGGTCCCTGTCCTCTGGAAGGGGAGGGAGATATAAATAAATAAGGTGGTTAGGGTTATGCTCGAGGGGATGGACAAGAGGTAGAGGAGGCCAGGGGAGGCCCATAACTCTGCCTGAGTGGACCAGAGAAGGCTTCCTGGAGAGTGGAGGTCTGAGCTGATTCTTTGAGGAGAAATAGGAGTATGTAGTAGAGAAGGTATAGTAGCCCAGCCAGTAGGCATTGACGAAATACCTCGAATGCCAGGGCCTGTGCTGTGAGTTGTGCTGGGTTTGGGGAGACAGGTGAATCAGACAAGGGCCTGCCCTCAAAGATCTCACAGCCCCGCCCCATCAGCTCAACTTGTCAGGACTGCTCCAGGAGGGCTGCCAGCAACTGTGTGCTGTCCAGAGCCTCTCCCCTCTCCTGGGAAGGCAGGAAGGAGACTACTGGGCACTGATCCCTGGCCTCTGCCGTGTCATTTTGAGGTAGGGATCGAGTCGGTGGTGAGGAGCCTACAGGGAAGCCTGAGGATGAACAACACCGAGCTGCACAAACAGGGCCTGCTGCTCTTTGCTGAGATCCTGACTCGGTGAGCTAAGTGGTGGAGCATCAAGCCTGCAGGGGCCAGACTGGAGAAGCAAAGAACTGGAGGTATTTATTCCTGGTGGGGTCAGTGATGGGAGTCCACACACTTACTCCTCATTTACAATTTCTCAGGCAGCCAGAAGAGATCAGGCTGTTCACAAGCTCAGCCATGTGCAGAGATGCTGGCCGTGCCCTCCGAGAGGCAGTGAGTAGCCCTGTGCTGGAGGTGGCTGCTGAGGCACTGAAGGCCATTTCTGCCTTTCTGAGGTGAGAGACTCAGACTGAACTTTCCACCTCTGCGTGTACCCAGAGGCCTGTCAAGGCCAGAGTAGCTTCCAGAGGATACTTGTCCTTTAGGTCAGGGAAATTTTGTTGAATTATTTCTTTCCGTTATTCTGCTTACTCTATTCTGCCTTTATGAAACTGCCATTTGGATGTTGGGCATCCTGGATTGGTCATCTGATTTTTTTTGTTTTGTTTCTTTTCTTTGTCTGACAGTTTTTCATCTTTTTGTCATTATGTACTAGTTTCCAGGATATTTTCTTGACTTTATTTTTCAACTCTACTATTGAATATTTTACTTCTACTTTCATATTTTAATTTGAAAGGTGAGGTGAGGTGAAGTCGCTCAGTCGTGTCCGACTCTTTGCAACACCGTGGACTGTAACCTACTAGGCTTCTCTGTCCATGGGATTCTCCAGGCAAGAATACTGGAGTGGATTGCCATTTCCTTCTCCAGGGGATCTTCCCAACCCAGGGATTGAACCCGGGTCTCCCGCATCAGAGGCAGACGCTTTAACCTCTGAGCCACCAGGGAAGCCCTAATTTGGAAGAGTTCCTTCCAATTCTTTGCATGTCTTTTAAAATAGGATTTTATTCTGTATTTATTTTGTGGATATAACTTTTTAAAACTCAGTCTTTTTTTAAGTCTGGACTTTGCTTTCACTTCCTTTCTTCTAATTTTTCCTTCTGCCTAAAATGCTGTTCCCCTTAAATCTTTGCATGACTGGCCTCTTTCCATCATTGAGGTCTCATTCAGAGTGTCCTTTCCTAACTGACCCATTTGGCTATTGCAGCACCTGCTTGAAAGTTCTTGTTTATTCATCTGTTTTGTGTCTTCTCCACAATATAACATAATCTCCAAGAATTAAGAGATCATGTCTTTTTTTTTTTAACTGCTATATGCCTCACTCCTAATAGATAGTCAGTATATGAATGATGTTAAAATGGATGATGAGACTAAATGATCCTAGAGTCAAAATGGGAAATCATTCCTTAGTAAGATGCTTGATCTTGAAAAAACTAATGAAGGAAACCAATATTTATTTATATAGAAAATTTTACTTTGTTTCTACATTCTCCCTTTTAAAAATCTGACAAAGTAATATATTTAAGCAATAAAAAATAAAACATGCACAAGGTTTATAATGAAAAGAAAAAGTCCTCTGTCCCTACTTTCTAAAGGAAACTAATTTTAACTCATTTTGGTTTTAGTTCCGGTGACTTATTTCCCTAACTCTAAACAATGAGTGCAATGTTATTTCTTTGTCCATTTAGAACATTTCATTGAGTTGCCAATAGGAAAGACCAAGACTTAGCTGTTTTGCCTTCTCTACATTTCCTTGATATTTTTGCTAGTTAATATTTTGTTTTCAAGCTTTTAATTAATATGCTTAAAACTTGTATTTCTTGTTCCCTCAACTTGAAGCAGTATCTCTTAACACCCTACTTGGTTAGCTAGGTATATTAGCACCCCAGCTCTTCCTTAGTTTTCTCCTTACCTTCTACTTCTCAATATCAGCTGTACCTTTAATTTTGTATTGTACTTTTAATTTATATTGTAAAGGTTGTTAACATTTATAGTCTCATCTGTAACCGTAATTAAGTCTTTGTCCCTTGCATAAAATTGCTTCTAAAAATTGAAAGAAAGAATAGCATTTATATTATAATGGCTTCAGTTTGTCTCTTTTCCCTTTTTGTCCTTTCCTGGATTTGAATCTCTAAATCTGGGGCATGAATCCCAACAAGAGTGAGATGAGTAAACCAACAGGGTAACAAAGGCCTAGAGTAAGAGCAAGAGTCAATCAGAAGTTCCCAGGCAGAGCTGCAAGTCTCCCAGGAGGTCAGTGTTATGGGGGACTGATAGCACCTTTCAGGCAGGAGGCAGGGTTTGAGCTGTGCTACAGGGCTTCCCTCGTGGCTCAGATGGTAAAGAATCTGCCTACAGTGCAGGAAACCCAGTTTTTATCCCTGGGTCGGGAAGATCCCCTAGAGAAGGGAATGGCTACCCACTCCAGAATTCTTGCCTGGAGAATCCCATGGACAGAGGAGCCTGGTGGGCTACAGCCCAAGAGGTTACAAAGGATTAATAACTTTATATTATTAACATTATAAATGTTCATTTTATTCTGTATACTAACATACACATACATAAGGGATGAGAGAGATTTGTGGAAGGACTAGGATTGGTCAAAACATGTAGGTGGGAAAATTTAGGGATTACCGAGGGTACAGTAGTCAGTCTGGCCAGCAGATTGTGTGAGGGTAAGTAGTACTTGAAGAAGCCGGAAAGCTGGTTGGATCAGAATTATGGAGAATTATGGGTCGGGAGCTTATTAGGTTATTAAGGTTATTAATATAAGTTTATAAAGTTAATAATATAAGGGTATTAATTATAAGGTTATTAATCCTTAGATGCTTTTATTTTTGACTTTAATTTTCCTGTATGTTTAGTGAGGTGGTCCTTCTGAGGTGGAATGAATCAGAAGATCTCTGGGAAGCCCAGCCAGAAGAGGGAATGAGGAGTGAGAACTGTTGAAAGAATGTAAAGATGGCATAGCCAGAGCTTGGCTATCAATGCAGGATAGAAAGTTAGAGCCATTCAATACTGTTCACGAATTGTAACAGGTGTGCCACACTAGTGCAGTGTGTTAATAGTAGGGGAAACTGCAGTAGGGCTGGGGGAGTATGGGAACACTGCACTGTCTACTGTATTTGTTTCTGTGAATCTAAAACTGTTGCAAAAAATAAAGTCTAAAAAGGGGGGAAAAAAATGAAAGAGCTTCGAGAAGGGAAAGGGGAAATCGAGCCTTCACTATATACAGTTAACTGAGCAATTAGAAGGCCCAGTGGATTGCTCTCAGAGTTCAAAAACAGCCCAGAGATGAGGGTTAACATAGGTTTCCCCTTAGTTACTGCATTGGGTTGAATTAGCATTCCTCTAAAGTTTATGCCCTTGTTTGGAAATAGGGCCTTTGTAGATACAATTGAGTTAAGATGAGGCCATACAGTGTGGGCTCCTGAATCCAGTGGCTGATGCCCTTAGAAGGAGAAGGGAGTTTGGACACAGGCACACACAGAGGGCCATGTGAAGACCAAGGCAGAAATTGGAATCATGCATCTATAAGCCAGGGAATGATAAGGATTGCCAGCAACCACCAGAAGCTAAGAAGCAAGGCAGGATTCTTCCCTAGAGCTTTTGGAGGGGCTGACACCTTGACTGCAGACTTCTAGCCCCCAGAATGTGAGAATAAATTCCTGTTGTTTTAAGTAACACAGTTTATGGTAACTTATTATAGCATTTCTAGGAAATCAATATAGCAAACTATACCCTGTCAAGTAGTCAGTCATTCATTTCTTTAACTTTTTTTTTTTTAATTTAGCATCAATTTACAATGCATCTAGTTCTGTTAGGTAAAGTGAAAAGGCAGAACTGGCCCCTGGCCTCTTGGAGCTCACATTTAGACTAATCATGACTCTTGCCTCCTCTGAGTCTATAGAAATATGAGGGTTCAAATGGACCCTAAGTGTTACTTTTCACATTGTTTCACATTCTCATATTAATTGATTCTCCAAACATAGTTTCCAGTCTCTGTTTATAATCTCCAAGAGAGCTCACTTTCTCCTAGATACTCCTGTCTACCTCTATAGAGATTTTTTCACCTCTAAAAAAATTTTATTGACATATAGTTAATTTACAGTGTTGTGTGCCTCTACAGCATTTTGACTCTTAGAAAGTTCTTCCTTATATTCATTCCTTAAATAAAATCTGGGTCCTTGATAACATTTACCTATTGATCATGATTTTCCTCATCAAGGTAGCAGAAATCAAATTTGATATCTCTTTTCTAAGAGAGCTTGGGATAGGGTGGGGAGGGAGGTGGGAGGAGGGTTCAGGATGAGGGGACACATATATACCTGTGGCTGATTCATGTTGGTGTATGGCAAAAACCATCACAATACTGTATAGTAATTATCCTCCAATTAAATTAATTGAAAAAATAAGAGAGCTTATCAGTTATTTGAGAACAGTGGCCATATACATCTCTTGATACACCTTCTGTTCTGGGTAGTACTTCTTTAATTGGGAGGTCCTTTTCAGTGAGAAAACCCTCTGAATCCTTAATAACAATAACCATAGTCACGTGCGTGCGTGCATGCATGCTAAGTCACTTCAGTCGTGTCTGACTCTGTGTAACCCTATGGACTGTAGCCCGCCAGGCTCCTCTGTCCGTGGGGATTCTCCAGACAAGAATACTGGAGTGGATTGCCATGTCCTCCTCCAGGGGATCTTCCCTACCTAGGGATTGAATCCACATCTCTGACATCTCCTGTATTGGCAAGTGGGTTCTTTACCACTGGTGCCACCTGGGAAGCCCAGTCATAGTCATAGCTGTCATTTATAAGGACTTACTATCTAGTAAGCACTGTCCTGAGTTCTTTGCATACATTGTCCAGTTTGATCCTTAGCATAATTCTGTGAGGACAGTACTGTTACCTTTCACTTACTAGATGAGGAAACTGAGGGCTGGAGAGGATGAGGAATGTGCATAAAGTCACGCAACAGACAAGTGCTGGAGCTGGGATTTTTGTCAGATCGGTTCCTGGACCCAAGTTCGGATCCACCACATGCCCCCTCATTGCCTGAGAACCTGGGGCTATCTTGGGGTACCCTGACCTCACCATAGGCCTGCCTTTGTCTCCCTGCATGCAGGAAGGATCATCAGGGTGCGCTACCTGTGCTGTACAAGGAGCTGCAGGCCTTGGTCAAAGCCATGCTGAGCCGGTGTGCAGATCTGTCCCAGACGCCGCTGAACTGGAGGCTCCTGGTTAGTGCACAGCAGCTGCTGCTTCTGGAGATCATGCTGCTCTGTTTTTTAGAAGATAATGAGTACATTGCATTATCTTTATATGCCACTTTGTAGCTTTTTCTCATGCACACACACCTACAATGAGATGTTATTTTTTTACTGTAACTGCAGAGCTGCAAGGTTTAATAACTATTATCCTCATTAGGAAACCAAAGCCGCAGGGGTTAAGCAGTTTTTCTCTTAGGTCCAAAGCTAGCAAGGACCTGAGTTTGGGTAGTAAACCCCAGGGCCTGCTACATACTTTGTCTTTTATATCATCCAAGTGGGTAGGGTAAACATGCTCACAAAATTATTTAAGGCTGGATTCACTAGAATCATAGAATCTGACGAGTGTGCAGTCTGTCATAATTGTTGACTTTTAGTGGTCCATAGGCTTAAAATATCAGAGGAAATACTATTAATACGAGTGCCTTATATCTTCTGGATTAACTTTGGAAACTAAGCTCTCTGCACATGATACGGTGGGGGAATTTGTGTGTTTTGGAGCAACTAATATGGGTGTTACAGCCAGTTAGGCTAGTGTCGACTAGTCTGTGACAGCTTTCTGCGTATAACAGAACAAGAACCAGTCCTGTGCTTCATAGGGAGACAAGGGGTTAAGGTTCCCCTTTGTACCATGTTTTTAAAGGAGCTACTAGATGTCTGAATTTTTGAGGATATCCCTAAAACCCCCTGGGAAGTGTTAGGTGTGTGGGAATGCCAGACTCCAGCGTGGGAGGAAGAGTTCTGTAGTCCTCTAAGCAAAGACTGGAATACAGAGTATGTACTTGACCAGTAGTTTCCCTCTTTCCTTCTCACCTCAGGGCCATGCCTCCAACAGAAATTCGGAGAGGGCCATTCTTCGAAGAGGGAAGTTCCTCTTGAACACTCTGGAGGGATTTAGAAACGCCTGCAGGTGAGGAGCTCTTTACAATCTGATGAGGTAGTAGTATGGAGGGTGGGTACAGAGAGGAGTGGACAAAGGGTGAAGTTCTAGAAGCAACACTTGATTTCTGATGCTTTGCTGCATAGTGAGAGGACTTTGACTGGGGTGGAGAATGGGGATGTGTGTGAGTTTGGAGTGAGTATGTGGAGGAGGTCTCTAAAAGTTCCCTTCTGGTGAAGTTTTTGTTACTGTGCAATGAAGTTGTATCTCATTCAGCTTTGTGTCTCATCCCAAGTAACCTAGCGTTCCATGTGTTCACTGACTGCTTGTTGGATTAATTCAGTTCTCATCAACAAACATTTGTTGTACCTACTCTGTGCCAGTCCCGATGCTAGATAGTGAAAGTAGAAAGATAACTCAGATCAGCTCTTGCCCAAAAGGAGCTCACAGTCTCTTGGGAACCAAAACAGTTTTGTGTATATGTGTGCCCGTTACGTTGTCACAAACCTGGGGAAGGCGTTCCAAACAGAGCACCAAACATATAGGCAAAGAGATGTGAAGCAGCAGACAGCATGGTATGTTGAGGGAAGTATTAACACACATAGTCAGGTGAAGTGTCACGTGTTATGGGAGAGAGGGCAGGGAGCTCGAAGCTGGAGGCGGGGCCCAAGACCAGGTTCTCCCTCACTGAGGCCTCCGGAGTTTTCTCCAGGTCTGCTGGTAGGGATGCTTGCCCTGAGCCCTGAACTCAGAAATCCCTCTAAGAGGATGCATCTGACCTTATTGCATAGACAGTAGTAAATATACTCATATTATTTCTCAGGTTGGCTATGGAATTCCAGAGGGAGCCTTCAGCCCAGGAGAATCCATTCACAGCTCCCAGTGCTGAGAAAGAAGACACTTTGGAGGCCTTCTCAGAATTTCTCCTCAGTGCCTGTGACTCCCTGTGTATTCCCATGGTGATGGTGGGTTGGGCAGTAAGGATCTTGAGGAGGAGAAAGACGTGAAAGCAACCAGGCTGAGAGGCACAGGACAGTGACTCGACACTCAACCTGACCTTCTGAGGGTCTTAGCAGTGTTGTTCTTGCAACTACTTTTCCTTTGGTTTTAAAATCACAGTACAGTATTTTGTTGTAAACAATAGATTAATAGATGCCTCTTAAAAAGTAGAAAGTAGTAGTAATAAAATAATAAATTGGTAATGTTTCAGTTCAGTCGCTCAGTCGTGTCCGACTCTGTGACCCCATGAACTACAGCATGCCAGGCCTCCCTGTCCATCACCAACTTTTGGAGCTTGCTCAAACTCATGTCCATCGAGTCAGTGATGCCATCCAACCATCTCATCCTCTGTCGTCCCCTTCTCCTCCTGCCCTCAATGTTTCCCAGCATCAGGGTCTTTTCCAATGAGTCAGTTCTTCGCATCAGGTGACCAAAGTATTGGAACTTCCTGTGAATATTCATGACTGATTTCCTTTAGGATTGACTGGTTGGATCTCCTTGCAGTCCAAGGGACTCTGAAGAGTCTTCTCCAGCACCACAGATCAAAAGCATCAATTCTTTGGCACGTGTTAATGAAGTGATAAATGCCTTATATTCAGAACTTAATTTAACCCTCCCATTGACCCTGTGAAATAGGTCCTATAATTTCCCCCAATTTAAAGATGATTTTTCTATGGCTGTAAAGCAAGTATATGACCATGGTGAGGTTTGAACCCATGTGTTTTATCTGCATAGTAAAAATGGCAACCCACTCTGATGTTCGTGCCTAAAAAATCCCATGGACAGAAGAGCCTGGTGGGCTGTGGTCCAGGGGGGGTAACAAAAGAGTTGGACACGACTGAGTGACTAGGCATGCAAAGAGCAACAGTCAGTGTGATTTAGGCTTCAGTAAGTAGCACATAAGCAAGTTCTATAACATGAGAGATGGCTACTCTCAGGAGACCTGGTTTTGAGCTGACTTGAGACAAAGATGGTAGGAAGAGCAGGGTCCATAGTGTTGACTGCCCAGATGACCCTGGGTGAGTCTTGTCCTGTTTGAGTTTTGGACATCCTGTGAACAGTCCATTAGTTGGGAAAGGAAACCTCCAAAACACCCACTGGAAACAGTAGGTGGCAGCAGGGGAGCATCCTCTGGCTTTGACAGGAGAGCCTCTGTTCCTTGAAGAAGCCTTTGAGCCAGCATGCCAGGGTCTTCAGGAGGGTAACTCCCAGGGGCCGTGGGTTACAACCCTGATTGGCACACACTGACAGTAATAGTTGGGCCATTCACTTTGGTTTCTTCCCCTTCTCTGCCTTTCTCTTAGATTTATGAAGTGTTAGAGCTAGATCTAGAATTAGATCATAGAATTATTGTGTTATTCTTGCTTTCTGCTTTTCAGTATTTTATACATTTTCTTTAATGAACTTTTCTAGTTGAAAAAAAACTCGGTTTGAAAACCAAATGAAAAGTATCTGTAAGAACCACATCCCTGAGGCCCTGGCTATTTATGCATGAGGAACCGAAACAGTGAAAGGGGAGGGAGTGACTGACCCAGGGCACACAGCGACCTTGTGCAAAGCTTGAAATAGAACCCAGGTTTCTCTACTCTGTCTACCACATCAGGCTGCCTCGTGATTCTGTTCAAAGATCACATGAAAAATAAACATGAAGGAAGTTTGTGAACCATATTCTTACATGTTAGAAACATGAGTGTCATTCATATCACTATAATGCATAGTTTAGAAAGTGCTTTTTACATGTGAGATGTCATTTGTTTCTGGGAGGTAGGACTTGTGGTTATTCTTGGTTTACTCTTTGGTAGATGCCCAGAGCGGTAGCGAATCTTGCACAGTTTATTAAGTGGCAGATGTAAGCCTTGGAGGTAGGCTTGTGACTTCAGGTCTCTGAGCTTTTTTGTGTCCATCAGATGAAAGAATTTAGTCTGTTACTGGTAGATGATGCAGTTTTTGCTGATGCCCTTTCTTCTTCAGAGGTTCAGTCCTAGTGGACTATGTGCTCCCTCTTGGTTCTTTGCAGAGGTACTGGGAGCAGGCCACTCACCCAGCCGTGATGGAGGTTTTCCTCTCGATTCTGCACAGCCTTTTTGTCATCGTCCCTCACATGAAGGAGAAATTCTCCAAGAAGCTCGGTATGCCGCAAACAAGTGTGGAGGTTGGAAGGGTGGCTGGCGCCTTAGGCAGTTGCTCAGGGTACTCAGAGAGAGTACAACCTGTGGGTGGAGGGTTACTCATTCGTTCAGAATCAACATCCATACTCTGCCTAGTGTTGCGTGGAAGGATATATCATCCAGCAATCAGAAGTCTTTAAAGGCAGTTCTCAAATTAATTGATACTTCTCTGAGTCAAGAAGGTTCCAGTTCAGAGCCATGGGTTAAACTGTTGTCTCAGAAAGTTGCTGTGAGACTCTGAGAAGTTAATTCCCTACCAGAAGCCCTAGGATAGAATACAGATTATCCTCAACACAAGCTGGGGCAGTGGTAGCTCTTGTCTAGAATCCTGCTCTTACAGGGGCCCGGGATGGGCAGGACAGTGGTCACTTTTAAGCAGGGTGGAGTGGGAGGGGGAAGACTGGGAGAGTCAGGCAATGCAGGGGACTGGGCCAGGGTCACCAGCTAATGCGGAATGTTCATCAGAAAAGAAGGTGAACTTTTATTCAGCACTTGCTCTGAGCTAAATATTTGTTAGATCTTCTATATACATATATCTTACTTAGTTTCACAGCAGACTTTGAGGTATAGATATCGAAACTGAATCTCAGAGAAGGTAAGTTAGTGTCTCAAGGTCACGTTACTAGTTAGCGATGGAGCATATTTGAACTGAGGTCTGTGTGACTCCAAAAATAGTACCACTCAGACTTGGGAATCCCTGTAACAAGCCTGGCTTAAACCACTTTCTGCTTTCTTCCCAATTCTCGCAAGCTGCCTCATCCTTCATACGACTGGCCCTGGAACTGAAGGCTAGGTTCTGCAGTGGCCTGAGGTATGTATTGTCCCAAGGTGCCAAGTGTCCTTCTTGACTGGACAAGTGGAAATTTCTGACTGGTGTGGTTTAGTTATAGGACCGTGGAGGGACTGACATGGTGTCAGAATAGCTCAGCACCTGATGGTATAAGCTGGATGGGCTTCTCTAGCTTCTACTTATCTGGTTCTGATAAGACTTTCATTCCATGTGATACTCAGAAGGGCACCTTTTAGCATCAAAACTGGAAGGGCTCTTAGAAATCATTTGTCTAACCCTCATTTTATAGACCAGGAAGCTGAGGCCCTCACAGGGTAACTGATGCCATGTCCATCAAGAGGGTCATGTCCTGGTTGCTGCCAGCCCAGCAATTCCAGAGGAGAGGCTCTCTTATACAGAGTAGAGAGGTTGCTGCTTCAATCTCTCTCATTAGGTTTCTGGAGCAGCCTTCCCATTTCTGACTTGCTACCTGTTTCTGTATTTGCTTGGCAGATTCCACTTGTTACTGCCTACAGTCCTCAAGGTAACCTCAGTGTAGTATCTAGCCCTCTTTCCATATCTCTGGATAGAACAACTGACGTTCAGGAGAGAATACAGGGATCCACCTGGGTTCAGATTCACACTTTTGGATGTTTGTAATTCTCCTGAATCACCCATTTTGGGTTCAACAGTTTCCTCTTTTTCTAGTACTTGCTAGCCCCTTCCTGACCCAGGAGCACATTTTGTTTATATGTTTTATTAATTTGGAGGTTAGTAGCTCACCTTGACTTATTTTTTTCAGGAAAATTTTCATGAATACCTATATGGGCCAAGTGACTAAGTTACACCTGTGGGCAGCAGGTTCCATATTTACTTTTCACAGCCACCTCCAGACCTTCGACCTTCTCTACCAGGGCCATGGTTAGAATTTCCTTGGGCTCTGGTACAAAACAGTGGTGCCTCAGTACGTGGCAGAGATAATGCTGTCCCAGCCAGAGTAGCAATGTCCTCTCTCTTGTTCTGTCTTCCTCTCCTCCCACTAAGTCACTCAGCCCTGAACCAGGTGTGTTCCAATTTCCTGTACTACATGTGCATCAGCCTCCTCTCAGCTCCAGAGAAGACAGGACCACCTTCCCAAGAAGGTAAGATGCTGTAGTTTGACCACTCACGAGGTCCATGGTGGTGTCGTAGTGTCTGGATGTCTTGCTGATTGGCTGAGTCATAAGTCAGTACAGTAATAAGCAATCTTTGCCTAAAGCTACCCAGAAGAACCATGGAATCATGGAATGATGGAACTATAAGCTGCTTCCTAGGGAGGGAGGTGAGGTAATAGATCAGCTCTCTGCCTGTCCAGGTGTGGTCTGGCCTGCACAGGGAATAGCGTGATGACTTCTGCCCTGGTGGCAGCCACGTCACAGCAGCCTCTTGTGCTTACCAGCACCAATCCCCTGCTGCTGGCCAGTTCTCTCTCTTGTCTGAATAGGAGGAGCCCCACTTCTGCCTCCTCAGACCCTGAGACCCAGATATCTTGTCATATCTTAGAGCACCAGGAAGAGCAGCCAACCTTACTTACATGCAGACTGCATCTTTCTTATACATTTCAGGAGAAAGGGCAGGTGGGTGTGCGAGGCTCAAGGATGTTAATTTTGTTATGATCACAATGATCGTAGTGTGCTTTGGTGGAAAAAGCAATAAACTTAGAATTAGGAAACCTGACCTGATTGCTGCCACATCTCAGTGGCACATTCCATCTCACTCTCTACTTGGCTGTAGGCCCATTGCATTGGCAGGATGGACCCTTTCATGTGACCTTTATCTTGGCCCCCTGCTTTCAGTCTCTCATCCTCCAACTGGTCTTCACCAACTGCTGGAGGGTCTATCCAAAAATCCAAGTCAACGTCTCAACTCCCCATGTCAACATCTCAACTGCCCTGGCCTTCAGCAGTCATCACCAGTCAACAGTCTATCAGGCACTGTTTGACAGTGATGGAGTTTTCTCTGGTCTGTCTGTGGTGAAATTTGGAAAGTAAGGGTAATGTAGTGAATTTTCCATGAAGTTGAGTTTATTCGAAACTTAAGCTCTGAGGTCCTTTTCTTTCATATTCTTTTGGTATTCAAATGTTCTTTCTTGTAAGAAACAGAGGTTTCATAAGAAATGTAGGAATCTGCTCTCAGGTTAAAATCCACATTCTATACTCCTCGTTCAAGGTCTTTCACAGCCTACCTACAAATTTCATCACCCAGTTCCTAAACCCTTGACACTCCACATCTTTTCACTGATGGTCCAGTCACATTGAACTCCTTGCTGCCCGCTAAACATGACATCCTCTTATGCCTCCAGGCTGCTGAACACCTTGCTTCCTGGCTTGGCAAGCCTCTTCTCTCCTTTCTCTGCCTAATTTCTGTTCACCCTTCATGGTTCCCTCCTCTTTGAGCTTGCCCTCCCCATCGCAGGTGGCATGAGTCACTCTCTCTTCCACACTTGAACATGGCACTGATCATATGTCCTGCAATTATCTATCTCATTATCTATTTTTTTCCCACCAGCTGCCAGCTACAGGAGGTAGGGCCCGTGTGTCATAGCCTGGCCTAGAATAGCCACTCAGCGGACATTGTCAAGTGGACGAATGTATCCAAGTCCTTCCACATGTTGCCTTCAGTCTTTCCTGAGAGACTCAGAGAGGGAGAAGAGACTGATCGCCTTTTATCCTGTGTGTGTCCTTGCTGTCCTGTGCAGTACTCTGTATGTACAGACACGCATGTGACCATTACCTGCTCTCCTCTGTCCTTTGTGTGATTTTCTCCGGCCTGTTCCCTCCCCAGAGCTCTCTGCAGTGTCTGAGCTCCTGCAGCACGGGCTGCCCCAGATAAGCAGCAGGGGCCCTGAAAGCCTTGCTCTCCTGTCGGATCGCCAGTATGTGGAAGAAGCTGCCCGCCAGAGACAGTACTGCATCCTGCTCCTCTTCTACCTGGCCTACATTCATGAGGACAGGTCAGTGCTCAGAGCTGGCGACTGACAGTTGGTTCTGGAAGCTACATCTGTAGCCAGGTTCAGTTCAGTAACTATTTACAAAGGCATCCTCTCCAGGTCTGGTGCTGAGCACTGGGGACATGGAGATAAGTGAGAAATGGCATGTATTCCTGAGGGGCTCACAGTTTGGAGAGATGGATAGTCTCAGGAGTGAAGGACAGAGCCTTGAATGCTGATGAGACTTCCTTGATATCCCTGAGGGTGTTGTTTATGCACCAAAAAAAAAAGTAGTTTACTTTGGTTTTAAGAATTACTGTACAATTTATTAAAATTTAAAGTCAAAGTACTATTTTTCATTAAGCTTTTAAAAAATTATTGAGGTAAAGTTTACATAGCTAAGTTAACCATTTTAAAGAGGACAACTGAGTGGCATTGAGTATATTCACAGTATTGTGCAAACCATCTCTGTCTAGTTCCAAAACATTTCCATCACTCCAAAGTAAAGCCTCTTATCCTTTAAGCAGTCACTCCCCTTTCCTTCTGCTAAGCTTCTGGCAACTAGCATTCTGCATTCTGTCTCTGTGGACTTATCTATTCTGAACATTTCTGGTAGATGTGGTCATACGTATGTGATCTTTTGCACCTTCTCTTTCCACTGAGCATAATGTTTTCAAGATTCATCCAGTAAGCATAATGTTTGCAGCAGACATTGGTACTTTGTTCTTTTTCATGGCTGAATACCATTATGTGTATACACCACAGTTTGTCTATTCCTTCATTCATTGATGGGCTTTTGGGCTGTTTCCACCTTTTGGCTATTATGAATAGTAATGCTGTGAATATGTGTGTACGTGTGTTTGTTTGAGTGCTTGTTTTCTATTCCTTTTCTGTATACACCACGTTTAGAATTGAGGAGTCATATGGTAATACTATGGGTAACATTTTGAGGAACTTGCGAACTGTTTTCCAGAGGAGCTACAGCCCTGCCAGCAATGTTTGAGCAAGGGTTCTGGTTTCTCCATATCCTTGTCAAGACTTGTCCATCTTTTTGATTATAGCCATCCTAGTGGTTATGAAGTGGTTTTTGCATTGTGGTTTTGATTCTGTTCAGTTCGGTCGCTCAGTCATGTCCGACTCTTTGTGACCTCATGGACTGCAGCACCCCAGGCTTCCCTGTCCATCACGAAATCCTGGAGCTTGCTCAAACTCATGTCCATCGAGTCGGTGATGCCATCCAACCATCTTATCCTCTGTCATCCCCTCTCCTGCCTTCAATCTTTCCCAGCATCAGGGTCTTTTCCAATGAGTCAGTTCTTCACATCAGGCACCCAGAGTACTGGAGCTTCAACTTCAGCATCAGTCGTTCCAGTGATCAAGGTTGATTTCCTTTAGGATTGACTGGATTGATCTCCTTGCAGTCCAAGGGACTTTCAAGAGTCTTCTCTAACACCACAGTTCAAAAGCATCAGTTCTCTGGCACTCAGACTTCTTTATGGTCCAACTCTCGAAACCATACATGACTACTGGAAAAACCATAGCTTTGATTATACAGACCTTTGTTGGCAAAGTAATGTCTCTGTTTTGTAATACACTGTCTAGTTTTGTCATAGCTTTTCTTCCAAGGAGCAAGTGTCTTTTAATTTAAATTTTGATTAAATCTAATTAAAGAAATATGGGGGGGATGAAATTTGTCTATTTTTTCTGTTGTCAGTTGTTGTTGAGCATCTTTTCATGTGCATGTTGGCCATTATACATCTTCTTTGGAGAAATGTCTATTCAAATCTTGTGTCTAGTTTTGATTCAGATTGTTTGAGTGTTTTTGTTGTTGAGTTTTAGGAGTTATCTATATATTCTGGATATTAGTTCTTTATTAGATTTGCAAATAATTTCTACCATTCTGTGGGTTGCCTTTTTACTCTGTTGATAGTGGTTTTGGATGCACAAACTTTTAAAACTTTCATAAAGTCCTTTCATAAAGTCCAGTTTATTTTTTTCTTTTATTGCCTGTGTTTTTGGTGTCATAACCAATAATTCATTGCCAAATTCAGTGTCATGAAACTTTTGCCTTATGTTTTGTTCTAAAATTTTTTTATAGGTTTAAGTCTTTCATTTACGTGTGTTTCTATTTGGAGTTAATTTTTTTCTATCATGTTAGGTAAGATTCTAACTTCATTCTTCTGCTTGTGGAAATCCAGTTTTCCCAGTGCCATTTGTTGAAAAGACTGTCCTTTCCCCACTGAATGGTGTTGGCACCCTTGTTAAAAATCATTTGACCATATGTATGATGGTACAATACTGTTAACTAAACTTTATTCAGATTTCACCAGTTTTCCTGTACTGACCCTTTTGTGTTCTAGGATACAATCCAGGATACCACATTACATTTAATATTACCTATTTTAAACTGTTTATCAGAGTCTTAATCTGATAGGTGAGACATACCCATGGTAGAAAATTTAAAAAGCATAAAAGGACATGTAGTGAAGTTGGTTTCCTCATCCCCATCTTCCTTGCATGTACAAGTGTAGAAGTCTCCTTTCCCCAGAAATGAGCCCATTGAACACACAAATGTTTAGTGATAAATATGAGAAGAGAAGGGTGAACTGGCTGTCAAAGCAGGGCCTCCTGAAACCCCAAAGTAGCACTCTTCTTTTTAACACTGCTGGTCCAGCTGCCTGATGCTTTACCTTCTAGGTGTGAGTGAGGAGTTTCTGTCCTCTAACAGATCCTTGCACAAAGCAGAGAACTACGTGCTGTGCATGTGTGACAGTGTTTTGTTAAGTATGTACAGCACCCTCTTTGTGCAAGATGTCATTAGGCTGTGGACATGCTGGGACAGAAGGGCAGAGGGAGGGTGTGGCAAGGCAGGACAGCCATCTCTGCCTTTTTCACTCAGACTGTCCTTGGTTGACAGGTTTGTCTCAAAGACGAAGTTATTCATGGCTGTGCAAAGCTTCCTCCTATCTCTGCAGGACCAGGGTGAACGCCCTCCACTCGTGGTCTTCAGAGCTTCTGTCTATCTGCTTGCAACCTGCCAGGACAAAGATAGTGCCTTAAATGAGGTATGGACCATAACTCCTGGGGCTTTTCCTCCTTCTCCTGCTCCTCTTCATCATGGTTCCTTGGAAGACTGTTTGGTGTATGTATAGAGATGCTGGGCGGCAGAGAGACAGGGTGTGTTGGGGGACTAGAGAGAGACAGCGCTGACACATACAGAGCTCGTTTAACTAGCCAGTTCTCTCAACAGTTCTGGGAGGCAGGGGTTACTATTTTTATTTTATTGATAAGAAAATCAAGACTTAAGGACTTCCCCGCAAAGTCCAGTGGTCAAGACTCCATGCTTCCACTGCAGGGGGCGTGGGTTTGATCCCTAGTCAGAGAAGAAGGATCCTGCTTGCTGTGGACCTAAGTTAATTAGGTCCCAATTAACCTAAGTTATAAAGGTCAAATAGGTAAAGGCTGTTTTCTTAGTGCCACCTCTGGTTTGTGCAGGAGGAAAAAGGTGTGAGATGTCTACAGATAACAGTTTATGAAACAAAATGTATTGCTGGGACCTACATCATTGTTAGCCAGGCTGGTCTTGGATTACTTTGACGAGGTTATTTGTTACAGGTTTTCTCCCTCCAGCTTTTTTATAAACTCTTAGGGCTGGAGCAATCATTTCACAATATATACATTTATCAGATGATTATGTTGTATCTCTTAAACTTGAAATTCCCTCCGTCGTGTCCGACTCTTTGTGACTGGACTATACAGTCTGTGGAATTCTCCAGGCTGGAATTCTGGAGTGGGTAGCTGTTCCCTTCTCCAGGGGATCTTTCTAACTCAGGGATTGAACCCAGGTCTTGCGCATTGCAGGAGGATTCTTTACCTGCTGAGCCACAAGGGAAGCCCGTACCTGAGCTATCAGGGAAACCTTAAACTTATGCAATGTTATATGTTAATTATGTCTCAGTCCTGGAATGTGAAGTCAAGTGGGCCTTAGAAAGCATCACTACAAAGCTAGTGAAGGTGATGGAATTCCAGTTGAGCTATGGAGATGATGCTGTGAAAGTGCTGTACTCAATATGCCAGCAAATGGAAAACTCATCAGTGGCCACAGGACTGGAAAAGGTCAGTTTTCATTCCAATCCCAAAGAAAGGCAATGCCAAAGAATACTCAAACTACCGCACAATTGCACTCATCTCACATGCTAGTAAAGTAATGCTCAAAATTCTCCAAGCCAGGCCTCAGCAATACATGAACCGTGAACTTCCAGATGTCCAAGCTGGTTTTAGAAAAGGCAGAGGAACCAGAGATCAAATTGCCAACATCTGCTGGATCATCGGAAAAGCAAGAGAGTTCCAGAAAAACATCTATTTCTGCTTTATTGACTATGCCAAAGCCTTTGACTGTGTGGGTCACAATCAACTGTGGAAAATTCTGAAAGAGATGAAAATACCAGACCACCTGACCTGCCAGCTCCAAAATCACTGCAGATGGTGACTGCAGCCATGAAATTAAAAGACGCTTACTCCTTGGAAGGAAAGTTATGACCAACCTAGATAGCATTTTCAAAAGCAGAGACATTACTTTGCCAACAAAGGTCCATCTAGTCAAGGCTATGGTTTTTCCAGTAGTCATGTATGCATGTGAGAGTTGGACTGTGAAGAAAGCTGAGTGCTGAAGAATTGATGCTTTTGAACTGTGGTATTGGAGAAGGCTCTTGAGAGTGCCTTGGATTGCAAGGAGATCCAACCAGTCCATTCTGAAGGAGATAAGTCCTGGGTATTCTTTGGAAGGACTGATGCTGGGGCTGAAACTCCAGTACTTGGCCACCTCAGGTGAAGGGTTGACTCATTGGAAAAGACTCTGATGCTGGGAGGGATTGGGGGCAGGAGGAGAAGGGGACGACCGAGGATGAGATGGCTGGATGGCATCACTGACTCGATGGACATGAGTTTGCGTAAACTCCGGGAGTTGGTGATGGACAGGGAGGCCTGGTGTGCTGCAATTCATGAAGTCTCAGAGACTCGGACACGACTGAGTGACTGAACTGAACTGAAAACTAGGAAAAAAGACTTAATAGTGTTTAAATGGCAATACTCCTCAAATTGTTCTATAGATTCAACGTAATCTTCATCAAAATTCTAGTTGCCTTCTTTTTTTTTTCTTGTCTCGAAATGGACAAGCTGATCCTAAAATCCCTGAAATGCAAGGGACCCAAAATAGCCAAAATAATTTTGAAAAAGAAGATCAGGTTTGGAGGACTCACACTTCTTCATTTCAAACTTTCTACAAAGATAGAGTAATCAAAACACTGTGTTTCTAAATATGTCTAGGAGAGACATCCAGATCAACCGAATAGAGTTGAGAGTCCAGAAATAAACCCATAGGATATTCCCTGTCTGTTCAGTGGTTAGAACTCAGCACTTTCACTGCCGGGACCTGGGTTCCATCCCTAGTGGGAGACTTAAGGTCCCTCAGGTCAAAAACGAAAACAAACAAAAACCCCGAAAATAAACCCCATATATTTTTTATAAGAACAACAAGACAATTCAGCAAAGTAAAAACTGCCTTTTTAATAAATAGTGTTGGAATCAGTTGCATATCTACATGCAAAGGAATGGAGCTCGACCCTTAGCTCATATCATAAACAGAAATGAACTCAAAATGGATGAAAGACCCAAGTGAAGAGTCAAAACTATGAAGCATAAAATCATGAGAATAACATGCTCAGGAATTTGAGCTTTGTTATATGTGCGGCAGGGAAGAGAGAGGTTTAATAAATGGTTTAACACACCTGCTCTTTGCTGTCTCTGTGCCAGGCCCTGTGCCAGGGCACAGATTAATCTGCTGCAGCTGAAGTCTAGTGTGGTAGGTAGACACATACACGCTGACAGTTGTGGCACACTGTGCTAAGTGTCATTATAGAGTGGGGTTTCTCAGCCACAGCACTGGTGACATTTTGCACAGTCTTTTCTGTGGGAGGCTGTTCGGTGCATTGCAGGATATTTAGCAGGATTCCTGCTCTCTCACATTGGACGTCACTAGCACTCCACCAATCAAGACAATCGACAATCTAGACAGTCTAGACATTTTTACTGTCCCTTGGGGAGTGAAATCACCCCGAGTTGAGGGCCACTGTTACAAGGTAAGCACAGTGAGATTTTCTTTTTGCTGGAGGGTGCCAGTGAAAATAACCTGGACCCCTGAGAAGCCAGTACATTTTTTCCCAGTTACATCTTGGCTGTCTCTCTTTGTTGGGGATTGGAGTCTCTTGGGGCCTCTGCAAGGTGTATTTAGCCTCTTTATTCTTTGCCTCCAGGCTGTGGTTGGCACCATCAGAAAACTCCTAGAGGACACCCCAGACCTGCAACGAGTCTACACCCACCATCCGCTCCTGCTCAGGTTGTTCCTGTTGCATCCAGAGCTGATGAGGAGGTTTGGGCACCGTGTCCTGGAACTTTGGTTCTCCTGGGAAGAGAGCAGCTGTGAGGAGCTGGACGATGTCCCATCTGCTGGGCAGCCCACCCTTCCCGCCAGCATAGCAGCCCTGTTTCACATACTCAGGAGCAGCCCCAGCATCCTGCTCATTTTGCTAGTAGGTGACCACTTGCTCATTTCTACAGTCAGAGGTGGTGGGCCCTCTCTCTCTGGGAGCTGGTTTCCTGAGGTCAGGAGGCACTCACAGCTGCTTCTACCCACCTCTGGACTTATCAGTGTTTCCATGCTAGTAGGAGGTCTTTTCAGCTGGCAGATGCCTGGTAAATCCATACCCTTTCCTAAGTCTGATGGATGTCTGCTCACTGAGAGATATCTGCCCCTCTAATCCTCAGGGGATATACCTCTGAAATGCTAACCTTTCCCTCACTATTCCCTCTCGCCTCCCTGTCTTAAGTATATTCTGTTAGCAAGGGTTTGATGTCACAGGGGACCCCTGGGGCATGTAGTGGCAGATGTCTGATTTGCAAAGGGACTCAGCCTCTTTTCTGTCATAACTCTCAAGATAATGTTACATGTGCAACACTCTTCTTTGGGCATACCCAGAATTTTTTTTTATCAGGAGTTTATTGCATATTCCAACGATTTTTTTGTGTGAAGTAAGACATTCCTATAATTTCTGTCAGGTTCATCAGTTCGATAAGGAAGCTGCTTGTATGCAGTTGATTTGATAGGGGCCACATTCATGCTTTGGTTCAAATTCTTCCTTGGATGAGGAAGAAAAGGGAATAAGGAATGGGTTAAAAATAAACCATTAGTACATAAGGAAAGAAAACAAGATGGGACACAGAGTAGCAATGGACAGAGCTAAGATGCTGGATTTTCTTTGCCAGATAAAGTATTCAGGGTCAGTTCCTCACACGTAAGTATTTATAAACCTTTGCTGACCTGTTGAGTTAGGGATCTGAATAGATCTAAGTCTTTCAAAAAAGAAAAAATTCAGATCTTCTGAGGAAGATACTAATCATAGTATTTTTTTCTTTTTAAACAGAATAACAAATAGTTTTAGAGAGATTTGCCCAAGGTCACAAGAGCTAAGATTAAAACCCAGATTTTGATTCCCTATTGTTTTTTCCAGTAAACTGAGCTAAATCTCAGGACAAGAGAGAAACCAACCCTGACTCAGGGTTTCACCTAATGGGAGAGCTGTTTGAGCACAGGGAAGAATTAGACCTAGTTCCTGGCCCATGGGCCAGTGAGGGACTCAGATACCACAAACCCCTAACAACTGAAAGAAGTCTTCTCTGAGCTTTGGTTTCCTCATGTCTGAAATGGAGATAACATGGGGATAAATGAAAGAATACATAGGAGCACTCGTGGTATGCTGTACACGGTAGACTATCATTCACTGATTCCTGACTGACTCTGAACCAGATAAAGAATCTTAATCTCAGAAAGGCTTATTGAGGGCCTTCCCTTGAAGTACATTGGTTAAGAATCTGCCTTCCAATGCAAGAGATGCAGGTTTGAACCCTGCTTGAGCAACTAAAACCCCACATTCCACCTGACAACTAAGCCACAACAAAGACATGATACAGCCAAATAAATAAACAGTTTTTTAAAAAAGAAGGAAGACTTATTGAATTCTGAAGGTCATATAGCTAACAAAGGTCATGACCATGACCGGAGCCTAAATTAATGAGCTTTTACTAAATTAGATCCTAAAACATCAGAGTTAAGAAAGAAGAGCAAGGAACAACTTTGTTGTTTGTTCATGTGTATAATTCCTACTATTGCTTCCCAGCTTCTAGCTGCAGGAGGGGAAAGAGTCTAAAAATATGTGTTTGTACCAATTTCTGTTTCTGATATGGGTAATTAACAGCTGAAAACAAAGCTGTTAATTGCCACTCTTACCAACGGGTGGTCTTTCACGTGGGTTGTTTATATGTAGAAAACAGTGATGTCATAGAAGCTCTGTTTGTTCCCTGCTTGGGCCATGTCCCTCTGCGGCCCAGTCCCAGAGAGTTCTGAACGACTTTGTACGGAGAGGCTTCAGAGGGGGCCATGCTCCACCCAGAGCCTCCTCACTGACCCATAGGGTGGGGTGCACCCCTTCCCCTGGCATTCATCACAGTGCCCCCTTCCTTTGGCACTTTGAACATTCACTAACTTAGGTTTCTAAGAGACCGGCTTTGGCAGTGAAGGAGCAGAACTAGGAAACTAGTTTGGCGTGGGTCCCGTGACCTCAGACAAATCACACCTCATCTGGCTTCAGCCTCACACTCTATAAAGTAAAACGGTTGATGGAAATGAACTGAGATTCCCTTTAGCCTTCTTATTCTGAGAGACTCTCCTGCCAAAGATGTTTTCTGAGTCTCTGTGTGTATGTGTATGTAAGTGCCGCATCCAACTCTTTGCAACCCCACGGACTATAGCCCAACAAGCTCCTCTGTCCATGGAATTTTCTAGGCAATAATACTGGAATGGGTTGCCATTTCCTATTCCAGGGGATCTTCCCAACCAAGTCCCTACAAGGTAACAAAGATGAAGCCAACCTCATCCCTGCCCTTCCTTAAATCATAGTGGCTATAGAATTTATGCCCCTGCTTTCTTGACAGACAAACTAGTTAATCTGCCTCAGTTTGCTGATTTGAATAACTGGAGTGACACCTACTAGGAAGAATTATCATGAAGATACAGATAATGTATAAACAAAGATGTAACTACAGTTTAAACACAGAATAATACCTGACATTATTAGGTCCTGATTGAGTGATTGCTATTGATGTTGTCAATAAAAATTAATCAACAGTCTATCTCAGAAGGAAATGGCAAATTTATTTGAGCCAACCCGAGAATTATAACCTGGTAGACAGTCTTTCAGAAATCTCTGAGGGGAATTCCCTGGCAGTCCAGTGGTTAGGACTCAGGGCTTCTGCTATAGGGACCACAGGTTCCATGCCTAGTCCAGGAACTAAGATCTTGCAAACCATGTGGTGTGGCCAAAAAAATAAATTAAGAAAGTAAAATAAAAAGCTCTGAGGACTGTTCTGCCCATAAGAGGTCAAAGCACAGTGATTTAAGTTTTTGAGACAAATGGTTAAATGACATATTATTGATCGTTTACACAATTTAAATCTATACATACAAAGGTAGTAGTGGATCACAGGTCATCATGGTCCCTTGCAGAGTTAGGAAGGAAGTTATCCCCTAAAGACTTATGAGTTGTGACCCTTGATGAGATTGAGAAAGAATGTTATCTTCTAAGGAGGTCTGGTTAATTCAGATGCACAATACACAATAAAAGGGGAGGAAGAAGCCCAAGCTAGCAAAGAAAAATTTTATGTTTAAATGTTTCTCATTGTGCCATAAAATATGAATTATTTCATCAGTATTATAGTTGTTTCTCTGGCAGCTGTGGGGGTTTTTAGAGAACTAAGCACAGACACCCCCGTGCTACCCCGTGATCAGCACATCTGGGCTTGTCTGGCTGGTTGCCTGTAATCATGGTTCTGTGTGTCAGGAGCTAGGAGTCTGTGTGTGACACTGGTTTCGTGGCACCCAGCCCCCTCTGCCCTGTCCAAAGGAATTGGTCTGTTTGAGCTGGAAGATGCCAGGAACTCTCAATCAGATAGTCTCTGGTGTAGCTTCTGCTGACTTCCCCTTTAACATATACTTATTAACTCTGAAAGCAAATAAAAAGCAATGTTCTTTCCAGCCTTCTGAAACCAAGGCCTTTACTCCTTGGGGCAGAAATAGCCAGATGCCATGGTGGAGACGGGGCCTGATCTGGTCCTTGCTTCTTTTCCTGTGTCCTGAATCTGTCCTAACCCATCCTGTCCTTGCCCTGTGACATCTCCACCCCCACCCTGTTCTCCCTTAAGGCACACTCAGGTCCCTGCTTCGGAAATAACCTCTTCCTGGCCCTTGTACTTCCATGTGCAAGAGAAGGGCATCCTGGAAAGTAGAAAGAGCTCTAGGCTTGGAGTTGGGAGTGTGTTAGTCACTCAGTCGTGTCTGACTCTTTGTGATTCAAGTCCTATCCTTGGGACTGTAGCCTGTCAAGCTCCTCTGTCCATGGGATTCTCCAGGCAATACTGAAGTGGGTAGCCATTCCCTCTCCAGGGGATCTTCCTGACCCAGGGTCTTCTGCATTGTAGGCAGATTCTTTACCATCTGAGCCACCAGGGATTCAGATCCTAACTGTGCTACTTACTACTTTATGTGAGCTTTGGCACATCACACAATCTCTCTGAGCCTCTATTTTTTCCCGTTTAGGATGGACTTGTTTGACAGGATGATGCATGGTAGGTCCTGAGTGAGTGCTTCCTTCCCCAGGTTCTGGGACAGCATCATTTGGGGCTCTTCTCCAGCCCCTCTTCACTGCTCAACTGTCCCCAACTATAATGCCCTCTGAGCTCTGGCTTCCTTCTCTCCTGCTCAGGACCTCATCTGTTCCAGTCGCATGGACATAGCCCGCAAGGTACTGATCGTCCTGAAGACCTTTCTGAGGAGGAATGAAGATGTCCAAGTGGGCGGTCTCATCCGAGGCCACTTCCTGATGATCCTACAGCATCTGCTGGTGGAGCATGGGTCCTCCCCCTCAGGAGGTCAGCCTGTAGCTGCTGGAGGCATGTTTAGACCTGAAGGAAGGTCACTCAGGAGTGGGCATCTCTACTGTGATGAGGTCTGGTCTGGGAGAGAGAATCAGAGTTTTCTCTGCAAAAGAAAAGTCAGGCCAGTGGGGCATCAAGCGAGAAACTTTTATCTCCTTCTCTTGTGGGAGAGTGGGTGTTCAACATACTTGTGTGTGTGTATGTGTGTGTGTCTGTGGTTTGAGTGTGCTTATGTTTCATGTCTGTATGGGTGGGTGTGTTTGATGCATGCATGCCTATCCCCACCCTGCACAGCATGTGCTCAGAGCTATTTGTCACAAGAATGGCAGCCCCCAGTTGGGAAGAAAGAAGCGGTGAATGTTGGGGAGGTGAGGGAGGCAGCAACAGCCAGCAGGGGCAAGGGAGGGGGTGGATCTGTGATGGATTGGAGCTCCTGGTGAGATCTAAAAGGATGGTTTCCAAATCCGGAATGGAACTCCCTGGAGTCACAGAAGCTTGATATTTGGTATAGTGTGAAAGGCTAGGATTAGTCTGTTTTTTTCCTACTTTTAGAAAGTTGAACATTAAAATTTTCAAGCAATTAAGAAGAAGTGGGTGGAGAACTATGGCTTACTTGGTCCAGTTCTGTTGAGGACAGGGGTTTGGAGGCATGTTTAAGGGGATCTCAGTTCAGTTCAGTCGCTCAGTCATGTCCACTCTTTGCGACCCCATGATCCGCAGCACGCCAGGCCTCGCTGTCCATCACCAACTCCTGGAGTTTACCTAAACTCATGTCCGTTGAGTTGGTGATGCCATCCAACCATCTCATCCTCTGTCATCCCCTTCTCCTCCTGCCCTCAATCTTTCCCAGCATCAGGGTTTTTTCCAAATGACTCAGCTCTTTGCATCAGGTAGCCCAATGAGGCACTGGATTTTCAGCTTCAACGTCTCCTTCCAATGAACACCCAGGACTGATCTCCTTTAGGATGGACTGGTTGGATCTCCTTGCAGTCCAAGGCACTCTCAAGAGCCTTCTCCAACACCACAGTTCAAAAGCATCAATTCTTCAGCGCTCAGCTTTCTTTATAGTCCAACTCTCACATCCATATATGACTATTGGAAAAACCAAAGCCTTGACAAGACGGACTTTTGTTGACAAAGTAATGTCTCTGCTTTTTAATATGCTGTCTAGGTTGGTCATAACTTTCCTTCCAAGGAGTAAGCGTCTTTTAATTTCATGGCTGCAGTCACCACCTGCAGTGATTTTGGAGCCCCAAAAACTAAAGTCAGCTACTGTTTTCACTGTTTGCCCATCTATTTGCCATGAAGTAATGGGACCAGATGCCATGATCTTAGTTTTCTGAATGTTGAGCTTTAAGCCAACTTTTTCACTCTCCTCTTTCACTTTCATCAAGAGGCTCTTTAGTTCTTCACTTTCTGCCATAAGGGTGGTGCATCTGCATATCTGAGGTTATTGATATTTCTCCTGGCAATCTTGATTCCAGCTTGTGCTTCTTCCAGCCCAGCGTTTCTCATGATGTACTCTGCATAGAAGTTAAATAAGCAGGGTGACAATATACAGCCTTGACGTACTCCTTTTCCTATTTGGAACCAGTCTGTTGTTCCATGTCCAGTTCTAACTGTTGCTTCCTGGCAAGTTCACATATTGTTGAAGCCTGGCTTGGAGAATTTTGAACATTACTTCATTAGTGTGTGAGATGAATGCAATTGTGCGGTAGTTTGAGCATTCTTTGGCATTGCCTTTCTTTGGGATTGGAATGAAAACTGACCTTTTCCAGTCCTGTGGCCACTGCTGAGTTTTCCAAATTTGCTGGTATATTGAGTGCAGCACTTTCACAGCATCATCTTTTAGGATTTGAATAGCTCAACTGGAATTTTATCACCTCCACTAGCTTTGTTCATTGCGATGCTTCCTAAGGCCCACTTGACTTCACATTCCAGGATGTCTGACTCTGGATGAGTGATCACACCATCATGATTATCTGGGTCGTAAAGATCTTGTTTGTATAGTTCTTCTGTGTGTTCTCTTCTCTGTGCCACCTCTTCTTAATATCTTCTGTTAAGGGGATCTGGAGGAGTTGAATCCTTCCTTTTCAGGGAAGGAGAAGCCACAACTAAGTGATAATAGTGTTTAAGAATCATGAGATTTCTTGGAAACCCATAGTGGAAAGACTTTGAACCTTGGATTCAGATTTGGGTTCAAGTCCTGGCCCTGCCAGTGGCTGTGAGACCTGGGAGATGTCATTTAGCCTCTCTGGGCCTCAGTTTTTTTAGCTGTAAAATAGAAATGACAGTTCCTGCTTCCCATGATTTTAAAGAGGATTAAGTGAAATAATGAATTCTCTTACCCAACCCAGAGTTGGCACTCAGTCTGTCAGTTGCCCCTTTTCCAGATAAAGAAGACAGGAAATAGGGGTAAATCCCAATGAACTATTTACTGCTGGTTGGGTGGTGGTGGTGATCTGTCTGTCAGTCCCCCTGACCAGCTCTCCTTGTTCCTAACAGCCTCTGGGAACCTGCCTTTGCTGTTGAACCTCCTCTCCTTAGTGCAGCTGAGGAACGAGTCAGAGCAAGAACTGGACAGCATGGCCATGAAGCTGCTTCACCAAGGTGCTCTGGCTGCTTGGAGCAGTGCCTGAGGGCCCGGGGCTGGGCGGGCTGTGGGTCGGCCCTCATAGCACTGGCCTTGCTCCTTTCCACCCTTTCACCTTTTGGAAGAAGCTGGTGGGTCAGTCTATTCCTGTGGGCTTCTCTCTCTTTTTTTGCGTAGAGAAAGGTTTATTGCAGGGCCATGCAAGAATGGGGACTTATGCCCCCCACAAACCCAGACTCCCTGAAGGGTTTCAACAAAGCATTTTTAAAGGCAACATGAGGGAGGAGGGTTGCAGGGTATGCGATCAACTCACACACAGTTCTCTGACTGGCTGATTGCCTATGGGCTTCTTGATAAAGGACCTTCTGGATCTTCTGCTCGTCCTCTGGGGATGTTTGGAAAACAAAAACCAAAACAAGTCACTGCGACAAGCTCCAGAATCAAGAAGGCCTGGTTTTGTTCTCAGCTTAGTCACTAGTTATGCAACCTTGGGCAACCTCTAGCCTTTGTGAGCCTTGGTTCTTCATAAGTAAGATAACAGTCTGTACTGATTTAGGGTTGATGTAAGGAGTAACTTTAAATGTAGAATGCCACAAGGTACTCGTCACAGAGTAGGCCTTCAGTGGGTACTGTCTGTGTATCTTTCATTTTTCCTGGCACAAGCTCTGTTCTCCACCTCACCCTGCAGCTGACTCAGGATCTGATGATCCAGTTCACACATCTCTAGGCCTTTTCTCTCCCCATACCCCAAACCTTATTAGGATCTTTTATTGCTCGCTGATGCAGCCACCAGTTCATAGGCAGCACCCTCAGGAAGATTTGTTGAGGAAAGCTTGAAATTATTAGGAAAAAAGGTGTGTCTCCAGTCTCTGTGGAGTGTCGTGTCCTCTGGCCACAGGGTAATATGGTTTTTCCCTGCCTGGAGCCCAGATCTCCTCATGAGAAGATCAGTGTCCAGCCTGGCCTGGTGCTGGTCATTGCCTGCCTGTCTTATCAGGTGGCACTCAGCCAGGAGGGAGGTTTGTGTGTGACAGTTGTCAAAAGGGCCTCTAACAGGGAGACATAACAGACTGAAGCATATTTGTGAAATGAGTATATGTTTACATATAACCCTGAATAGTTTTATTGGAGAGCATTGAGGGTAGAGGACTGTGGTTCAAGGGTGGGGCTGTGGTTGGGAGGGGCCTGGTTGTCTGGTTGATCATGAGCCATGTAAAGTCAAGTGTGATATGGCTGCCAAAAAAGTGAATGGAGACTTAGGTAGGTTTATATCTAGGATGGTAGGGGCAGGGGAGCAAGGACTGGTAATTCCCAGGAGGAAACGGTTGTGCTCTATAGATGTCTACCACACAGTGTTGTAACCACTCTGATGAGGCAGGTGGAGTACGAGGAGGCATTTAACCTTGCCTTCAGAGATTAAGGGAAAATTCATGAGGGAGGTGAACTTTGAGCTGAACCTTGATTGCTGAATCGGAGGAAAGGTGTTAGCTAGATGGAGGTGGTATGAGAGAGAGAATGTGGCAAGTTTAGGGAACTGCACATTGATAGCTACAGACCTCCTCTGGGAAGGTGGTGAGTGCCTGTTGCTGGAAGAATTCAGAGACTTGATCATCTTTCTGCTGATGGTGGCAAGTTGGCCTACGTAACCTCTGCAGACTCTGCAACCTGGAGTCTGGTTGGCACAAGGGCTGTCAGAGGCTTCCTTTTGATCTCCTAAACTTGTGCAGTCTGTTCATACGTGCACCTGTGGGCTGCTTGCCTGATGTTTGTTCCTATGGAGAGTGTGAACATGTCTTTGGGTTTGTCACTGCTTCTTTCCATTGGCAGTAACATCAGGGACACCTGGTTTGTTCTTGATCCCCAAGACTGACATCTGAAATTAGCCAGTTGAGGGCCATTAGCTGTAAGAAGTGTGAGTGCTAAGCACTGGGGCTCCCAAGGACTCTGATATCTTGCAGTGAGCAAGCTGTGTGGGACATGCAGCCCCGCTGACTCGGACATCCTTCAGCCCTCCTTCAACTTCCTGTACTGCAGCCTTCACCAGACCACGCTGGGCAGTCAGAGAAGAGGTACTGGGGCCCAGGCTGGCACAGTGAAGAGGAAAGGAGGGTGCTGGGCAGTGTCTGTGGCTCTTGCTGCCCTGTTCTTCCATCTTAAATAAATAAGGGTGCGTGTGTGGCTGGAATGGATGGTCATAAGGTCCTTTCTGGTTCTGATAACCTTTGGTTCCGAAACGAAGCTGGGAGCCTCCAGGTGATCCTTTTGTTCATTCACAGAGCATATGTGGAGCACCTTCTGGGTACTAATTGAGCACTACCTGCTCTTCCCAACCCTCTGCAGCCGCTGCAGTGCTTCTGAGCAGCACGGCCCTGATAGAGCTTCTGGAGAAGATGCTGGCGCTGACCTGGGCTAAGGAGGGCTCTCCGAGAACCGGGCTCCTCTGCTCCGCCTGGCTGCTCACTGCCTCCTTCTCTGCCCAGCAGCACAAAGGCAGTCTTCAGGTTAGTCTCTAACCCCTGTAGCTTTGGGGCATGGGTGTCACTCAAAGGAACGATGAAGATCCGAGTTCTGGTCTCAGCTCTGTGGCTTATTACCTATGTAACCTTAGTGAAGTATTTACCTCTTTGAGCTTCAGTTTCCTTGCCTGCAAAACAGGAGAGTATCATGCAAAGCTGTTGTCAGGTTGATTTACATTGATCTGTTTAGCACACATGGATCACCTCCATGCCAGGCGGTACTTTAGGAACAGAGGAATAAAAAATGAATACAGTATACACCCCACACTCGGGGAACTTGTGTTGTAATCTTTAAGCAAAGCCTTGAAAGGTAAGTCTTCTGTGCCAGGCAAGGGGGAGAGCATGCTAGGCAAAGAGAATGAGATGAGCACAGGCCTGAAGTTGCACAAGACATGATTTATGTATTTGAAGAGTGGTGAGGTATCACAATGGCAGGGTGTAGGGAGTGGACTGTCCCGCTGAATGGGAAGGCAGAATTCAACACATGATCCTGAAGTGGTAGGTGGTAAGCTGTGGCATGCCATACGCATGGGAGCTGTCATGCGACTGTTAGAGAAGGTGATGCGGGAACGGAAGCGCATGGACTTATCCACAGCCGCCTCCTCTCCTCTCAGCCCCTCCCCTTGTGTGGCCTTGGCACCCTAGTTCCCTGCATGGGCTCCTCTGTGGGCTGCTCCACTTTTGAGTGTTTCCCCTAAGGCTGGCTGCTTCTGGTGGATGCAAACCATTGCCTAGCCCTTGAGGTATCCTCTCACTGTGCCCAGCTCTGTGCCAGCCTAATGCCAGGCAAACACTCACTGGTATAGAATTGAAGTGAGTCTTAAAATTTTGGCTTCTAGACTTTCAGTAACCTGGCAGATCTACAGTATAGCAGATCCTCAGGTAGTTTCCAGTGGGGTCAACTTGGGACAGGAACCTCTCCTGCTTTTCTCTGTTGGGCCCACCCCTGCCCCTGCAGCTACCTGCCTGGATGGAAGCCTGCACCATGTCATCGGTTCTGCCCTGGCCCTCAGCTCACACCCAGCCAATCACCTAATTGCCTCTCCTCCAAGTCCTCCCCTCTGCCCTCGTTCAGGCCTGATCATTTATCCTCACCACCAAGGTGGCCTGTTGACAATCTGCTGGCCCCAGCCTCTCCGTCCCCCTGCCTCTCTATCCCCACGGCACCGTCTATCCACACTTCCCCTCTGCCCACTCTCCTTCTGCACCTTTCTGTTCTCTTTGTGGCTACTGAGACCCTTCCTACTAGGCCCCTCTGCAGCCTTACTTCCTGTCATTCTGCCCTCCTCTTCAGAGCACGTGCTTGTTCTTCTCCCAGTTCACTGTGCTCTTTCACATCTCCATAGCTTGTTTTATTTCTGGTTCATTTTTAGTAGCTGTTATTTTTTGGACAGTTTTAGATTTACCAAAAAATTGAGCAGATAGCACAGAACTTGCACACAGCTTCCTCTACTAACAGATTAGTATGGCATCTCAATATCTTTATACAAGTTGGTTCTTCTGCCTAGAACCTGCCAATTCCACCAGCCAACAAGCATTTTTGAGGAATTGCTTTGTGCAAAACTATGATAGATCCAAGTGGAGGAGAAGCTGCCTGAAGGCAGCTCATGTTCTGGGTAAGGAGAGCAGAGCACACTCACAGCTTTGAACCTGTTGCCTGAACTAACCCCTCAGTTTGATCACTGCTTTGACATCAAAGAGCACATTCACAGTGCTGATCCTCAGCTGTTCTTCACAATGGCTCTGGCAGGAGTGAAAGCAGGTGGTACTGTTCCCGTTTCACAGGTGAAGGACATAAGATAGGCCGAGAGAGGTGCAGGGCAGTGACTTGTCCACAGCCACTCAGCTGGCAAGTGGCAGAGCCAGGATTTTGAATCTGAGCCATCTGACTCCAGGTCTGAGTTCGGTGGATGGTGGGCTGAGATAGAGATGGGGATACAGATAAGGCTGGGATCAGTGCCTCCCTGGTGCAGATGCTCTCTGAGGATGGGGGACATTTGGGAGAAGCAGGGTTCTCCAGGTCTGGGCTTGATTTTCCTTCTCAAGCTCCTGAATCCAGGTGAGGTTCACAAGACCCTGTGTGGGCTTCTCTGTCCTTCTGGGTATGTGTATGAAGGTACACGAGATATTGTGGCAGGTTATTTTCTCCCCAGGCTCCCAGAAAGTGGGGGTTATGCCTTTACCCCATGCTCTGCCAGGTTCATCAGACGCTGTCCGTGGAGCTGGACCAAGTGCTGAAGGCCCTCAGCGTCCCGAAGAGAAAGGCTGCACTGCTGTCAGGTGTGGGGCAAGGGCCTCCAGCAGGGAGAAGAGAAGCCTTTCCCCTAGATCCGGAGCTGGGACCACCCCCCGAGACCAGCCTGTGGCCACCCCACTATATCTCCATGGTCTTACCCTGGAACAGAGCTGGGCACAGGGAGGTGGGGAGTGAGACAGGAACTGGATGTAAGGAGTTTCCTGCTTTCAGCTGCCATCTTGCGCTTCTTGCGGACAGCCCTGCAACAAAACTTCTCTTCAGCCCTGGTTGCCCTACTGCCCTCAGGGGCCCAGTCACCGCCAGCCCCTGAGGACACTGTCCTAGCTCCGCTGGGAACATCACAAGTGCTGTCCCTGGTCATCGGACTGCAGAACCTCCTGGTGCAGGTAAGGCCCTTGCCAAGTGGGACCCTGGCAGTGGAGCCTGCTTCTCCCAGGATGACGGCAGGAAGCGGTAACTGCCTGTCAAGATCCTGGTATTCCCACCAAGGCCTGGAGAGCGATTGATTGGTTTTAAAGTTACAGTGACAGAAACAAAACTCAAATTGTCTCATAGCTGAGAAGTCCAGGTGCCAAAACTGGCTTTAGGCACATCTGGTATCCCAGAGGCTCAGACAGTGTCGTCAGAGCGCTCTCTCTCTGTCTCCTGGCTCTGCATTTCTCTCAGCTGTCTTCTCATGGGATGGCAGGATAACCTAGAACAACTCTTGGCCTACATCTACATCCTTCTGGCAGAAAGAAAGTTTCTCAGTAGCTCCCAGAATTGAGTCTCATGAGCCTGGCTTGGTAATGTGCTAGTCACTCTGCTTGAAACACAGGGTGCTCTGATTGGTCTGGCTTGTGCCTCTCCTGAAGGATGGGGCATATGGTCAGCTCTCCGTAACTCACATGGACTGAACATAAGAGAGGAGTGTTTCTGCAAAATAAAATTGTTCTCAGAAGAAGGAGGAATGGATCCTAGACAAGCAAAAAGTGGCTAATCTTGAATACCTGGGAAAAAGTTGGAAGTGCCCAACTCTTAACTGGTTAAGAGTTAATTTTTGATTGGAGAAGGAGAAAGGACACAAGGCCTAGACTTAAGGGTTGTTAGGGAGAATGTTTCCCCTGTTATGCATTTCATTAAGATATTCACCACTTTTTTGTGCTAACTCAGTGCTTAGCACTCGTTAGATACTCTGTACCCATATCTCATCAAACCCTCTTAGCAACCCAAGTAATCTTTTTATCCCCACTTAGCAAAATTAAGTAACCTTGGCCAGGATCCTGCAGATGTTAAGTAGCCAAGCAAGTATTCAAACCCAGATCTGCCTCATAACTTAACCTCCAGGTTGCTGTGTTCCAAAGGATAGCATGAGGTGAACATAGGATTTTTTTTGTTGGTTTGTTACATTAAAAAAAAAAATCAGTCTTATTGAGAAATAACTTACATGTAGTAAAATTCACTGATTTAATGTAATTAGATGAGTTTTGACAAATAGATACAGTTTTGTGAACACCGCCACAATCGAGGTATGGGTTTCCAGCACCACAAAAAGCCCCCGTGTATTGCTTTGTGGTCAGTCCCCTCCCCATCCCCGACCCTTGGCAAACACTGATCTACTTTCTGGCACTACAATTGCCATTTCTAGAACTCTATGTAAATGAAATCTGCTTTCTGGCACTACAGTCTACCATTTCTAGAACTCCATGTAAATAAAATCATACATTATGTTGCTTCGTGTGTCTGTCTTCTTCAACTTAGCTTAATGCTTTTGAGATCCATTCATGCTGTTGTGTGTATCAGTACTTCATTTCTGTATATTGGTGAGTAGTGGCCTAGTATGAGGCCATACCACAGTTTATCCATTTACCTACTGCTTCCCTGGTGGCTCACTTGGTAGAGTCTGGCTGCAGTGTGGGCGACCTGGGCTCAATCTCTGGGTTGGGAAGATCCCCTGGAGAAGGAAATAGCAACCTACTTCACTATTCTTGCCTGGAAAATTCCACAGATGGAGGAGCCTAGCGGGCTGCAGTCCATGGGGCCACAAAGAGTTGGACATGACTGAGCGACTAACATAACACTGATAGCTATTTGGGACTTCCAGACTTTTGGTTGTTAAGAATAAAGACTGAAGTACAAGTCTTTGTGTGAATATCCATTTTTATCTCTCTTGGGTAAAATACCTAGGAGTGGGATTGCTGGGTCAAATGACGTATTAGTTTTCTGTTGCTGCGTATCTACACACCATAAATGTAATAGCTTAACACAGTACCCACTAGTTATCTGACAATTCTTTATGTTGGAAGTCTGGGTGGGCTTAACCAGGTTCTTCACTTAAGAGTCTCACAAGGCTGAAATCAAGTTATTGCTCAGGCTGGGTGCTTATCTGGGAAATCAAGGAAAGAAATACTTCTTTCTCAGTTTGGTGTGGGGGTGCTCTTTCATCTCTTTAAGGTTGCCCCTATTCTGTCTTACATGGCCCCTCCATCCTCTAACCAGCCAATGCATGTTGAGTCCTTCTCACACTTCCAGTCTCTCTGGTTCTTCTTCTGCCACTAGCCAAAGAAAACTCTGCTTTTAGAGAACTGGTGTGATCAGATTGGACCAACCCAAACAATCTCCCTTTTGCCATATATTGTAACCTAATCACAGGAGTAACATTTGGGAGCAAAGGTCATGGGACCATCTTAAAATTCTGCCTACAACATATGGTAAGCGTATGTCTGTAAGAAACCATCAAACTATTTTCCAAGGCGGCTGCACCATTTTGCCTTCCCATCAGGAGTGCACGAGAGTTCTAGTTGCTTCACATTTTTGCTAATATTTAGTATTTATTGTCAGTCATAATTAGCTATTGGTGAGCATGTGGTGTTATCTCAAGGTGATTTTAATTTGCATTTCCTTAATGACTAATAATAATAAGGTCTTTTCATGTGCTTATTAGAGCATAAAATTTTGTTTGGTAAAAGATTCTGCTTTAAGAAAAAACCTACCCACGCTGACTTAGATAAACTGCGGGGCTCTTACAGCATCTGTCAATTGTGAATCGCTTGAGGGGCCCCAGGGCCCACTCTTTTCTGGAACAAAACAGTCTGTCAAATGCTGGTAAATCATCAGTATACACACTGTGATGTGTGTGTGAGTGAGAGATGAAACCAACAAACGTCTTGATTTTCTACAGAGCCACAATCCCCAGTCTGAAATCCTGAAATCCAGTTGTTTCGAAAACCAAATGTTTTTTCTTGGTTGGCAGCAAAATCCATTGATAGAGAAATCTGATGTGTACATCTTTGGGTTTTGTTGTTTTTATGCAGAAGGACCCTCTGTTGTCCCACGCCTGTGTCGGCTGCCTGGAGGCCTTGCTTGACTACGTGCATGCCCGGAGCCCAGACGTCGGTACAAACCCTCACCCTTCTCTGATGTTCCCATGGGTGGTTGGAGGGAGCCAGCACCTGCCGTGACACCCTCCCACCCCAAACTCCCATTCCCTGTTCTGAGATTCACACTCTTCTTTTTTTTTTTGGCTTGTGGGATGTCAATTCCCCAACCAGGGACTGAACCTGAGTCATGGCAGTAAAAGCCCAGAATCCTAACCACCAGGCCACCAGGGAGCTCTGTGATTCATATTCATCTTGTTTAATTCTTTTTAACAATACTGCAAGGGCACTGCTATGTCCATCATACAGATGAGGACACTGAGGTTTAGGGATGTCAAGCAGCTTGCCCCACATTGCTCTTGCATGGCAGAGCTCCTCCCACATATAATGGGATATATGGTCTCCCTGTGCCAGGCGGCATGGGTGGATAGAAGCCCAGGAAAAAAAGAAACCCCTGGAGTCAGCTTGTCCAGTGCCCTGCCTCTAGTGGAGCAACCCGGTTTTGAGCCAGTAGGAGAAAGTTTTCTTTATCAGTGTTCCATGGCCTTTGGAAAAGCAGCATTAACAACACGGTGACTGGTGTTTCCTATAGCCCTGCATGTGGCCTGCCAGCCCTGGAATCGGTTTTTGATCTTTACTCTCTTGGAAGCTGGAGAGAATTCCTTCCTCAAACCTGAAATCTTGAGACTTATGACCCTGGTAAGTATAGAATGGATGTCTTGTGGTCTGAAGAATGTCATCCTCCAAGAAGGTAGAGGGGCTGAGTGGGCCTTCACCCTACAAGAAACCTGCTTAGAGGATTCCTCTAAACGCCCACATCTTCTCAGCCCAGAAGACCTGGGCATTCTTTCTTATTCACACACTAATGAAACATTGACCAGAGCCTGCCCACCACATGCCAGATCCTGTGCTAGCTACCAAAGATGTCAGTGAGCCAACTGTTCTTTCTTAGGGGTCCCTCAGTCTAGAGAAGGAGATAGACAAGGAAACTAAGACTTAAAATATTTTGTTATTAATGGAGGAGTAGAAGATAATGCTAAGTGCCTATAACACAGTAGGTATCTACTGAATAAACAATAAGGCAGTGAGCCCGTGAATGATAGTGAAACAGATCAATGAGTAACTCAGTGGTTGGTGTAGGAACCCAGAGAAAAGTAAATTTTTTGTTGCTGTTGCGCTGGGTCTTCATTGCTGCTGTGGGCTTACTCCAGTTGCAGCGGGCGGGGCTACTGTTCCTTGTAGTGCATGGGCTGCTTATGGTGGTGACTTCTCTAGAGGACAGCACAGGCTCTAGGCACACAGGCTTCAATAGTTGCGCCTCGGGGGCTCTAGAGTGGTGGCTCAGTAGTTGTGGCACACAGGCTTAGTTGCTCCGCGCCGTGTGGACTCTTCCCAGACCGGTGATTGAACCTGTGTCCCCTGTGTTGGCAGGCAGATTCTTATCAGTGAGCCAACAGGGAAGTCCCGATAAACGAGTAATTGTTTCTGCCAGAGCTGGGAGGGACAGTTAATGCCTGTTGTTGTCCAGTCACTCAGTTGTGCCTGATTCTTTCCAACCCCATGGACAGCAGCACACCAGTCTTCCCTGTTCTTCACCATCTCCCAGAGCTTGCTCAAACTCATGTTCATTGAGTCGGTGATGCCATCCAACCATCTCGTCCTCTGTTGTCCCCTTCTCCTCCCGCCTTCAGTCTTTCCCAGCATCAGGGTCTTTTCCAATGAGTCAGTTCTTTGCATCAGGTGGCCAAAGTACTGGAGCTTCAGCTTCAGTGTAAGTCCTTTACAATGAATATTCAGGATTGATCTCCTTTAGGATGGACTGGTTTGGATCTCCTTGCAGTCCATGGGACTCTCAAGAGTTTTCTTCAACACCACAGTTCAAAATCATCATTCTTCGGCACTCAACATTTATGGTCCAACTCTCACATCCATATATGACTACTGGAAAAACCAGAGCTTTGACTAGACAGACCTTTGTTGGCAAAGTAATGTCTCTGCTTTTTAATATGCTATCTAGGTTGGTCATAGCTTTTCTTCCAAGGAGCAAGTGTCATTTAATTTCATGGCTGCAGTCACCATCTTCAGTGATTTTAGAGACCAAGAAAATAAAGTCTGTCACTGTTTCCATTGTTTCCTTATCTATTTGCCATGCAGTGATGGGACTGGATGCCATGAACTTAGTTTTTTGAATGTTGGGTTTTAAACCAGCTTTTTTACTCTCCTCTTTCATTAAGAGGCTCTTTTGTTCCTCTTTGCTTTCTGCCATAAGGTTGGTGTCATCTGCATATCTGAGGTTATTGATATTTCTCCCGGCAATCTTGATTCCAGCTTGTGCTTCATCCAGCCCAGCATTTCTCATGATGTACTCTGCGTATAAGTTAAATAAATAGGCAGGGTGACAGTATACAGCCTTGATGGACTCCTTACCCAATTTAGAACCAGTCTGTTGTTCCATGTCCTGTTCTAACTCTTGCTTCTTGACCTGCATACAGATTTCTCAGGAGGCAGGTTAAGGTGATCTGGTATTCCTATCTCTTTAAGAATTTTCCACAGCTAGTTGTGATCCACACACTCAAAGGCTTTAGCATAGGGAGGGAGAGTTAATGCCTATATATCTTTAATAAAATTAAGAAACCACTCAGTAGTGAAGGTAACACTTTGGCCGAGCCTTGGAGGATTAATTGATAAGGAGAAGGGAAAGTATCGTGGGCACTCAGGTGAGAGCAGCAGGTGTACGAGCACAGGGTGGCGGGTGGGGGTGGGCCACACGCAGTCCAGTGTGAGAGGCAGGGCTGTAGGGCCAGCTCTCAGCGCCTCACAGTCCTCGTGACTTCACTGTCCCAAGACAACCCCACCTGTGCATACCAGTGCTGAGCTCCTTGAAGGCAGAGTTCTGTGCGCTTCAGATCTGTGTCCCCAGCCCAGTGCTGGGCATGGCAGGGACACAGGAAATGTTTGTGAATGGAGGAGATGCTGAGTCACTGCATGCTTGGCTTCTCCCCCTGGCCCAGTTTGTGCGGTTCCGGAGCAGCAGCATCCTCTCTCAGGAGGTAGGTCACATTCTGCAAGGCGCAGCTTCGACTGACCTCTCTACCCTCCCTGGCTCCACGCTCCAGGCTCTGCATGGCTTCTTCCTGCAGGTGAGTGGGGAGGGGATGCCATTTAGCCACTGGGAGGCCAAACCCTCTATACCATCTTCTCTTGGGGCGGGGTGGGAAGGGGGAGTTCTAACCACAACAGCCAATGGGAGGTCAGGAGTACAGGGGGTGGAGGGCAGAGAGGGCCTGTGTGGAGTGGGCAGTGAGAAAGCCTGTCTTTCTTACCCTCTTTTTGCTCCAGGTCCAGAGCATGGGCCTCCTGACTGACCACAGCATGGCCCAGACCCTGCAGGCCTCCTTGGAGAGTCTTTCCCCCAGGGCCTCCCTGGCCCAGCCACCCCTACAGGACATGCTGTATCCTTTCTCTCATCTTGGAGCTTTGGCCTGTACATGATCACCCAGACTATGGGAGGCCATGGCATCATGCTTCCGAGTAGAGAGGTACCCTGTCTATAGTCCTGTCCTCTTCAGGCAAGCAGGGGTCAGTGAGAATAATTAACAGTGGGAGCAGTGACAATGACTTATTCTGTTTGTTAAGTTTCTACCAATGCCAGTCATGTTACATGCACTGTATCGAATCCTCACAATAGCTAGGGGTATTAATACAGTAGTAACTTAGATCAGAGAGGTTAAGTGACACACCCGGATCCACACTGATAGCATCAGGATTTGACCCCAGATTTTACCATCTCCAAAGTCATATCACCAAACTCAGAGGGAGTGACCCCTTCCCCAGGAGCTTTGGAGAAAGTTGCCCAAGCCCAGTTGGCACAGATGCTGCCCTGACTATAACATGGGGGAGGGTGCTGGGTGACTGACAGGTCCCTGAGAAAGCCAGGGGCTGTGGCAGTGGTCACCTGCCCTCTGAGGGGTTGCTCCGGTGCTCCAGAGACACTTGGTCTGGAGGTGCATGTGCTGCGGTGGGGGTGGGGGTGCCTCTTCACAGACTCTCCTTCCCCTTTCCATGGAACAGTTCCCTCCTTGATGTATAGTGATTACTGAGCTCAGGTATTCAAGTCCCAAATTTAGAGTCCATCCCATTATTCTCAGGAGCACCTCTGCTCTTGTCTATTTTTGCCTTTTTGGGCCCGAGAAGCATGGTTCTCCCATGGTTGGCCTCACCTCCTTGCTGTTCTCCTCTCATGGTTGTTGCCAGCTGCCTGGGAGGGGTGTCTGTATCCCTGTCCCACATCAGAGACTGACCCTCCGACCGGATGCCTAGAAGCAGAGAGAGATGAGACCCGGAGAAGACAAAGTCAGGGCACAGTGGTTTGGGGGAAATGTGTGACAACTGCAGCTGTTCATCTGGGGCCATTTACTCTGTCACTGGAACAGAATCAGGAAATAAAGTGAAACACTCAGATGCCTGTGTGGACTCTCCAAAAATATGTCACTTTGCACTTACCTGGGCTCCCTCCAGCTGGTTCCTCAGCTAGGATGGGTGGCCTCCTCAGGGAGAGAGGGGGCGGACTTGTTCTTGTTACACCAGCTGGTCGCCTCAGTTGAAGACATCAGTCAGGCTATCTTTAGGGCAGGAGAGGCAGAGAGAGGCCACATGTTTGGTGCTGCTGTGATCCAGATGCTCTGGGATCAGTTTATCTGCTGCTTTACCTCAAGTCAAAGTAGAGAGAGGTACAATTTCCAGGCAAGGAAAGTGACCAGGTCAGAACTTTCTCAGCCTCCCTAACTAAAGAAAGCTGTTCGAGCTCATCTCCTTCCTGGCTGAAGCAGGTCCCCTGTGGGCCTTTCACTCCTGGGTCTCCTTGCAGCGTGTATTTGTGCACCCATGTGTGCAGTTCTCCCAATGTCTGCTCTCCACAACTTCCCACTCCTGTTCTGTGCTCAGCTCACCCAGAGTGTCAGCTCCCTTACTGACTGTCCGCCAGGGCTCTCGTGGAAACTCAGCCACTGTTCATTGGTGCCAAATAGTAATAGAAACTCGGAGACAGAGTTTTGGGTGAAGTAGAAAAGAGTAGCTTTTATTGCTTTGCCAGGCAAAAAGGGCCACACTGGGCTAATGCCCTCAAGACTGTGTGATTCACCCTGGAGGTGGGTAGTGAGGAATTTTATAGTCTTCAAGGGGCGGGGCATGATCCATGGACAGTTCTCAGATCGGTTGGCATCAAGATGAAGTTTCAAGTATCAATTTTCTGGTTTCAGCTAGTCAATGGCCTATGGTTCTCGTGGGCAGCAGTTTTCATTTGGTGGGGTGGGGGTAGTGTTCTGCTTCCTATAAAAACAATTTAGAAATGTGTGTCAGACCTTTATATCTTCCAGGGAACTGAGAGTTCGGTGATTCTGCTATGTGGCAGAATTATAGTCTAAACTGTTATCAGTTCCCTAGTCCAACAGCTTTCTTTGTTTCTACATCTTCACCTTTCCCAATCACTAACGCTAGAGTCAGCGTTTTACTTCAAAAGACAAGGATACCGCGTTGAACACGTTTTCGGAGCTCTCCTCGGGTCTGTACTGATGCTGTACAAAATCATAGACCAGGGAAGAACCCAACGAGCTTGGTTTAGAATTTCGTGGATCGAAGCGGCGAGCAGGGGATGTCCCACCTCTGCATTGCACATTACTTAAAAAAAGGGGTTAGTCACGACCCACTAAACTGATTTTGACAAATGCAGTTTGAAAAACACTCAGCTGACAAAACAGTTTCAGGGAGGGCGCTAGAAAGACCGTCCGGCAGGGATCACGGCGTCAGTGTGCTGATGCGCCCTTTCAGGCTATTTCCTCCAAACCGATCTTAACACGCAAGTGCGCGAGCTGACCGGCAAGGTGGGCGGGACCGGAACCCCACGGACCTCAGACCAGGCAGATGCCTCCGCCTACTGGGCGGGGCCGGAAGTGAGGTCAAGGAGCGGCCGTCGCGGCCTGCGCTCGTTGGTCAGGAGTGGCACGGTGGGCGGGAGCAGTAATCGGCGGTCCCTGTGCTGCTACTAGCGGGCATTCTATGAGAAGCCACGGCTCTGCTGGTCGCTAGTAGACCCTCGAGTCGGTTGCTGCCTGACTCCTGCTCCCCGCCCGCCTGGCCTGGTAGGTAGGGCGAGGGCCGTGGGCAAGCAGACCCCTTTGGAGGGCGGCGGGAGGGACCGAGGGCCCAGAACTGCTGCAGGGGGTGTGGGATTCGCGGACCTCACTGGAAAGACTCTCGTCTAGGAGCTCTAAAGGCACGGGTGGCATCCTTGGTCTGCATGCCCCAGTGGCCCGCTCAGAACCCACCACCAGGTCACCTCTCTCATTTCCCACTTCTTCCCCGCTTCAGTCATTACCGGCCATCTGATATTCCCTGACTCCCAAGTTTCGCCTTAACCAGGGTTTGGTTCCCTTGAGTCTGGAGTATGATGGTGGAACGTGGGGCTCTGGGTGAGCTTGAACTATTTCCTCACCTTCTCTGGGCTTCAGTTGTCTGATCTGCACGGGACAGAGTTGGTTCTCTGGTTGACCTCTGTAAGAGGTCACTGTCAATAACTGAGCATCTCTCCCCTGGGGCAGGTGTCCCGGTAGAACAGTGGCCAGCTCTGAGATAGCCTGTTCATTAAGACTCTGAGTTTAACTATGAGTGATCTATAAGTGATTTGGGCAGTCACTTCATTTTTCTGTGCATTTATCTCCACGTTGGTAAAATTGGGCAGCTGTCATCTGAGTAGATGCTTCCTCTGACTGCTGTTTTTAATATCACACTTTGCTGACTCCCTCTTATCCTTCTGTGCTTGTTTTACAACTTTGTTGGTTGTCTCTTAACCCTACTAGAGATAGAAGTGCCATCCCTGCCAAAGATAGAAGCAGGGAATGTTGTTCCTGCTGTATTCCTGGCTCTGGAACATGAAAATTACTCAGTAAATAGTTGGGGAATGTTGCCTAGCTAGGAACAGGTGTTGCTTGTGGTGCCTGTGGTTCCTAGGAGAGTAACAGCCGTCTTGCCCCAAAACTGCCTTGCCTCCCTTCCCACCCCGCACCCCTTCTTCCTTTCTGATGACAGAAGTCAGGAAAAGCAGGAAAGCCTACAAGTTTCACGTTTTGACTGCCTGGGCCTCCTGGAAGGCCAGGGAGGGGGAACTGAGGGGGAATGATGTTGACCCTCCTTCCTCAGGCACAGTGCCTCATCCAGGTCTCTGTCTCTGCAACAGGGAGATGACCTCCTTATCCTCATTTTGCAGTGAGGAAGATGAAGCTCAGAGAGGCTGAGCAGTTTGCCTTCTGTAGGTCCTGAAGTCAGGCACAGCCAGGGCTCCAGTGCAGGGTTCCAGACCTGTTCTCTGAGCATCCCTGCTGTGCTGACATTTATCTTTCTTCCTCCCATCATCCCATGTCTTCACCGTGTGTCTCTTGGTCCCTGGCCCTGGGCTAGGGACTGGGGCTTCAGGGATTCCGAAAGCTGGCTTCCCGGTATTTGGAGGCTGTGTCATGTCAGGGGAAGTTGCTTTTCAGTTCACTTTCTGTTTTATATAACACTAAGCTCTGGATCTCACCTTCTTTCACTGGGTTGTTCTCTTAGCTCCAGAGTCTTGGATATGGACCTTCTTCAGTTCCTGACCTCCCTGTCTGTCCTGCTATTGTCTGGAACAGGACTCACAGACACCCTGAGGACCTCCCTGGACCCGAGCCTGGAGATATGTATCCTTTGGGGTTGGAGGTATTTTAGAGGGATCTATAAATGAGGTCTCTCTATACCCACAGTTGCTTGGGGGATTCCAGGGTAGAGCAGGACCCGCCCCCCCTCAACCAGTAGAAATCGGGGAGAAAAAGTAATGTGTTCTAACCAGATCTTGATCAAGTCAGTTCTCTTCTGAGCCTCAGTTTTCCCATACAGATTGAGAAGGCAAGGCATATATTTCAGGACCCTGAGGATTTCACATGTACCTAGCACTTTCTGTGTGAGACCCTGGGCGGAGACCAAATCCTGGTATTTTGGGCTACCTACTAAAAAACCAGGTCTTGAAAGAGTGGAAGCTCATAGAGAAGGGTGGGAGGGTACCCCAGGCAGAATGTACAGTGTGAGCAGAGGAGCAGAGGTTCTGGGAACAGCGAAGGGTTGTGGGAGGTGGTGGGAAGACCATAGGGAGGGAAGGGGAGGGCAGAAGCCAGGTTCTGACGGTTGTATTCAGGCTGTTGGGTGTGGAATCCTCTGTGAAATAATGATATGTTGCAGGATTCATGTGCTTCTCAGAAAGCTTATTCATTCGCTGGGAAGTCTCAGCCATGCACCTCTATGCCCCTTGCAGAGACTTGCTGGCCAGGAATGGGCCTCTGGATCAGGACCACTGGATTGTCCAGGCAGGGGAGTTGGTGCCAGCTCCTTAACTTAATGGTGCTCAGACAAGAAGATGTTTGAGGTGAAGCGGAGGGAGCAGCTCTTGGCACTGAAAAACCTAGCACAGCTGAACGAAGTCCACCAGCAGTACAGGATCCTGGATGTCATGCTCAAGGGGCTCTTTAAGGTGCACGCAGGCAGGGGGCAGCTCATGGCAGGCCTGGTCTTTGATCTGGGCACTGATGGATGAGTAGGAGTTCCCCACGGGGATGGTGTTCAGTGAAGGGGAAGCAAACCCACAGAAGATTTGAAGTAGGGCCTCAGTAAACAGGGCTGGGGCTGGTCTGGGAAAACCTTGGCAAAGCCACTCAGCCCAGGTGGGCTTCCCTCAGGTGCTGGAGGACTCCCGGACAGTGCTCACTGCTGCAAGTGTGCTCCCAGATGGGCCCTTCCCCCAGGACGAGAAACTGAAGGATGGTATGGTCTTCCCCCCGCAATCTTGATCTTCTCCAGCTGCTCCTTCCCTCTTGCTCTTGTCACTCTTCTTTTCCTCTCTGGGAATGCCCTCTTGCAGCACCTTCACGGAGTCTCTTGGGTGGTTGGGCACTCAGTATAAGATTCTCTGAGTGTTTCCGGGCTCGTTTCAGAGCCAGGTTCTGCATCCCTGACACACATACATTATGTCGTGCCGTCCTGTGCTTGTGGGAGGGGAGTCAGGGAGGAGCCTGTGCCCACTTCCAGTCCCACCATCCTTGCCTTCACCACCCTGACCCTTCTGGTAGAGATGGCAAGGGTTGTTCCCATTTATAGAAGAAAAAAAACAGAGGTCTATTGAAGTGACTGTCCATGGAGCAGTTACCAGCACTCTTTACTGCTGTTCTAAAAACCTTGACCACCTTAAATCCTTTTTGAGACAAGATGGGACCAACATAAATAAAAGAATATTCTATATCCCTTCATCTCCTCTTCTAGGAATTTCTCTCCAGTGGTAATTTCTCCCCATTAACTGGTTACATTCTAACAATAAAGTATGTTAGGTCACACAGTCTGAGACAGGACAGAAGTAGCCTTTGCATATTGAATGCTGGGCAGATACCATCTCTAATCTCCACTGTAACTGAGGAAGGCACCATCAACTCTAGTTTCCAAGGGAAAGAGGACAGGTGGTTTGCCTGGCTCTTACCTATAAACCTAGCGAATTCCTGAGTTCTTTGTGATTCAGGATTGTTCTGAAGCCCAGAGGTCCCTGCCCCACTTGTCTCAGACCCAGCCTGGCATATCTTTGGAGGAGTCCCCTTATCTCTTCATGTGGTCTGGCCAGTGCTGAGAAGGACGTGGGCCTTATCTATGGGGGTCACTCAAACAGGCCTCCCCCCCTCAACCAGAGCTGGGTGTATAGTTAGTATTCCTCATGCTAGCCTGGGTCAGGGGAACCTGCCACTGTAATGGACACTAAACTCAAACTGATCTGTTGACTAAAAGATATTGGTGGAAAAACTGACCTAAATCAAATAAGGTCTAGGGATTAGTTAATAATATTGTAGTGATGTTGATTTCCTATCTTAGATGGTTTGTACAATGGTTATATAAGGATGATAATATTAGAGGAACCGGAGTGAAGGAATTTTGTGGTGCATTATGTAAGTCTAAAATTATTTCAAAATAAGAACTTAAGCATTTATAATAAAATTGAACATATACTAAAAAGCAAACAAGACCTGAAGTGTTCCCTGGCCATCCTAACAGAACTGACCCCCTCAGAGACACTAGTTAACACCAGGGCCCAGCTCTGGACATTATGGTACCAAGTTGGGGAGGTTAGGAGCAAAACCTCATGGGATGCAAACGCCTCCATCTGTGCAATGGCACCCCTCTCTGGTCTCCACGGCAAACAAGTGTTCTGAGCTGCGAGGTATGGGGGAAGAAGCATGTCCTTCGGAGTCAGACAGATCTGGGTTTGCAGCCCAGGTTTGCTGCTCACTAGCTGTCAGCTTCAGTTTCCCATGTGTGAAATGGGAATTACAGCCACATGTCCCCCTGAAGGTGGTTTGATGATTTGGTGGCATGAATCCCTCAGTACTCATTGCACACGTGGTCAGCAGCCTGTGTGCAACAGGCACTGTTCCCTTCTCTGGTTAGTGGGCTTGCCGCTGTCCTCTGGAGGGTGTGTAGAGCTGGCCAGGAGGCTGCAGAGGGCCATCTCTGCCAGCCACTCACCAGAGTCCTCTTGCCAGCTTTCTCCCAAGTGGTGGAGAACACGGCCTTCTTTGGCGACGTGGTGCTGCGCTTCCCAAGGATTGTGCACCACTACTTTGACCGCAACTCCAACTGGAACCTCCTCATCCGCTGGGGCATCAGCTTCTGCAACCAGTCGGGCGTCTTTGACCAGGGCCCCCACTCACCCATCCTCGGCCTGGTAAGGACTGGGGGAGAGGAGGTCCGGGAGCCCTCTATGTGGTTGCACCATGAGCCTGCTTCAATGGGGCTTTAAATGTCAACCCTTGGTTGCATTTTCTGTGATAAGCCTCTGGCCACTTTGAGGTGCCGTTTCAAGGGCTTCTGTGTTGACCTTGGTGCCTGGGGGTCATCACCTGGCCCACATCCGTCCCAGCCTTGGAGGCAATGGCCTGCGGGTGAGCAAGATGCGGGAGAAGGCAGAGGATGACTAGCTTTTCCTCATCCACAGATGGCCCAGGAGCTGGGGATCAGCGAGAAACACTCTGACTTCCAGAACCCATTTAAAGTAGACCGCACAGAGGTGAGCTGCTGGGGCCTGTGGCCCTGTCTGCGCTGCATCTGCAGGGCCCTGGGAGGCCAGGGCCAGCAGGAGCTGCTGCACCTAGAGTGGAGTGTGAGGGCTTTGGACTTGGAGCCGGAAGTGCCTGGGTCTGGGTCTAACCTACCTCTCACTCACTGGTACCTTTGGGCAAGCTGCTGGCCCTGTCTTAGTTTCAGCTTTCTCTCTGTCCATGCGGGGTGAACCTCAGCTATGAGGGGCAGTCAGGGGCTATGAAGACGTCCATCCCAGGGCACAGTAGGCACTGTTCATGCCAGGTGAATGGTAAGGAAGCCATGGGAGGTCAGGCCCTGCTTCTCTGCCCTTGAGCCTCTGAGCACCCAGCCAGCTTTCTGTCCCACATTTCTGCATGTGTTCTCATCCTAGAGCTGAAGTGGGCTCTGAGGGCTGGAGGCCGCAGGGGGAGCAGGACAGACAGCAGAGGGGAGGGTGGGGTCAGAGTGGCTGGGCAGGAAGGGCTGGAGGACTGGCCTCCACAAAAGACAAGCTCTCCCCAAGTGTTGGGGGGTTACCGCTGAAGGTCTAGGATATTGCTGCTGTTTCATGAATGCTGACAGGTTAGAGACATCAGAGTTCATTACAGCGAAAGCAGTTGCTGTTAACCTGGTCATGCGGGTTTGCCTTATTTCCCAAGTTTTGGTTGGTGGAGAGAGGTGAAGCAGAGGGGTCCAGACAGATGCCAGTGGGTTTGTATCAAGTTGAGAAACACCAAGCTTGGGAAATCCACCACCTTTGTAGTGAACAGAAGCAAACCTGGTCTTTGTTTGTAGACAGACATCACCTCATCCTTCAAGGTAACTTTTTGTAAGCACGGCCTGAGAAATAGCTCAGGTACAGAGGGGTCAGGTGTACCCAACAAGAATGCAGGGACGCTGAGGGCCATAGAGAGGATTCCACACACACTCCCACCACATACACCAGTCCATCCACCAGCCCTGTGTGTCTTGGCTTAACTAACATTTCTACATGAATGCCTTATTCCATACCATAGTCTGATCAGTAGAGACTAGGACCACATTTGTTTAGTTTGTCTCAGGCTGCTGTCAGTAGGACTGTAACTAGCAAGATGAGGCCACGTGCAGTGTTGATCTTAACCATATACACCAGGGTCCTGAACTCAACCAGCTCTGTTAAGTCCTGGGGGATCAGTAGAACTTATATTAGAAAATTAGGATGTCATCTGAGACCAATCTATTATCTCTTACCACCCACACAAGAGTTTAGACTGAGCTGCTGATCTTCAGTGTCATTGCTAGTGGCTACCAGGGCCAGTTTGCATGTGTGTTCAGTTGCTCAGTCGTGTCCGGCTCTTTGCGACCCCACAGACGGTAGCATGCCAGGCTCCTCTGAGCATAGGATTTTCCAGGCAGGAATACTGGAGTGGGTTGCCATTTCCTTCTCCAGGGGATCTTCCCGACTCAGGGATCAAACCTGCATCTCCTGAGTCTCCTGCATTGCAGGCAGATTCTTTACCACTGAGCCATCGGGGAAGCCTCATACTGGGGCCAGTAGGTAGACCCAAAGCCATCTTCATCTGCACTGGGGAGGCATTCCATGGTCCACTGTCTCCCAGTTGATTTGGGTCACCATTGCATTGTTTGAGCTAAACAATGGGGGCAGTGTTATTATGGAGTTGCTCAGTTGCCTCAGTTGCCCTATGTGGTATAACCCATGGTCAATCAGGGATCAGGACAGGCGGAAGGATTCATACCAAGCTTGGATTGAAGCAAGGTTGTACTGGTCTGTGTGTCTGCGCAGGGTTCCTTCAGGAGCTGCCTTTGATGGCAGCAGGCAGAACCAGTTTAGCAGTGACCTCGTCTATGTGAATTTTGCTGTCACGTGGTTGAAAATGACACACTGGACAGTTGGTCTGACTCAACTGCAGCTGCCACTTGGCTTGCACAAACCCTAGGATTGTTTGGCCAGGCGGCAGTGCTGGCTATAAGGGACAAAGAGAATTAATTGTTCCACATGCCTCCTGGGGGCTAAGGCAGTCCCTCCCTAGAATATTGCTGCAAAATCAACATGTCACATCCCAGGACCTATAATTTCACTTTTCTCCAGTTATTCCCTACTTTCACCTAGACTTTTTGTCTGAAAGGGTTAGAAGTGAGTGGGACAAGAGCATTTTTTGCAAAATTTTCACAGACACCTATTTCCCATCTTGGCCCACATGGGCCACTGCAAGGGGGCTTGGCAAGGAGTGTACTTAGCCAAGTGGTCGTTATTATTTTTTTGGAGAAGGGGGGCGTGCCATGTAGCATGTGAGATCTTTGTTCCCTGACCAGGGATCGAACCCATGCCTGCTACAGTAGCAGTATGGAGTCTTCACCACTGGATTGCCAGGGAAGTCCCCCAGGTGGTCATTATTCTGGTGATCTTGGGCCATACTGTTCCATCCAGGGTCTCTAGGAGGTTGAATCAGAGCTTCAGAGTCCTCTGTTCCATGTCAGTCCGTGGTGGTGGGTGTCCCGCCGTATCTAGCACAGTGACACACATAGGTGGCAGTGCCGTCCGCTGGGCGGTGTCAGCTCCATCGGCAGTTTGCTCCTGGCCAGTCTCATCAGGGAATTGGCTCTGGGCATCTAAACGAGTGACCCAGACTGTCCCGTTGTCAACCACGGTTTGTTTCCACAGGTCATGGCCCCCAAGAGGGATGGCCGTGTGTGACCTGCCAGTTTGCAGCCTGCTTATCTGCCAGACCGGATGGCTAGGACGCTGACAACAGTCAGTAAGAATACAGCATGCCTGGTCGCTAGAAATACCATCTAGGCAAGAGTCACGGCTTTTAATTCAGGTTGTTGTCTTACTGGACTTTATGACAGTTGGTCTCCCAGTGTCATTCCTGCTGCCGCCCATAGAAACCCACCCCCAGGTTGGTGATTTGCCGGGAGGACTGAGTCCTGTGAGTCACTTGTTAATACTCCTGTGTGTCGTTGTCTTCAAGGCTCTGATTTATTACAGTGCAAGGATCCACAGTAAAATCAGCAGTAAAAAGGGTAAAAGGCTCCTGGGGTGAAGTCTAAGGGAACCTGGACACAAGCTTCAATGTGTCTCTCCCAGTGGAGTCACACGGGGCACACTTTATCCCCCAGCAACAGGTTATGAAAACGTGTGAGAAGTCGTCTATTAGGAGAGCCCGTTAAAGATGCAGCGCGCAGAGTTTTTACCAGGGACCGGTCATGTAGGCACCCTCTGCCTAACACATACCAAAATTCCACACTCCAGAAGGGAAGCACATGTTTGTGGCATAAACCACACTTTTGTACGGTTTAGGCGCAGGGCGCCACTCTTATCAGTCAGGGTAATGGAAATCCCTCCCAGAATCCTGGTTCCCAGACACCAGCCAAGGGCCAAGTTCCGAGATGCCAACCAAGGGCTGGCCTTCGACGCAGGGCCTCCAAAGGAGAGCAGTCAGGCCCGCTTGGTTAAGAGCGCCATTAGGGCTTCATTCAGATGAACAGATCAGTGGAGTTCCTGAGTAGAGCAGCCTCTGACTCGAGGTCCCTGTTTAGCTAGTGGCTTTGCTTCAGGTGACGGAGTGGGCGATACGGTTTTTCACGCTAGCATAGCTGCCTCCCCTTCATGTGAAACCAAGATGACACACCCTGCACGGCGGCTTGCTGCCACCACAGCCCTGATAAACAGCCTGGACAAGAACAGCAGGGCTGATGGTTGGTGTACCCAGCAGGGACACACAGGCAGGCTCCAGGCCGTGGCAGGCTGCCTTTCCCAGCGCGGGCTCTCATGGAGATGTTTTCCTGCTGTGATGCTGGCTCTCCTTGCCCTGCAGATCATGAAATGAATGCCTCTCCCACAAGAGGTAGACCTCAGAGAGAACAGGCTCCAGAGAGGTGTGATTTAGTGTCATTGTAACATGCTCTGCTTGGATATAGCCGTACAGAAGCAGCACACTTCCCTTCTCATTGGCTGGGGCTGGTCCCAAGATTTTACTCACTTTTCAGTATCCAGTGTAGACCCCTCCGCCAGCAAGGTTCTGAGATGACCTTTTTTTTTTAAAGGTCATCTGTGCTCTATTGCGCAGCACTGGCCCCTCACAGAACCTGCATTGTAGGGCTCCTGGGAGGCCAGCCCCTGCCCCCACCCCAAATACCCGAGTCCTGCCTGGCTCCTAGCCCGGTGCAGGGTGGATGGGCTGGGGGACCAGAATTCCTGTCCATGAAGTCCATGCTGGGCTCAGTCCTGGCCTCCTGGGCCCCTGGGGGCTGGACAGGGTGGGCGAGATGAGATAGGAGAGCCCCATCAAGTTCTCTGGGGCCCAGGGCCTATCCTGGCAGTTTCTTGGAGGTATCCACTTGGGGAGGCCAGCAACAGCCCAGGTTTACTCAGCTCCCCCCATGCACTGCCTCCATACCAGTGGGTGTTCTGGGAGGGCCTCTACTTATGATACTAGAGCCAGCTTGTATCAGGCTTTGGGCTGGCCACTGCCCCGTCCAGAGGGAGCTGGCCTTCTCCCTGCTGTTCAGATGCTTACAGACTGCTGGGGAAGGTAGCAGAGGAACACAGTCCCAGTCGAGCGTGATCATTGGATCCAGTGGAAGAGGGAAGCGTCATGAGCCACGGGACCCATGAGAGGAAACCTGTGGAAGCAGGTGGCCGAGGCTTTGGGACAAGTAAGAGTTGCCGGGTGGACCATCTCAGGGAAGACCTTCCAGGGAGAGGGACTGGCTTGCATGAAGGCTCAGAGGCAGAGCGCATGCCTTCATTCAACGTTTAATGAGCATCTGCTGAATCCCAGCCACCAGAGAAGCTCTCCGGCTCTGCCCACCTGGGAAAGACATTCTGGTTGGAGAAGACAGACAGGCAATAAAAAGTACATGGTAGATGGTGACAGGGGGGATGGAGGGAAAGGCAGAGGCACGTGGTTAAGGAATTCCAGGGATAAGGTAAGGATATCGTTTCTGTTTCATGTGACTTGGACCCAGGAGGTTCTAACTGCACAGACCTGAAAGCAGCAAGCGAGCCAGCCCTGTCTCTAGGGGAAGAACTTTCCAGACTGGAGGGGCAGCGAGTGCAAAGGCCCTGAGTTGGAAGCGTATTTGGAAGGGCAGGAGCATGGGAAGGGGAGGTCAAGAGTTGTAGGTCAGATTATAAGATCCTTGCAGGTCTTCTCCAGGGCTTTGGCGTTTACTCCGGGACACAGAGGAGCAGGGCGAGGGGCTCTGACTTAGCCCTTTTAGGGGTCAGCCTGGCAGCCACGTGGCAAATGCTGTGAGGACCAGGGTGGAGACAGATCCTGGTGAGGAGACCGCTGTGCTGGTCCGTTTGGAGTTAACAGTCCATTGGAGTTAACAGCTGGTCCATTGGAGTTAACAGTGGCTTGGACCAGGGTGGCAACAGTGGCGCTGTTGGGAATGGTGAGATGTTGGTTCTGTTTTGAAGGTAGAGCCATTAAAATTTACTAAGGAAGCAAATATGGAGTGAAAGAGGCATTAAGGATGACTTGACAATTTTGGAAGAATGGAGTTGCTATTTTCCACCAGATGGGCAAAGTGGTGGGGCGAGGTTGAGGGCTGGATTGGGGATCAATGCCTTGTTTTTGGACCTAATGGGCATCTGAATGAAGATGTCAAGGAGGTAACTGATTTTGGCTTGACTGATGTCAAGGAGGAGGATTAGATTTCAGGGGAGAGCTTATTAAAGCCAGAGCTACAAATGTGAGAGTCGGGCCGATGACAGACCATGTCCCATCGCTCCAGGGGGCAGGGGCACGGGGCAGGTAGAGCAATGGTCTGAGGACCAAGGCCTGGGATGTGCCTGCAGTTAGAGATGGGAGAGTGAGGAGGAGCTCACAGAGCACCCCAAGAGGGATCAGTCAGTGGAGTAGTAGCAGACCCAAGAGGGAATCGGTTCCCTGAGGCCACGTGACAGGAAGGAGAGCGTGGACGTGCCATCGGACGCCGCTGGAGGGTCAGGAAGTTGGGGCTGAGAATTGGCCGCCGAACTTAGCATGGAAACCAGCCCTCAGAGAGCTGAGTAAAAGCTCTTTTGGTCGAGTGGTGGGGATAAAAGACTGAGTTTCAAGAGAAGGAAATGAAAGGAAATAGACTCGTCCCGTCAGATACAGCTGACTCTTTTGAAAAGTTACTCTTTTTTTTGTTTTTAATGTTTCAGGTGTGCAGCGTAGTGATTCAGTATTTTTACAGGTTCTACTCCATTAAAAGTTATTACAAGACAGAGGCTGTAATTCCCTGTGCTATGCAGTATATCCTTGTTACCTATTGTAAAGAGATGTGTTTTCAAGGGTAGCAGACCCAATGGGAGACTAGCTGGAGGAGGGCGTGGGTTCCAGGGGAAATCTTAGCCGGATGGGAGAGACCACACCACGTTTGCATGTTGACGGGACCTACCCGTGGCAGGGGTGGGGAAGAGCCCCCGGTGCAGGGGTAGGAGAGTCTCTGGAGCCTCATCCCTGAGGAGGTGAGGAGGGAGAGAGAGGCGAGCTGTTGCCTGGGGGAGGGGTGGCCTCGCCTGGAAGAGCAGCGTGGGCACAGCAGCGTGGGCCTGTGGGTGTGGCGGCGGGGGCTCACGGAAGCTGTCTCCTTAGCGTCTCCATTCTCTGTGAAACAGGAAGCGAGGTCATGGTCTGCGAGTGAGGAGGGGAGGAGAGATGGAGCCTCGAGGAGAAGGTCTGTCTAGGAGAGCAGGACAGGGAGTAGACCAGGGCAACATCCTGGGTTGCCAGGCAGCAGGGAGGGCCCGCTGGAGGTCAGCATCCGAATTTAAAGTAGGCATTAGCCAGGCCCAGCCAGGAGGAGAGCCAGGAAAGGACTAGGTGGTGTTTCTCTGCTAACCCAACCTGCTGGGGCTGGAGGGGCCAGGATCTCTTGACTGGTCCTTCCCCAGCCAGAGCCAGAGGATGGGATCCTCTGTGGCCCGAGGGGTCTCCTGGCTCCTCCTTGCTTCCCAGGAGGATCCGAAGTAACTGGTGGGGATAGGAGGCAGTGTGATCGGGGAAGCACGGGGCAGGGAGCTTGGGAGGCTTGGGGGCTAGTCCCAACTGGGACTAGCTGTGTGACCTGTGCAGATCATTTACCCTCTCTGGGCTGCACTTCTCTGGCTTCATCCCATCTTCCAGACTTGTTCAATCTAACACAGTAGGTGGATTACTCCACAAGGTGGAGCTCCTAGTTTGTTTTTAACATCTGCCTTGACCAAACATCAGATTTACCATTTGAACAAGTAAAAGGGGCATATTTCCCAACAGAGTTATCTGAGTTGTGGATATTACTGTATTTCATACTCTAACATGATTCATTCATTCATTTAAAAAATACATACTAAGCGCTGCCTGTCGGCCCATCAGACCACACTGGGGCCTTGTGTCACAGTGAGCGGCACCCCACACTATCCACCTGTCCTTGGGGAGAGTGTGATCCAGTGGGGGCAACAGGCACAAAGCAGGTGTCACAGAAGCATGTGGTTGCAGGGGAGAAGCACTGAGAAGGAACCAGAGGGGACAACCCCAGCCGGGAAAGTCAGGGCAGGTGTTACCCTAGGGATGGGAACTGCTGAGCTGCAGCTACTGTGGCAAAGAGGGTGGGGGCCGGCAAGAGCGTTCTGGAACTGGGGCACAGCAGGGAACAGAGGGCTGGAAGTGGGCACAAAGGAACCCAGGAGCCAGAAATGAGGCAGGAGGAGGGGTGGAAGGTCAGCATCCGAATTTAAAGTAGGCATTAGCCAGGCCCAGCCAGGAGGAGAGCCAGGAAAGGACTAGGTGGTGTTTCTCTGCTAACCCAACCTGCTGGGGCTGGAGGGGCCAGGATCTCTTGACTGGTCCTTCCCCAGCCAGAGCCAGAGGATGGGATCCTCTGTGGCCCGAGGGGTCTCCTGGCTCCTCCTTGCTTCCCAGGAGGATCCGAAGTAACTGGTGGGGATAGGAGGCAGTGTGATCGGGGAAGCACGGGGCAGGGAGCTTGGGAGGCTTGGGGGCTAGTCCCAACTGGGACTAGCTGTGTGACCTGTGCAGATCATTTACCCTCTCTGGGCTGCACTTCTCTGGCTTCATCCCATCTTCCAGACTTGTTCAATCTAACACAGTAGGTGGATTACTCCACAAGGTGGAGCTCCTAGTTTGTTTTTAACATCTGCCTTGACCAAACATCAGATTTACCATTTGAACAAGTAAAAGGGGCATATTTCCCAACAGAGTTATCTGAGTTGTGGATATTACTGTATTTCATACTCTAACATGATTCATTCATTCATTTAAAAAATACATACTAAGCGCTGCCTGTCGGCCCATCAGACCACACTGGGGCCTTGTGTCACAGTGAGCGGCACCCCACACTATCCACCTGTCCTTGGGGAGAGTGTGATCCAGTGGGGGCAACAGGCACAAAGCAGGTGTCACAGAAGCATGTGGTTGCAGGGGAGAAGCACTGAGAAGGAACCAGAGGGGACAACCCCAGCCGGGAAAGTCAGGGCAGGTGTTACCCTAGGGATGGGAACTGCTGAGCTGCAGCTACTGTGGCAAAGAGGGTGGGGGCCGGCAAGAGCGTTCTGGAACTGGGGCACAGCAGGGAACAGAGGGCTGGAAGTGGGCACAAAGGAACCCAGGAGCAGGAAATGAGGCGGGAGGAGGGGTGGGCAGGGTGGGCCTGCAGATAGAGCTCTGTGGAGAGTCAAGGAAGTGTTTCAGCAGGAGTCCGATTTACATTTTGAAAATATCTGACTGCAGCGAGGAGAATGGCTTCAGAGGGACCAAAGTGGGTGTGGAAAGACCCTGGAATGTGCTGAGGTTTATCAGGAGAGGCGTAGGGGGGTGGTGATGGGGTTAGCGATATGATAGGTGAGACAGAAGAGATGGGTTCAAGACTTAGGGGTGAAAATGGGCCAGACCTTGGCAATGGACTGTAAGGGGTTTGGACCTGCGGCTGGGGAGTTGGGGGGCGAGTGGGGGTGATGCTTGGTCTCTGCCCTACTTGCTGACTGGGATGTGGGACTCTGCTGTTCACGAGGACACGGACTCTGGAAGGGGACTGGGTTTTGGGGAGATGGAGCCATGCTGAGTTTGTGGCACATGTGCACATGTGTGGAGGTGTCAGACAGGCATTTAGATAGGGAGATGCAAATCTGAGGGGTGACGGACTGTAGAGGTGCGACAGAAGCCCTGGGTTCCGATGAACCGGTCTGGAGAGTCGGGGAGGAAGAACTGAGGGCCTGGGGGTTGCCCCGGCCAGAGTCCTGTCCTCCTCCTGCCCAGCACGCCCCGTGTTCCTGTCTTCTCACTGGGTACCACGCTGCACCCACTGGGGAAGCCACAAGCCTGGAAATCACTGTCATCTTCTTTCCATCTCTTTCCAAGTCTGGCCGTTTAACCTCTGATACAGCTGCTTTCTATATACTCCCTTGCCTACACCTTGCAGCTTGTCCGCAAGCAGTAGGACCCCTGTTGTCTTACGCTCGCTGACTGCCCCGTCCCACAAAAGGCCCTGGGGGCCCATGGTGGGTCTTGGGCACTCAGCCCCCTTTACCCCGAGTGCAGTCTGTCACTTGTTTCTCAGATGTGCTGTGCAGGTTCAGCACCTGTCCCTCTTCCTGGAAGGTCCTCTTCCCTCGCCCTGTTGGCTTGGCAAGCTCCTGCGTAATCTTTTGAGACCCACTCAGCAGTTTTCCCTGAGCCCATTTACTAGCTCCATGTCCGTGGGCTTCCCTCAAGGCCAGGGCCTGTGTTTCAGTGACCTTCCTGTACCCACAGCCCACAGCAGCCTAGCTCAGAGCACACTCTTTGCTGCCAACTGACCTAATAGACCTCTCTGCTTTTCCCCTCAGTTCATCTCCAGCACTGACCCTTTCCAGAAGGCCCTGAGGGAAGAGGAGAAACGCCGGAAGAAAGAAGAGAAGCGGAAAGAGATCCGGAAAGGCCCTCGGATCTCAAGATCACAGTCTGAGTTATAGCCCTGGAGCGGCCCAGGGCTCACGGGACCAGGAGGCAGCCAGTTGGGAGGAAAAGGAGAGTGCAGAAGCGTAGCTGATGGTGAGCGCTGGTGCCTTCAGAGAGGAGGCCAGAGTCTGCTTGCCCCCCTGGGCTGGCTCCGAACCCCTACTGAAGGGACTGGGCCACAGAGGGCTGGACTTCCTCCCAGGGACCTCCCCGGAGGCGTGCCAAGGGATCTCCCAGAGGGCGCTGTTCTGCAGACCTAACCCTGTGGAGATGCTGGTGGAAGCAGGAGGGATCCTGGGCTGGACTCCCTCCCTCACCACCGTGGGTTTGGACCGCTGGCCCGCTGGCGGCCGCTCCTCACGGGGAGGTGGCAGAACTAGGCTCTGAGCCATGTGCAGAGGTGTCACGCCTGCTGCTGGCCCCACTGTGTCGCTGAGTTGCTGGGCCCAGATCCTAGCCCCCTGCAGAGAATATAAAAGCCAGCAAATGCTCTGGGCTGACTGAGGCTGGTTTGGGCCCCAGGGAGATGTGAGCCTCTCCATGGAGCAGGTAAAAGGGGCCTGGGCAGGGTGGTCAGGGGCCCTCAGCTGTAGAGACCACCTTAGAGAATGTTCTGCCTACCCCAGAGGAGACTCAGGCCCTGGCAGGGCAGCAAACCAGAGGCTTGGCTTTGGCCTCCTATTCCTTTCTCAGCACCGTCCTTGATGAGAGGTCAGTATTGGGAAGGGACCAGAAGTATCCTTCCTGGGAGGGTGTTTAGCCCAAGATAGTCGTGGAGCAGCCTGATCTCTGTCCTCAGGTATTGGGACAGTCATTGAGCAGGCAGGCCCGAGGAAGAATCAACTTGTCCTCTCTGGCAGTGCACGGAGCCCCTGGGCCTGCTGGGGGTGCTGTTGGGGGATAGGCTGCAGCTCTGCAGGAGGCTGTACTTTGTAGTGGAAGGGCTGCTCCCGGGATGGATGGGCCAGACAGCAAGCTCCCTGTGTCAGGCCTGTAAGCAGAGACCAGGGCCAGGGGGGTGGGGAGCTGCAGAGGGACTCAGGCCCTGAGTAGGCAGCCGCCCTTCAGTCATGCCCCTCCCAGGCAGAGGAGCTCTGGGGGGAATTCTAGCTCTGTCTCTTGACTTTGCCAAGCCAGGGAAGAGACACACAGCTATCCCCAATATCCCACCACTAATGGAGCCCAAGGGAGACCCAGGGTCTTAGCCCATCAGCCTTGCTGAGCGACCCTGGCCCACCCCTTCCCTGTGCAGTGGCTTCATTGGTGTAATGCATTTGATAATGCCTGAACCCTCTGCCCGGCTCCAAACTGCTTCTCTGAGGTTGGGGCCTGGTTTCTCAGTGACAAGAGCCCTTCTTTGATGGTTCTGCAGAACCTAAGCTACTCCATTTTGTGAGGTTCCAGGAAAAAGACTTTGGAAATCACCCGACCTCACCCCACTACACACGAGCCAATCAGACCTTGGACCAAAATCTGATTTTACGTTCAGGAATTTGTGGTTCGCCTAGGTAATAAGAACCAATCAGAAATCAACACACAACCCCTCGAAAGAGGGTGACCAATCAGATGTCCTCCTGCCTGGAAATCCCCTTTTTCACGAATATACCCTATATAAGCAGTGTAACCCATAACTCGGGGCTCCTTCCCATAGCTGCTGTGTCGGTAACGGCGGGAGCCCCAGCTCGAGCTTGGTAATAAAGACTCTCTTGCTTTTGCATCGGACATCGGCTCCCTGGTGGTCATTGGGAGATTTCGCAACTTGGGCATAACATTTGGGGGCTCGTCCGGGATCTCCCGCCGGCTCCGCGGGAGGACCGATCTGGAGAGTCATCTGCAACCAGTAAGCCTTTTTCTTCTTTTTCCTCATTTCTGATAAGGCCTATTTTCTGAAACCTATATATGACTCAGGCGGACGCGCCAACGGTTCGCCGGTGTGGGTCGTTGGAAGATGTCCCCGACCCCCTCGGAGGAGACAGAGTGCCCCTGTTCTCTGTAGACGATAGCGGGTTGCTCCCGCTGAACGGCCAGAGGCCATCGTCTTTCAGTTTTGCCTCTGAACTCCCGGAGGTATATTCCTTCTGTCTCTCTCTCTGTCTGTGTGACTGTCCGTTTTGTCTGTGTTAATTTACCAACATTTGATTGATCCAGGGACGATGGGGCAATGCCATTCTAGCCCCACGCCTCTATCCTTGATTACTGATCATTTCAAGGAGGTCAAAATGCGCGCTTATGACCTCAGTGTGGAAGTCGAAAAGAATAAATTAATCTCTTTTTGCAGTGCAGAATGGCCAACCTTCAATGTAGGATGGCCCTCAGAAGGCACCTTTGATTTGGAAACTGTACACCGAGTCCAAGATGTCATCTTCCGACTGCGGATCGGACACCCTGACCAAGTTCCCTACATCATCGTATGGGAAAATACTGTGTTGCGCCCCCCGCCCCCCTTGGGTAAAACCTTTCTTGCCTCAACAGGGATTTTCTATCAATCAGGTGTTAGTGACCCGAACAGGAAAGAGCCTGAAGAATCCCAAGGAGCCTGAAGCAACAGTGCCACTCTACCTTATTCTGCAGCGGGGAACAGAAGAACTCTTTTTCCTTCCCCCTTACCAACCCCCCGAACCACCGCCTGCCCCCGCCATCCCTCCATCCAGGGCCAAAACACAGGGAGGGAGGCCCGCACAAAATACTCGCCATCGGCAAGCCATGTCCCCAGAGGGGCCAGCAGATTCAACCGTTGCCCTCCCCTTGCGAGTGGCCGGCACCCCCGATGAGGTAGGGAACCAACCTCATCAATATTGGCCCTTCTCTACTAGTGACCTATATAACTGGAGATCCCAAAATGCTAAGTTCTCAGATAACCCTAAAGATTTAACCAATCTTCTAGAGACTGTGCTCTTTACCCACCAGCCGACCTGGGATGACTGTCAACAGCTGCTCTAGATTCTCTTTACGACAGAAGAGAGAGAGAGTGCTGGGGTCCAGCCCCAGTGGATCCAGGGTAATTCGAAGGGGAGACGGAATCGGCGTCCTAAGAAAAAACTTATTTAATTACAGATATAAAGAGAGATTAGAAAAGAATAGTGTAGTAGGAAAATTAGTGGAGAAAAAGAGGCTGAATAACTTGGTTTACGTGGAATACCAATAAAACTCCAAGACAAGGAATTTGCACCACCTATGTAGGCCACAGGCATCTTTCTGTTCTCCTGAAGGAGAGGAGACACTGAGGTCTCCCCGATCAGATCTTAGAAGCCCAGACAAAATTAGCAGGCTTGGTACTCACCAATACGCTCCAGATGGGAATTCAGCCAGAAGGGGAAAGAAAGAACGACACGGGGGAATCAGTCTTTCCAGAAACTGATCCATTTTCTTTATTTTCAGGTTTGCTTATATACTTTTTGTTATACATAGGGATGAATACAGAGTCAATTCTAACTAACCCACTAATACTAATAATTTTCTAACTTCTCAAAAGAGTCTGTATTTAGAAAGTTTTAAAGCATCTTGTGCCTCTCACGGTTGGGAGGCTGTAAACAATCACATGTAGCTGGACGAACCTGCTCAGACAGACTAGAGAACCTTCAGAGGAGTTTGTAAGTTGAAACACTCTTGTCACACCCAGGAATTTTTATTAACTGGAGCTGCAAGTTAACTCCTTCTCCGAGAGAGGTGGGGGGGGGGTCAGCCTCCCGTAAAGTCAGAGGTATAGGTGAGAGCATAAAACAGTAAAGTAGGCACTCTGGTTTTGGGGGTGGATCCTCGGGAACAGGGGGGGTCTCCTGAGGCTCGATCTCGCCTTTGCGTAATGCCGAGCCTCCTTCCTCATGACCTTTGCCAAGGGCGGAGTTCCTCACGCTGGCTCCCGGCATCTCCCCCTTTTTTATTATTTCTTAAAAACAGCCAGGTGTAGCTCAGTCGTGAGCTTCTGAATGCTCTGCCGAAGAATCCTGACAATACAAGGAAGAATGATTATAAGAAGTAAAGTTAGAGCACCAACAGCAGCATAACTGAAGACATTAGACAGAATGTTTCTTCCAGAAATAAAGTTAGAGAAGGTGTGGAAAAAGTCATTAGCTGCTCCTGCGGCAGTAAAATCCAGTCGAGAGTGTTCCAAGGTCTGTATCTGATTATGAAGTTTCCCTAAGTCCAGGCCAATATCAGAGCTGTTCCAAACACCTGAAATATGATTTTTAAGTTTTTCCCATTCATAATCTGTCTCGTTTACTTTCAAAGATGTCATGCATATCCACCGGTAATCAGCATGGCATGAGAGAGACATTTTTACTTTTAGAGCTTGTAGTTCAGTCCCAATATGCATTATTGCTTCTTCCAAGGCATCCACCCTCATCTCTAACTTTCTATCTATAGCTTCCTGTATTGCCAGAGTTAAACATTTTTAGACAGTGTCAACATATTGGGCAGTATGCACTTGTTGAGTCAATGATATTGCTGCCACAGTAACAGAAGTGATTGCGGCTATTAAAGCTGATATTCCTAGAATAAGTAAGCCCACAAATCGTCGTGCTCGCATCAAATCCTGCAATTGCTGTAACACAGCAAGACCATAATTATACCAATGAGTAGTTACAGGTATCATAAGATATGGTGGACGTTTTAACACCACAAAAGAACAAACATTATATTGAGTTAAACAAGATGAGAGCATACATTGTTCACAAGTCACTATATCGGGTCCACCTGTGAAATTCATATGAACATTAAGTTTTCCGGAATCATTAACAAAAAGAAAGACAGAAGGAGAAGGCAAGCAAGCTATGGCAGAATAAGTAGTGTCATTATATGGGCGTGTCAAAGTAATAGGGGCAGTAGCAGTGAGAGCTCTCCATATTTCTGGCTGCCAAAAAGTTCTATTTTTAGTTGTACAGGACAACATAGAAGGAACAAATTGATTACCGTGCCACCTAGTGGATCTTAATTGCCAAGGAATTATATCAGTATGCCAGTTCTCAATACCCAAAACATATGCTTTCTCAGTCTCAGAGCTTACAGATGGGTTTGGGTTGCTCCAACCTTGAATTGAGTAATTCCCTCCTGGAATTCTATAGTCAATTCTTGAATCATAAGTGCAAGCTTTCCAAATCGGAAACCCAGAATAATAATTTATATAGTTCCAGACAGCAGTTAAAGGAGTAATTTCTCTACAATTTGTATAACCTGGGGGGTGCCCCGACAAACAGAGACTCATGAGGGTCAAGGATCCGGGGCAAGCGAGCCCACAGTATCCAAACTGAATGAGGCTTTTTAAAATTAGGTTTTTGGGTTGGAGACTCAGAATTACCTTTTCAGAGGCTCCAATACAGCCTTCCTTAGTGGGAGTGATAAAATGTCCTGTTTTGCTGGTAGGGAAATTAAAGCAAACAGGGAGTTCATCAGTCAATCTCCTAAAGGTATAATTAAAATTAATGGGATATTTATCCTTAGTGTAAGAAGTATAAAATCCTCCCAAAAGTTGGGGTTGGTTTGTGTTAACCAGTATGGGGTCATTATTCCAAGTAACAACTTGAAAAGTTGGAGGATCTGGGAGATATACCCAATATTTTGTTGGAATGGGGGAGGCGCTTACCTGGCAGGAAAGCAAAGCAAGCATGGCAATAAACATTTTCTCAGGAGAAGCTGGAGATCCCTGTAAAGAAGCTATTCTCCATGCCTGGTGGCAGAGTGTTTTCACTTGTCCCCAAGTTGGTAAGGAGGAATGGTGAGTTGTCTGGGTCACGCGCCCTGGCACCTTTCTGCGGGGCAGGGGATCAGGGGGAGTAATATCCTGTATGTGAAGCTGAGACATCTGCTTGGTGGGCAGATCCGTTCCTTGCTCATCCGGGATCTCCGACGTCAGTTGTCCCAGTGTCAGCGGCGTTTCCCGTGCTGGCGGAGGGAGCGGAGGCAGAGGAGGTCTCTTCCTTTTTCGGGGTCACGGCAGTTGGGGAATCCGGTATCAGAGGGGCTGAGACATGGCGAATCATTGGTCTGGAGCCCAAATTGGAGAATCTGCGTCCTGTGGAAAAATAGGAGCATACCCTCCACCGCTGGTTAACAATGGGTCCAGACCTTTCCATTGTCTGGAGAGGAGGTCCTTTCATTTCACTAATGGCTTTGCATTTAATTGCTCCAGGCACCAATGGCGGAGCATTGCAGTAGTTCCGGCTGAATCAGCATTTAAAATATTTATTACGAAAAGGGCATGTTGCAAGATTTGATGGGGAGAACTATACTCAAACTCCCCTTTTTGTAGTTTTTGAATTAACAAACCATGTGAGGGTAAATGATGTAAAATTTGACCACAATAATTTCCTATGGCAACCTGCCAATCTTCATCAAACATTAGAAGAGCATCAAGTTGTTCCTTATTATATGGGATTACAATCTCTGGTGGCTCTTTCCCAAACAATTCAATGCTCCATTTCCTCCCTTTTAATATCAACGTTGCTATTAAGCCTGGATAAGAAGCTACCACTTTTTTAGCTTGGGCGGGAAGATGGAGCTATCAGATAAAGCTGCTTCTACTTTGTCTAGGGCTTCCCAAGCCTCAGCAGTTAATTGTCTTTTAGAAGTTGGATCGGGATCCCCGCGCAAAATGTTAAAAAGAGGCTTTAATTCGGCAATGGTTAATTTTAATCATGAGAAACGCTGGACTGGAAGAAACACAAGCTGGAATCAAGATTGCCAGGAGAAATATCAATAACCTCAGATATGCAGATGACACCACCCTTATGGCAGAAAGTGAAGAGGAGCTAAAAAGCCTCTTCATGAAAGTGAAAGAGGAGAGTGAAAAAGTTGGCTTAAAGCTCAACATTCAGAAAACAAAGATCATGGCATCTGGTCCCATCACTTCATGGCAAATAGATGGGGAAACAGTGGAAACAGTGTCAGACTTTATTTTTTTGGGCTCCAAAATCACTGCAGATGGTGACTGCAGCCATGAAATTAGAAGACGCTTACTCCTTGGAAGAAAAGTTCTGTCCAACCTAGATAGCATTTTCAAAAGCAGAGACATTACTTTGCCGACTAAGGTCCGTCTAGTCAAGGCTATGGTTTTTCCAGTAGTCATGTATGGATGTGAGAGTTGGACTGTGAAGAAGGCTGAGCGCCGAAGAATGGATGCTTTTGAACTGTGGTGTTGGAGAAGACTCTTGAGAGTCCCTTGGACTGCAAGGAGATCCAACCAGTCCATTCTGAAGGAAATCAACCCTGGGATTTCTTTGGAAGGAATGATGCTAAAGCTGAAACTCCAGTACTTTGGCCACCTCAAGCGAAGAGTTGACTCATTGGAAAAGACTCTGATGCTGGGAGGGACTCGGGGCAGGAGGAGAAGGGGACGACCGAGGATGAGATGGCTGGATGGCATCACGGACTCGATGGATGTGAGTCTGAGTGAACTCCGGGAGTTGGTGATGGACAGGGAGGCCTGGGGTGCTGCGATTCATGGGGTCGCAAAGAGTCGGACACGACTGAGCGGCTGAACTGAACTGAATCCAATTAATATCACCTAAAAGTTTTTGGTAATCATTTAAAGTGACAAGATGGTCTTAATTGTAGTGGGCATGAGTCAACAGTTTCTGAACTGATGACTCTTCCTACGTAGGTTATGGGCGGGTTAGTTTGAATTTTCTCTGGGGCAAATTTTAAGCCTCTAGCTGACAATGTCTGGGTCAAATCTTGGAGTACAGTTCGCAAATGAGCCCTATCAGGATGAGCTATTAAAATATCATCCATGTAATGGATCATATATATTTGTTCATATTTAGCTCTAATATCTTCCAAAGCAGCAATGACAAATTTTTGACATAAGGTAGGGCTATTTTTCATTCCCTGAGGTAATACTTTCCACTGAAACCTTAAATAAGGCTTTTTAAGATTTTTTGATGGCAGACTAAAGGCAAATCGCTTTTTATCTTCAGCATTTAAAGGAATGGTGAAAAAGCAGTCTTATAAATCAATTACATTATATCTCTCTGAAACGGCTGGCTACTGGGGAAGGGAGCCCAGGTTATAAAGCTCCCATGTCCTCCATGGTGGCATTGATTGCTCTTAAATCTTGTAAAAGTCTCCATTTACCAGATTTTTTCTTAATGACAAAAATAGGAGTGTTCCAAGGGGCTATTGGAGGGCTCAATATGTCCCAATTCTAGTTGTTCAGTAATTAACATTTTAGCTGCCAGTAATTTTTCTTTAGGCAGAGGCCATTGTTCTACCCACACTGGATCCTGAGATTTCCATGTAATGGGGTCGGCAGCAAAAACAATAGCCTTCATTATAAATTTGGATACCCCAATCCAGTACGTAGCTGTCAAGGAGTTGGGCAAATTGGCTCAATTATTTTTGTTTGTTTTTTACCCAATCCTTTTGATGGATCATAGCCCATCTGCAGCATTTGAGAGGTCACTTTATCATCAGGGCTAAACAGTAACACTCCCATTTGAGACAGCACGTCCCTCCCCAACAGGGTAAAGGGGAGTGAAGGAACTACATACAGTTGAGAAGTTCCACAGGTATCCTCAAACCGCCAATCTAAAATTTTTGTTCTCTTTGCTACTGCGGGGCCTTGAGGTCAACTGAAACAAAATTTGGCCCCTGAAATCTATCAGGGCAACTTGTCAATCATCACTATTTTGTAAAAGACTTGCAGTTGATCCTTATTGAATGGAATTACTATATTTGCTACTTCTTTTCCAAAAAGTTCCACACTTTTAAAAAATATATATATAATTAATTGTGCCACTAAGCTGGGATAAGATACAACTATTTTTCTTGGGGTCACTGGTAGATGGAACCAATGGGCCTTTTTGTCACAAGCATCTTATAGGTGTATGCTTTGTGGCAAGAATAATTTAATCTCATCTTTTGTTAATATTAATCCTAATTAACTGATCATTTAAAGCCTCTCCACAAGAGCTGACTCTGTCCCACTAGTCAACTTTCTCTTAGAATTGGGATTAGGATTGCTTTTTAAGCAATCAAACAAAGGCTTTAAATCTGCAGTAGTCAGTTTTAAATGTGGGCATATCCAATTAATATCCCCTAATAATTTCTGGAAATCATTTAAAGTTAGTAAACAATCTCTCTGTAGCTTTAAAGGGGCATTATCAGTTTTCAAAACTTTTGGCAGACCTAAATATGAGAAGCAAGTAAAGAGGTGTTGCACAATATCTTTATAAGCTTTTCCAGTTATCCTTCCATAATCTAAATCTGGTCTGTGGCTTTTTAGATGACAAGCAACCATCCAATCTTTGCTTGAATACTTCTAGCAATGGGGAACTCACTACTCTCCAAAGTTTTAAACTCTCTCTCACCTTTTCCACTGCAGCATTCTCACTCCGCATACCACTTTTTCTAATCCTACCAACTCATTTTCAGTAGTAGATGTTGGCCAGGAGCTGGGCCAGTAAAGATTTTTTAAAGGCCTAGAAGCAGTAATTTTCTGCACCCAAAAAGCTAGATCATTAGATCCAAATCCTCTGGGGCCCCTAGCTTAAGAAGTCAAGATGTTTCCTATCTGATAATAAGGTAAAAGCAAAGCTGTGCTATTCTTTGACTTTTATTAATTTGCACAGTTTTAGTAGGTGGCGAGATCAAAACTTTAATTTCCCCAGTATAATCAGAATTTACTACACCAGGCCCCCTGCCGAGATTTTTTGAAAAGAAATCGAGCTACGCCCTAGCACAAGTCCAAAATGTCCTCAGGCAGGGGGCCAGCCACTCCCGTTGGAATCTGAGTAATCCACACATCAGGGGTTAATATTGTTGCAGTGGTGGAACTGAGGTCTAGGCCTGAGCTACCTGGGGTTGATTGGCACGGCTTGTTGTCTCTGTTTAGCAGGACATTGCTGGCAAAAATGTTCTATTTGACCATAAGAGAAACATTTTTTATTTGTAGAATCCTTTTTGTTACGATTATTTCCGAAAAAGGGTCCCAGGGACAAATGGAGAACCCACCACTAATATAGATGAAATTAACACCTCTTTTCCTTGATCACGACCTGACTGGGATTATAATACGGCACAAGGTAAGGAGAGGCTCCGGGTCTACCGCCAGACTCTCTTGGGGGGGCTTAAGGCAGCTGCACGGAAACCCACTAACCTAGCTAGAGTAGGAGATGTCCACCAGGGCCCCACCGAGAGCCCAGCAGCCTTCCTGGAAAGGCTGATGGAAGCTTTTAGACAATACACCCCCATGGATCCAGAAGCAGAAGGCACCCAGGCCACCTTGATAATGCACTTTGTGAATCAGGTGGCCCCCGATATTAGAAAGAAGCTACAAAAATTAGACCGCCTGGGTGAAAAGAGTATCCAAGATTTAATAACAGTAGCAGAAAGAGTCTACAACACCCGAGAGACCCCCTAGGAAAAACAAGCCAAAGCGGCAGACCGCCAGACCCTAACATGGCACACATCCTGCTGGCCGCTACAGTTCCTGACTCAGGAGAAAGGGAGCGCCAGTTGCACGGCCTAGCTACTGAAGGTAAGAATTGTCCCCGTACGCGACCAGCATTGGAAAAAAACCAGTGTGCCTATTGTAAAGAAGAGGGACATTGGGGCAAAGAAGGTCCCAAGAAAAAAAGGGGGCCACGAAAGGCCCCCATCCTGGCTATCGAAGGGGGAGGCGCCTGAGCGACTAGGGAGGACAGGGTTCGGCGCCCCTCCCCAAACCCAGGGTAACCCTAAAAGTCGAGAGGACCCCAATTGACTTCCTTGTCGACACGGGGGCTCAATATTCGGTTTTGCCAGAGCCCCAGGGAAAACTGGCCGACAAGACCTCTTGGGTGCAGGGGGCTACCGAGATGAAACAATACCAATGGACTACCCGAGGATCAGTGGACTTGGGTATGGGACAGGTATCCCACTCTTTCATGGTCATTCCGGAATGCCCCTTCCCGCTGTTAGGACGAGACCTGTTGACCAAAATGGGGGCGCAGATTCATTTCCTCCCGGAGGAAACTAAAATACTCGACCAGTCGGGCAGACCGATCCAAGTACTGACCATCCAATTAGAAGATTAATATCGGTTGCACCAGAAACCCATACTGCCCCCAGTGGACATTCAAAACTGGCTAGATGAATTGCCCAATGCATGGGCCGAGACAGGGGGAACTGGCTTTGCCGGGCACCGCCCTCCTATATATATAGATCTCAAGCCAGGGACCGACCCTGTCCAGGTCCGACAATACCCCATGACCCTGGAGGCCCAACAGGAGATCACCCCCCATATCCGCAGACTCCTGGCCCAGAAGATCTTGAGACCCTTCCAGTCGGCCTGGAATACCCCCCTCCTCCCCGTCAAAAAACCCAGTTCTCATGACTATCAGCCGGTGCAGGATCTATGAGAAGTCAACCGCCGAGTTTTAGATATTCACCCCACTGTGCCGAACCCATACAACCTCCTGAGCTCACTCCCACCAGACCAACACTGGTATACGGTGCTAGATTTAAAAGATGCTTTCTTCAGCCTTCCCCTGGCGCCCAGAAGCCAGGATCTTTTTGCCTTTGAATGGTCCGACCCAGAAGAGGGAATTAACGGCCAGCTGACCTGGACCCGGCTGCCACAGGGATTCAAGACTTCCCCCATCATCTTCGACGAGGCCCTTCATGAGGACCTGGGTGAGTTCAGACAACAACACCCCCAACTAACCTTGTTACAATATGTAGATGACCTCTTGATTGCAGCCAAGGATCAACAAACCTGTCTCATGGGCACCCAAGAACTATTGCAGACCCTTAGAAAATTAGGATACCAGCCTCAGCCAAAAAGGCTCAAATATGCCAACCAGAGGTCACCTACTTAGGGTATGTACTAAAAGAGGGGCAGAGATGGCTGTCGGGGGCACGAAAGGAGACGGTACTCAAAATCCCTACCCCAGATTCACCTCGAAAGGTGAGAGAATTTTGGGAGTCTGCTGGCTTCTGCTGCCTTTGGATCCCTAATTATGCGGAACTGGCTAAACCTTTATATGAAGCCACAAAGAGTACCACTCCTTTCAGTTGGAGCAGATGGAGACGGCTTTCAAGACTATTAAAAAGGCCCTGTGGTCAGCCCCCGCTCTAGGGTTGCCTGACGTTACAAAACCCTTTCTCCTGTATGTAGATGAAAAACAGGGAGTGGCAAAAGAGGTACTAATGCAGCATCTGGGACCTTGGAAGCGGCCGGTGGCTTACTTGTCTAAACGCCTAGAACCCGTGGCGTCAGGCTGGCCCCCATGCCTCCGCATGATTGCAGCAGTGGCCCTAATGGTCAAGGATGCAGACAAACTGACACTGGGGCAAGAGTTGCATATCACCGCCCCCCATGCCATTGAGGGCAGACTAAAACAACCCCCAGATAGGTGGATCACAACGCTCGGCTGACCCACTACCAGGGACTACTGCTAAACCCCTCCAGAATCATCTTTCTGCAGCCTACTGCTCTCAACCCGGCTGCACTGCTTCCTAACCCGGATTTAGAAGCCCCAATCCACGACTGTGGCGACATACTGGCCCAGGTACATGGAACACGAGAGGACTTGCAAGATCGCCCTCTAGCGGATGCTGAAGTCACCTGGTATGGTGAAGGTGAAGTCGCTCAGTCGTGTCCGACTCTTTGCGACCCCGTGGACTGTAACCTACTAGGCTTCTCCATCCATGGGATTCTCCAGGCAAGAATACTGGAGTGGATTGCCATTTCCTTCTCCAGGGGATCTTCCCGACCCAGGGATCGAACCTAGGTCTCCCGCATTGGAGGCAGACGCTTTAACCTCTGAGCCACCAGGGAAGCCCCAATAGGGATGGGAAAAGTTTTGTTCAAAATGGACTCCGGTATGCATGCAGGGGCGCCCGTAACCACTGAGACCCAAATCGTATGGGTGGAAGCATTACCTCCCGGCACCTTGGCTCAAAAGGCTGAACTAATCGCCCTAACGAAAGTTCTCCAGTTGGGAGAGGAGGAGAAACTTAACATCATTACTGATAGCCCATACACCTTTGCTATTGCCCATATTCACGGAGCCATTTACAGAGAGAGAGGCCTCCTCACCGCGGAGGGTAAAACAATCAAAAACAAAGAATAAAGGCCCTCCTCTCAGCATTATGGCTTCCTAAAAAACTAGCCATAATACATTGCCCGGGACACCAGAAGTCGGACACTCCGATCTCAAGGGGAAACAACTTGGCGGATAAGGCAGCCCGAGATGTTGCCCAGGGCACGGTAATAGAAGGCACCCTACAACTGCCCGACCCTGGAAGCCCTGTTTTGCCAGCTCTGCCCGATTACTCACCAAGAGACTTAGATTGGATAAAAAGTTTGCCCATGACCCAACAATTGACCGGGTGGTGGCGAGCAGCAGATAGCTCCCTGATCCTCCTGGAAGAGCTGGGAAAACAAGTATTATTGAAGATGCATCACACCACTCATCTGGGGACCCGCAAGATGCAGGACTTGATTAGACATGCCAAAATTACCATGAGAGACATTAGGCCAACAATAGAAAACATTGTATCAACATGCAAGGCCTGCTAGCTCACCAACACTACCCGCCACCCAACCAACCCCGAATCTAGAGAGCGTGGAAGTCGACCAGGAGCCTACTGGGAGGTGGACTTCACAGAGGTAAAACTGGGTAGATATAGATACAAATATCTACTGGTATTCATAGACACCTTCTCAGGGTGGGTAGAAGCTTTCCCCATCAAAAGAGAAACAGCGCAGGTGGTGGCCAAAAAGTTGATTGAAGACATCTTGCCGCGGTTTGGGTTTCCTGCACAGGTAGGGTCGGACAATGGGCCAGCCTTTGTATCTCAGGTAAGCCAGTGGGTAGCCCGGGCTTTAGGGGCTAAATGGAAGTTGCATTGCGCCTACAGACCCCAGAGCTCGGGACAGGTAGAAAGGGTGAATAGGACACTCAAAGAAACATTAACAAAACTAGTTGCTGAGACATGTAGGGACCGGGTAGCTCTCCTCCCCTTTGCCCTATACTGAGTGCGGAACTCCCCCTACCAACTGGGACTTATCCCCTTTGAGATTATGTATGGAATACCACCCCCAATAATTCCTAACCTAAAAACAGAGGTGCTAAAAGAAATAGATGATCAAAAATTACTCTTTTGTCTCCGGTCCTTACAATACTCCCAACAGGGACACGTGGAAGATGCTCAAAGCATTATATGAATCAGGCCCACCACCTGAACCCCACCGCTACCGGCCAGGAGACTGGGTGTTCATGCGCCGCCATCGCCAAGAGACCCTAGAACCCAGATGGAAAGGACCCTTCCTAGTTGTCTTGACGATGCCCACCGCACTCAAGGTTGACGGCATATCCACTTGGGTTCACTATACTCATGTACGGCTTGCAGACCTGTTTGCCTTGAGAGAAGAGTTCCTTCCCCAGTGGAAGGCCAAGCTGGATAAGACAAATCCCCTCAAGCTCAAACTACAATGACAATAAAAATACTGCTTATGCTGTTGTCTCTACAGCCAGATCCTGCCGCTAACCCCCATCAACTCGTGAACCTGACTTGGATGGTTTTAAGTGCGACCACAGGAGAGGTAATTAACTCTGCCTCGGCCATCTATCTTAAAAATACCTGGTGGCCGGACTTGGAATTTGACCTCTGTCTTCTGGCCGCGGGATCTTGGGACATCGGCAACTAGGAGGTAAGAACGCCCGGCAAACCAGAATGTGGGGCCGGCATTAATCGTTGCAATACCCGGCCCCCTACCAACTCAGGACCTGGATGAGGTTATTTCATTCAAGAGCAGCCTTGCGGGACACTACCTTCTATGTATGCCCCGGGGGAAGACGGAACCGGGCAACAGTCAATAATTGTTGGGGGGCTGACAAATTTTACTGTGCCGCTTGGGGATGCGAGTCAACGGGGACTATCGACTGGGAACCTCCTACTCGAGGAGACTTGATTACTTTGAGTCACGTCCCAGGGCCCGCCAGATTATCTGGGCCACATGGGAGGGGATCTCTCATTATGGGACCTTGTATGAGGTTTCTTTGCAATCCAGTGAGGCTCAAATTTTCAACCGAAGGAAAAAAGTTCCCCAGTTGGGAGGTGAGACAATCTTGGGGCCTCCAGCTATATCAATCAGGATATGATAATGGATTGCTATTCACTGTTAGGCTAAAAATAGAACACATACAGACAGGCCCAAGTCAAGGCATAGGGCCTAATTCTGTCCTAGTGCCCCGAGAGCCTACCCGGATGCCTCCCGGGCCCAGCTTTACCAGTACAAACAACACCCCCCCCCCAAATTAACTCTACAGGGCCCAATGTTAAAAACGATCAGGGCCCAATGTTAAAAACGATCAGGACCCATTATTTGACATGATAGTTAGTACCTATCGGGTCCTAAATTCCACCCGCCTGGACCTGACTAATAGTTGCTGGCTATGTTATGACATCAAACCCCCTTTTATGAAGGCATAGCCATCCCGGGAAATTACACCCAAACGAGAGACCACAGAGCTTGCCGATGGCAGCAAAGAGGGGACGCAAGATTAACTCTCCAGCAAGTGACTGGACAAGGCCTCTGCATAGGAAATGTCCCCCAAGCCTATCAACACCTCTGCAATGCCACAGACTTTATAAAAACAACTGAATACCTGGTACCTTCCCAAGAGAATTGGTGGGCATGCTCCACGGGCTTAGCACCTTGTATACATACATGGGCAGGTGTTAAATGACTCAAAAGATTTCTGTGTGTTAGTACTATTAGTCCCCCGACTGTTCTATCACTCCAATGATGAACTCCTCCAACAACTAGGAGACTCTCACTGGCCCGAGAGAGAACCTGTCACAGCTTTAATCCTCACAGTCTTGTTGGGGTTAGGAGCCGCCAGGGCAGAAACCAGGATATCCTCTTTAGTATTACAGAATCAACATTATTCCAGCCTAAGGGCAGCCATTGATCTTGATATCCAGCGACTAGAAAGCTCAATCAGCCACCTCCAAGAGTCGCTGAGCTCCCTGGCAGAAATAGTACTGCAAAACAGAAGGGCACTAGACTTGGTTTTTCTCCAGCAAGGGGGCCTATGCACCACATTAGGAGAAGAGTGCTGTTTTTATGTAGATCACTCAGGGGTGGTCAGAGAATCCCTGGCCAAGATAAGAGAAGGGCTGAATCAGAGAAAAAGAGAAAGAGAAATGTCTCAGAGTTGGTTTGAATCCTGGTTTAACTCTTCTCCCTGGTTCACAACCCTCATATCTTCCTTGGCAGGGCCTTTGATTATCTTGCTTTTGCTACTCATCTTCGGGCCATGTTTATTAAACAAACTAATAACCTTCATCAAAAGCGGCATCAACATTGTGCAGCTCATGGTGCTCAGGTCCTAATATACAGCCCTACCAACAGCCCCCTTAGCGGGATACAGTATAGAGCTGACTACAGACCCATGATTGGGTCTGTCCTGGATCCTTGGGAAGAGGGGAATGGAGAACCTAAGCTACTCCATCTTGTCAAAAAGAGAACTCCATTTTGTGAGGTTCCGGGAAAAAGACTTTGGAAATCACCCAACCTCATCCCACTACCCACGAGTCAATCAGACCTCAGACCAAAATCTCCTGATTTTACATTCAGGAATTTGTGGTTCTCCTAGGTAATAAGAACCAATCAGAAATCAACACACAACCTCTCGAAAGAGGGTGACCAATCAGATGTCCTCCTGCCTGGAAATCCCCTTTTTCACAAATATACCCTATATAAGCAATGTAACCCAAAACTCAGGGCTCCTTCCCATAGCCGCTGTGTCGGTAATGGCGGGAGCCCCAGCTCGAGCTTGGTAATAAAGACTCTCTTGCTTTTGCATCGGACATCGTCTCCCTGGTGGTCATTGGGAGATATCGCGACTTGGGCATAACAGTTCTTCATTCATCCCAGAGATGTGGTAAGTGCCCACTGTATGAACAGCCAGAGAGAGAGGGGCCCAGTCTTAACCAGTCTTCACTTCTGCCCCATTTTACCACCTTTATCCTCTGGGACTCTTCCTTCTACACCTTCACTTCTCTCCATCTTGGTTGATGCCTTCCTCTCCACCCTCCAATGAGCCGACGTTTTCCCCTCTGACACCTTGAAAGGTACAAACAGAACCGCTCTGCTCTCCTCCCTGGGCAGGTCCAGCTGGGAGGTGAAGGAACAGCTGCAGAGTGGGAGGCACTGTGCCCACTTACCTGCCCTGGTGCTCAGGCAGCCCTCTGCAGTAGCTTACTGAGGCTCTGGGATGGGAGGGCACTGAACCAAAGTGAAAGTACGTGGTGTGGTGTGCCAGCAGACAACCCCCTGGTGTGGGAGCCCTGCGAGAGCCACTGAATGATGGAGTTGAAGGTGGCACAGTCCAGCTCAGCGCCTGGCCAGAGCAGGGCAGCAGGGTTTGGTTTTCTGTTTCAAGATGAGACTTCTGTCATCTATATCAACTCCTGCATGTAAACAATGAAAAGAACATTTGTGTCTCCCCCACGCTCCCCATAAGGTACTTTGCTATGCTGCTGCTGCTACTGCTAAGTCGCTTCAGTCGTGTCTGACTCTGTGCGACCCCATAGACAGGAGCCCAACAGGCTCCCCTGTCCCTGGGATTCTCCAGGCAAGAACACTGGAGTGGGTTGCCATTTCCTTCTCCATTGTGTGAAAGCGAAAAGTGAAAGTGAAGTCGCTCAGTCGCATCCGACTCCTAGCGACCCATGGACTGCAGCCTACCAGGCTCCTCCATCCATGGGATTTTCTAGGCAAGAGTACTGGAGTGGCTTGCTATTGCCTTCTCCGACTTTGCTATACATGTTGATTATAAAAAGTAATTTTAAGTAACACTGATATGCCAAGAAGGAAGTATGATTCACCCTAATCTCACCACTCTGTAACCATAATTGACGCTCACTGTTGGACTTTCCCTCCTTTTAGCCCTTCATGTGCACACAGATCACATGTGATTTTTCAGCCAATACAGTAGCTGCCTTGTTTGAGCACTGTGTGTAAGGCCTTATCCACGTGCTGGCTGGCAGCAGCTCCTCCTGCCTCCGGGCCTTTGTTTGCTTTGTGTGTTCCCCTGGCTATACCAGATGCAGTTGTCACCACAGAATTTTAGGTTTCCTCTTAAATACCAGTGTCTGTTTTCTTCAACAGACGGGAAGCTCTCAGAGGGCAGGAACTGTCTCTTTGCCTGCCACAGAGATATTCAATAAATACTGTCAAATGAGTGTGCAAGTGATCTCATTTCGTCTTCACCACTCCGAGGGGGCACTGTTCCCCTCGTTTTTTAGAGATGACAAAAATGAGAAGGAAAGAAACCCAAAACAAAACAGAAGTTATTTAACCAGCCCAAAGTCACAGGGTTCATAAGTGGATCCATATGTCCATCTGGTTACCTCCACCCAACCTGTGAACTCGATTTTAAGTTTTGACCACCAAGCAACTGCTGTCTCACCGACTAGTGAGACAGTTTTTCCCTTTCACCAATACATTGTGAAAGTCTTTGTCAATAGATACACATTTGGGTATGTAATGTTTAACGATGCCATGGTATTACATTGTGTGGATGTAATGTATTCATCAGGTCCTTATTGGGCTTCCCAGTTTTTCCAGGTTACAGGGGATTCCGTGATGAACACCTTTGAACACATGTGCTTGCGCACTTCTCGGAGCACTCTTGGAGCACTCGTACTTTTATTCCTTAGTATAAATTCCTAGAAACCTGCACATTTGTTTACATCGTGACCAGCTGCGAGGTGGGGAAGTGAGGTGGTTGAAGAAGTGGGAATCCGTGGGTAGGTTGCGCCTCAGAATCTCTGCGGAACTCTTTGTCAAAATGTCGTGCTCGCACCGCACCCCAGAAGCCCTATGGTGGTTCCGGGGCACTGGCACTATCTTAAAGGACTGCAGGAGATTCAGAGGTACCCAGGGGGAGACCGCTGGAGTAAACACGTGGTCGCGGCAGATGCAAAGGCGCAGAGAGTTCGTAAAACAAACGCTCCGCACTCGGCCAGTTTGCGAGTCTCCGTAGAAAGGCTTAAGAGGAACGCGATTAGAGAGCATCTTCAAACTCCTCGGGGTGGGGCGGGGGAGCAGTGTTGGGGGGTCCAGTTTTGATTCTGCCCGCCCCAGTGGGCTGGGCAGAGAGGCGGGGGTGGGGGAAGAGGAGGATGACAGCTGGGAGGATGACGTAATGTGCTCCGGGGGGCTCCGAGCGGACGCGGGGCTCCGTACAAGCCTTCCGCGCGCTGCGGGCTTCTGCCCCGCCCGGCGGCTGGGCTCCGGCAGGCCGCGCGGGAGCTGCTCCGGGGGGCGCCTCGTGTCCGGAAGCCCAGCGAGGGTCGCGGGGTCGGCGGGGGGCGGCGGGTCTGAAGGGAGCGGCCAGCGGAGAGCGCGCGGCCGCTGCCTCCGTCGCGCGCCGTCCGAGGTCCCGCTCTGCCTGCCCGCCCAAGCGGCCCGCGTCGCACCTGTCGCTCCCCACCGGGCCGCGTGGGCGGCTCTGGGAGATTCCCGGGGCCGGGCCCCCAGGCTCCGCGTCCTCCCGCTCCGTGGTGGTCTTCCCGGGGTTGAACCGCGGCCGAATTCTCCCGGCGCTTGGGAAAACTTGGGGTGGCAGCGAGAAGCTTAGTCGCTGATGAAGCGAGCGGTGGCGGCGGAGTGTTGGACGCATCTCCCCGCGATAGAGACCCGGGCGCTCCTGCTGTCGCGCTGCAAAGGGAGTTGAGCCGCAGGAATTTTGTGTTGTGCTCTCCCCGACCCCCTTGGGGACAGGTTGGGAAGCGGGTGGCCTTTGTTCCGGCCACCTTCACAGCGGAGAGGAAGAGCTGTAGGAGCCCAGGGGATCATTTTGTGATCACGGAACCCAAAGTTTGGAGGTCAGAGACTTGCCCAAGGTCACCCAAGCTGGTTACAGCACACAGTTACTGGGTCAGTGTTGCTGTCGCTGCTGACATCAGTCTTTTCACCTGATCTTTTGGGGGTGAGAGGTCCAATGAGTGGATTAGTCGTCCTACTAATAATAATAACTCCCAGCAGTTGGGCGGAGAAGGCAGTGGCACCCCACTCCAGTACTCTTGCCTGGAAAATCCCATGGACAGAGGAGCCTGGTAGGCTGCAGTCCATGGGGTCTCCAAGAGTCGGGCACAACTGAGCGATTTCACTTTCACTTTTTACTTTCATGCATTGGAGAAGGAAATGACAACCCACTCCAGTGTTCTTGCCTGAGAATCCCAGGGACAGGGGAGCCTGGTGGGCTGCCGTCTATGGGGTCGCACAGAGTCGGACACGACTGAAGCGACTTAGCAGCAGTTGGGCTCTTCTGATAGTCTAGGCCCCACTTATATTGTTTCGCTGGTTCCTCACTACAATCCCTGAAGTAGATATTCTTACTGCTCCGGTTTTATAGGGGACCTAAGTCAGGAGATGTTAACTTGTCTCAGGTCACTCCCTCTAGATTCTCCAGAACTCATGCTCTTAATCAGTAAATGACTCAGGGGCATTGTGCTCTCCAGTTTACAAAGTGCTTTCTTGTGCCAGGATCTTACTACAGCCTTGCAGGCAGGTATGAAGGTTTCATCTCATTATACAGATGAAGAAACCGAGGCAGCAGAAGAATCTCTTCCAGGGGAAGAGACAGTGGCAACAGCTAATTGAAAAGGATCCATTTCTCATTTTGCTTCTGTAACAACCCGGTGGCCTGACCTTGTTTTCCTATTTTGGTCATCCAGGCAGTGTGGTAAGACTCTTAAATGAAGCCCTAAATCTAACCACAGACTTCTTCTGTTGGATGCTCCCAAATACAGAGCTGCGTTGACAAATGGAAGGAGGGAGGTTCTTGGAACTTAACAAGGACAGCTAACATGTCATGAGCACTTGTGTGCCAGGCACCGTGTTAAGCAGTTAGTGCACATCAGTGTTCTCAATCCTTAACAAGTTCCATCAGGTGAGACTGATGGAGGTGAGACTGAAGCAGGTGAGCCTGCTTGTTATACTACATTCATCCCTTTTTTATAGATCCTGAAACTGAGGCTCAAGGCAGTTGATTAACTTACCCAGGCTTACACAGCCAGTAAGGAATATGTCTATAACTGCCTACCAGCAGCCTCACACAAAGAAATTTGTGTGGATTTTGCCTTCCCATTTCGAAACTGATCCCTGTTTGTTTGCATTTATAAATTTATAATGTTAAAGTGTGCGTGTGTGCATGCTGAGTCGCTTCAGCCGTGTCTGACTCTGCGACCCTATGGACTATATAGCCTGCCAGGCTCCTCTGTCCATGGGGTTTTTCCAGGTAAGAATACTGGAGTGGGTGGCCATGCTCTTCTCCAGGGGATCTTCCCGACCAAGGGATCAAACCCACAGCTCCTATGTCTCCTGGACTACAGGTGGATTTTTTTACTGCTGAGCCACTGGGAAGTGCACTGTGTTGAAGTACCTGGTGGTTAAGTAGTAACCTTATCCCTATAGATTGTTGAGTAAGATGAACATTCTGGAAACTCCCACAGTGGTTAGATGGCTTCACAGGGCTCCATGCTAGATTTGGGGTAAAGTGGTTCCCTGTCTTCATTGGTCAACAAGTATTCACATGCCAGCTGTAGTTTCTGAGCTATAGGGAACATGAGAAGATAAGGAAGATAGAATTTTATGGCTTTGTGGAGCTTGAGATGAATGATAATAAAACTGTAGTATGTGTGTGTGTGTTGTATGCATGCTCAGTTCTGTCCAACTCTTTGCGACCCCTTGGACTATAGGCTGCAGGGTTCCTCTGTCCATGGAATTCTCTAGGCAAGAGTACTGGAGTAGGTTGCCATTTTCTCCTTCAGGGGATTTTCCCAACCCAGGGATTGAACCTGCATCTCCTTTGTCTCCCGGATTGGCAGGCAGACTCTTTACCACTGAGCTGCCTGGTAAGCAAACTGAGTATAGAACAGCTCAGTTATACAGGGCAGTTAGTGAAAGTCAGTGAGTGTGGATGGAGCTTGGTAAATACTGGCTTACCAGGAAGACCACGCCAAAGAGATGGCCCTGGACTCAGGTCTTAGAGCAAAGTTGAGCGGGCTGAAAACCAGTGGTCTGCAGGTATCCTTGAATGCTCACCCATACACCCCCCTCCAGAACATCAACCCTATGAGGGCCAGGACCTTTGTTTTGTTTCTTTTACCTAGAATTAAATATTTGTGGAATGTTTGAATGAGTCCAAGGGCTTTGAGCTAGGCAGGAGTAGAATAATTAATATTAGGCTCAGCCCTTGGTGTTGGATCAGATGAGGGCTAGATGCTTCTGGAAACCAGTCAGCTGAAGAAGAGACTTTGTGGGCATGAACACATATATTTTTTTTGTTTGTGTGTGGTGGGGGAGAGAGGGTTCCTACCACCTAGAGAACTCATTCCTGCCTCAAGGAGACAGCCATCTGGGTGTGTGATGACGATCCTAAGAGAGTGATGGGATGGGGAGAGGAAATAGCCATTGTGCAAGGTGCTGGACATGACAAGACTTGGCCTCAGTGAAACCTGGTCCTGCAGATAGAGCAGAGGTGGAATTTAGGCTTTGATTTAGGGCATTGGGAGGGTTCAGAAGCTAGCAGGAAGAGCTGGTTTGGGGAGATGATGAAAATTTGTCTTTAAATGGACTGAAATTGAGGCACTAGTAGGAAAGGCGAGACAGATATTCAGGAGAACATCAAAACTGGGGATGGAGATTAAATTAGACTAGTCACTCAGATTGATGAGTTGAGGACAGAGGTAAGAGGAAAAGATGGAACTGGACAGGTGAGGAAAGTGTAATAACCTAAGGGGAAGCGAGCTTTTCGAGGAACAGTGGATGATGGAGACAGGGCTGCAGAAGACAGCAAGGATGACGTGGCCCTGAAAGGACTCGTGGGATTTGGCAGTTAGGAGATCCACTGGAGGAAGCGATGGGGTGAAGTGGTCCAAGGCTGGGTAAACAGAGTCAGGAGGGCAAGGAGGCGCAGTGGTTCTCAGTGGAGAAGGTTGGAGAAACTTTTCAGTGAGCTAATTTGCATTCTGCCCTTGTGAATTGGCCTCTTCTGGACATTTCATATGAATGGAATCATACACTGAGTGGCCTTCTTCACTTAGCATAAGGTTGCGGTTCATCTGTGTTGCACCAGTGTTCCCTTATATGGATGCTCCGTGTTTTATCGGTTCATCACTTGTTAGACATTTAGCTTGTTTCCACATTTTGGCTATTATAAATGAAGCTGCTCTGAGCATTCATGTACAGATTTTTCTGTGGGCATGCTTTCTTGTCTCTTGGGTAGATCCTCTACGGGTTTTGTTGCTGTTTGTTTTTTTCCTAGGGTTTATAATAGCCCCATTTATTCACTTGCTTACTTTCCATGTTCTCATAACTAAGTTATTATCGCTAAATCTTACGACAGCAGCTCAGTTTGGTGGTCAGTTCTTTTCATTCCCCTTGTTGATATCTCTTCTGAAACTTTCCCTCTTTTTGCTGTGTCTGATGGTTGTTGTAGGTCTATTGTTCCTCGTTTATACAGGGACTGCCCTTGACTATCAGCTGGGGTCAGGGGCATGTTGAAGCCCTTATTCCCTTGTTTTGTGTGAGTGTGTGTGTTTTACTCCCTTGATTTGATAGAGCACATCCTCCAGTAGCTTCCTAAGAAAGAGTACATTAGAAGTAAATCTGGGGGTACTTTACCTCTCTAAAAATATCTTTATTCTAACCTCTCCAATCTGATTGTTTGGGTGAGTTTAGAATTTCAGGTTGAAGGCATTGCCTTGTTTGCTAGCTTTCAGTAGTTGGGCATCTGATACCGTTTTGACTCCTACCCTCTGTGTGTGACCTGTTTGCCCTGGAAGTTTGTGGGCTCTTGTCTTTATCCCTGGTGCTCTGAACTCCACGAGGATGTCCGCTAACGTGACTGCGTGGTCGGTCTGTGCCTGCTCATTGGGCTCTGGAGGGTTCACAGAGTCGGATACCTGCCTGCATGTAGTCCCCCTGCTGGTCACCCAGCCTGCCCTCCTGTCTGCTGAGAAACCTGTGGCTCCTGAGCCTTTGGGTGGCACTGTCTCTTGGGCCTCTGCTGGCTTCTCCCGGCAGACAGTTCTGTCTTGGGCAGAGTCTCTGGACACTACCTGGCACTAAAGAGGCACTCTGTAAAGGTGTGTCTAATGAGGAGAGGAAAGCCCTTCAGGCTTAAGGTGTTGGCTGGGCCCCTAGCCTGTGTGTCCACGTCACTGGGGAGGTTGGAGTGGCCAGCCTGGTGTGGGGGAGGAGGTGAGGAGAGGGGTAGAAACTGACTCCATGTCTCTCCAGTGAGTCATGCTTCGGAAAAGCTGCTCAGTGAGGTGGAGCCTCGATCTGCCTCTTACCCCGTTTTCAAGATGTAAGCTCTGTCTTGGCCCTGAGGTATATGTCTCTGGTGCTAGTGTCTGGGTTGAAAGCTGCTGTTGCTCTTAGCTTGCTTATTTTCTACGAGTTTTTAGCTCCTGGTCTCATCCAGTTCCATTTCCTGGGATACATCTTCTGGGCTTGCTCACACCTCCGAGCCAGTTTCCCTGGGTTTCTCCTCCTTCCTGGGTCTGTTGGTCTCGCCCTTGACAAACATTGTCCCGCTTACACCCAGGCCTGTGGCCACTGTGCTGAGTGCTGCCTGCCTCTCAGTCTTCTCCGTCATCCTCATACTCAGCCCGGGCGTGGCTTTTTTTTTTTAAGTGAATTTTTGCTTCTATATAGATCTTTTCTTTCCTCAATTTCATAATTAAAAAAGTAACTTCTTAAGTGACTTTATTCAAGTAGTGCCCCCTGAATATCAAATTGTCTCTCCTGCTGGGTTTGTGTACGAACTTTATATTAAACTGCGCATGAAACATTATAGCATTTTCACTTATGGGTTGCTGTACGTGGAAGCAGTTGAGGTATAATTGTCACATTATCCACTGTAATTCATCTGAGGCGGCAAACGCCTATTCAGGTCCCTGTGGAACATTTTCATCATTTGCAGTTTCATTAGCCTAAGTATTGTTGCCCTGAACACACATGAGCAGATCACTTTGGAGTTAGTTCGTTGGTGTGTGTTTCTCATCAAGGACTCTTCAAGTCAAGAGCTGGGTGATAGCTCTTACACACTGCCAGCTGTAGCCCTTTCATTTAAAAAAAAAAAAAACTTTTTCAATATGATAAATTACCGTGGTGATTGGAACTTACCACTTGGAAAATATTTTTTAATGATACATTCATAAAGCAAAATAAAAAATATGAAAGGGGTGCTATGGAAAGTCTTATCGCCAGCCCTGTCATCTTCTGCTTAGGGTCCACAACCCCCAGGTTATTCACTTTTTCATTTCCTTTACATCCTTCAGAACTTAATGCAGATAGAAGCGAATAGCATGTATGGATTTTCACTTTTGCTCCCCTTTTGATTTTTCACAAATAGCTCGCATGCTCTAAGTTTTGTTTTTCTGTCGATGTTGATGTTAGAGATCTTCCCAGTCTTCTTCACTGCTGCATGGTTCTCCATTATATAGATGCACTATAACTCATCTGCCCAGTCCCTTTTTGGTGGACATTTGAGAGTGTTTCCAGGCTTACTATGAAAAATGTGCTGGTGTGAATAGCTGTGTAAATTCATCATTGCACACATGTGCAGGAATGTGTGCATGCTCTGTCGTGTCTGACTGCGACCCTCTGGACTACAGCGCACCAGGTTCCTCTGTCGGTGTGATTCTCCAGGCATGAATCCTGGACTGGGTCACTGGTTCTTCCCCAGGGAATCTTCCCGATCCAGGGATTAAACCCGGATCTCCAGTGTCTCCTGCATTGGTGGGCAGATTCTTCACCACTGAGCCACTTGAGAAACCCATGTGCAGGTACAGGCAGGCGCAGGATGATGACTAGAGGTGGGGCTGCTGGCTCCGGTGGGGTGGTGATAGCCACATCACAGATGGTGCCAGAACCAAAAGAGATAAAACGTACGAAAGGAGGGGGCAGGAAGTAACATCCTCTCCTGACTCCTTTGTGGTTTCGATAGGTCCTGTCCAGTGCTCTCCACGCTGGAGGGACCAGTTTACTCCCCCGCCACGGTGGAGGAGAGGGCCTGTCCTCCTTAGCTTCCAGCTAGAGTCTGAAACTCTGGTCCCTTTATCCTGCCTGTCTCTATGCCAGTTTAGGGCTGATGCCACCCAGCCCCCCACAATGCACACATAACAGGCTCCTTTGTCCTGGCCTCCTGGTTCCTCATTTGCCTTTCCTGTACTTGAGACCACTAGACAGTCACTGAGCAGCCACCGACTTCCTGAGCAGTACCTTCGTGTGCTTCTGATGTTCCTTTTGCTTGCCCAGAACCCTGGTGGTTGCGACTCTCTCTCTCCTCTGCTCTGCTTGGTTTCTTAGTGATCCTTCACTGGGTTGGCTTGCTCTCAGTACATTTAGAATTGCTCTAAAGGTACAGCGGTTCCTTATTTCCAGCCCTCCTCTGCCTTGGGGACTTGATAAATGACTTCTTGTTTTACGTTGTTTCATTGGGGCTCTCTTCTGTCTGAGTGACCTTTTCTTCAGTGTCTTGGTGGCAGCCCTGTCTTCTGCCAAAGGTCTGTGAATCCTCTATCCTCGTGTGAAAGTTCTTCGGGACTCTATTCCTATAGTGTTCTTCGTTCTAATTCTCTTATGACTACTTTTCACAAAAATCTGCAGGTATTTTAGGAAATGCCCTTTGGTTATGAATAGCCTCACCTCTCACAGTACTTTACTTTGAACTGTTAAAAGTCAATGGGGGTGGTTTTTCTGAGCTAGATGGGTGGACTTTCTGTGATTATTTGTTGGGCAGGACCGAAATTGACATGCAATAGGTGTTTCCCATCGTGTGATTCTTCCTAAGACATACACCATCTTTGATAATGAATATGGGACCATTTCATCTTGATCCTACAGATGTACTGTCATTTATCCTGAGGTGCAGCGGTGCTCTAGGTAAACGTGACTGTCTTATTCTTTATTAATTATTGACTCTCTCTGCAGTTGCCACTTCTTTTCCATCCTTCATCAGGTTTTGAAATCACACTGTAGGCACATCCCCTGTGTGCCCAGCACAGTGTCTGGTTAGCTCTGCATTCGAGACCCTTTCTGAGGGCCTGTGTTGTGCCGGGCTCTGGGTATAGCCCTGGCAGGGTGAGCAAGGTCCCTGCCTTCACACGATGTGTATGGCCTTTTACCTACACTGTCTTTTGCTTTAATTCTTTCTCCAGTTGCATGGTATGTTACAGATGAAGACACTGAGGCCCAGATCAGAGCTAGTAAGTTGTAAAATGGTAACCTCAGTCCAACTCCAAAATCCGTGTACTTTTCCTCCCTTGCATGCCAAGTCCCCATCTGATGTAGAGGGCTTCCGAGTTGTGAATACAAGGCGGGTGGTGGGCTGGGGCTGGAGAGACCAGCCTTCTCTGCTCAGGTCTCCCTTCAGTCCACATGTGTTTATCAGGAAGGGTCTCCCCTGTGCTGGATGCTTCAAGTGACTTCCCTGAAGAGGGCAGGGAGTATAACATTCTCTTCGATTCTTATCTAAGAGTGAACAAGGAGCTACAAGTTGCAAGTGGACTCTTAGGACCAAGGGCCCTTTTTTTAGAATACACTTTTGAAATGTTTATTCTTTCCTTTTGAAAGGGCTTCTGTAGGTGTGGTGGGCGGACACAAAGGAGCAGTCACAGAACAAGGTCAAGTGTTCCATTTCTGGACCACAAGCCTCACGGGTTAAACTTTGTTGACATGATGGAATTTTTTAAAGAATAGCAGGATCCCAGAGTGAGGCCTCAAAGGAAGGCTCTCTGGGGAAACCTCTGTTTAGAAAATAATCCTCAACCATTGAACAGCTTGGAAGCTGGGAAACAGAGCTCTTTCTGCATCCCTTATAATGTGGCTTCTGCATCTGTCCCGTGGAACTGGTCTGCTGGGTTCAGGGACTAGACTGGATCAGCGATGAAATTCCGGCTGCTGAACCAGATATGGAATTGCCTTGTTAAACTGGAGTCTTCTTGGCTCAGGCCCTCATCATCCCATAGCAACTCATGGAAATACTGCTTCTTCCTAAGTATAAACGTTCCTGTGAGGCCTAACACGTTACAAAAGTCGCTCCCATACATTTGTCATCCTGACAGTGCTGGGAGGTACTTGACTTTATTCCCACTTTGCAGATGAAGATGTAGAGACAGATAAAATGATTTGCCCGAGGTTTACTGTGCTGATGAAGTGGCATTAGGAGTGAACTTGGGCCTTCTGACATGAGCTCGTGCTCTTCCCTACCCTGTGGGAATGAGGTGGGAGATGCCCTGACTCCGGAAGCCTGTCTGGGGACCCCTGTTCTGGTCAGAAGTTGTTTTAAATTTTTTAAATTTAATTTAAGAAATTTATTCATCCCAGTTCTACGTGAGTATCCACTATGTTCCTAGCTCTGTACTACGTATCTGTGCTCTGTGCTGGGTCCCACACAAGCTAGCATATCGCTAGATTCAGGTATTAGAGATGAATGAAAAACTCTCAACTTTCAGGGAGCTGACATCTAAGCAGCCAGTCACAATACAGAGCAAAATGCAACAGAGGCCAGAACAGAGGAACAAAGTCCCAAGTTTTTGAAACACTAAGGAAGGGGAGTAGGAAAATCTTCAGAGACTGGCATTTGAACTGAGTTGTGAAGGATGAGTGAATAGTATTTTAGAAAGGAGAATTTGGAAAGGCAGGGTGTTGGGAATAATTTGACATGTTTGGGAATATGTGATTCATTGTGGCCAGAACACTGTGTGGGACCGAGGGTCTCAAAGTTTAATGTGCTTAAGAGGCCCACCAGGGTATACCCCCAAAGATTCCAGTGTGGAAGGTAAGATCTGGGGTAGAGTCCAGGAAGGGCACCGGCCAGGGGAGCAGGCGCAGTAGTGTCCCAGGCTGAGCGGACAGCCGCTTCATAAGGCTTGACCACCGTGCTCCGGCGATTTGCAGGCTGTCCTCTTGATAGCTGTGTTTTGTGGGCTTCCTCAAACATAGTTTTGATCAGGTCCCTCTCCTGCTCCCGTGTGCTGTCAGTTGGCAGGCTTGGTGATGAGCCACAGAAGCTGGCTTTGAGTAGCTCAAGTAGGAAAGGAGTTTATTGGCAGGATGGTGTGTGGACTGATCAGAGAAGCGGGAGAGCCAGACCAGGAACACGGGCCAGAGCCAAGGGCAGCTCGGCAGTAGAGTCCTGCTAAGGAGAGGCCGGAGCAACCTGTTTAGGACCCGCCACCTCGGTGGCCTCTGCTTGTCCCCGCTTCCTAGAGTCATGTTCCTGGTGGGAGCATGCATTCATCAGAGCTGCCTGGCAGGAAACCTTACTGCTGAGACCACCCAGCATGGGTTCTCCAGAAGGAAAATCAGGGTGCAAGGGAGGTTCAGCTGGAAGGACGGCAGACAGCAGAAATGGCAGATGTCCGTGGTGCTTTCTGTGGCACGCCAGGCAGCTTCAGTGAGGCCTTCACAGCTCAAGCGTAGGCAGCCCCATCTCTCCACTCTGTTCCACGTGCTCTGCTGAAGCTCCTTCCAGAACATTTCTTGGTGCTGTGCTTTTGCTCATACCGTTCCCTTTGTCTGCAGCACCTACCCGTGCCTCTCTCTAAGTCACAGACGTCTCTCTGCCCTTCGAGGCCCTGCTCTCCCTGCCTGCCAGGCCGAGTCACCCTTCTCTGCCTTCTGGCAGCCCTTCCTCTGGGAGGCACCTGTCTGTTCACCCTTGTCACCGTCTCTGGGTTGGTTGAGTTTCTTCCCTGTGAGGTTGCTGGGTGGGAAGGGAACTGGCACTTTAGAGTCTGTGCTGTATGCGGGTTCCCGGAGCTCCCAGCCCCGCAGTGCACAGTGGGTATGAACATGCTGGTGGTGATTTGTAGCAGGGGTTAGTAACCTGCTTTGGAGGTATTATTTTTGTCCTTAGTCTGAGGGAGATTTTGGGGTGTGGTAATGATTTGGGATCGTGAAGATCTTTTTTGTACAGTTCTTCTGTGTATTCTTGCCACCTCTTCTTAATATCTTCTGCTTCTGTTAGGTCCATACCATTTCTGTCCTTTATCGAGCCCATCCTTGCATGAAATGTTCCCTTGGTATCTCTAATTTTCTTGAAGAGATCTCTAGTCTTTCCCATTCTGTTGTTTTCCTCTATTTCTTTGCATTGATCACTGAAGAAGGCTTTCTTATCTCTTCTTGCTATTCTTTGGAACTCTGCATTCAGGTGCTTATATCTTTCCTTTTCTCCTTTGCTTTTCGCCTCTCTTCTTTTCACAGCTATTTGTAAGGCCTCCCCAGACAGCCATTTTGCTTTTTTGCATTTCTTTTCCATGGGGATGGTCTTGATCCCTGTCTCCCGTACAACGACTGAGCGACTGAACTGAACTGAATGATTTGGGGAAGGGTAGTTTGGTGAGTCACTGAGGTCTTTCACTTTTGCCTGAATGACTTTTTTAAAATTAATTTTTCTTGGAGTATAATTGCTTTACTGAGTGGTTTAAGGACTGGGAAAGGTTGAGATCCCCAGCTTTGGAACTTTGCCCCCCAGGAGGACAGTTAAGTGGAAGTAGTGGCTTTTGCCAGACTTTGTGGACACTCGGTCACCTGGCACTGTGCAGCGCCAGCCCCTGGAACAAGCTTGTGCAGGGGTGTTCCTGAGAGTCTTCGTCTCTGCCTGTTGTTCGACTTTCAGTCTCTTTGTTGCGGGAGAGTGAGAGAGACACCAGTGAGATGCAGGGTGGGAGCAGATGAGGGGTCAGGAGATGCAGGAGACCTGGGATGACACCCTTTTCCTTCCTGAGCTGGGGATGTTTGTTCCCATTAGAGAACGAGGCTCTATCTGGTGACATGCACACAGTAACAGAAGCAGAGCATCTGTCCAGGGTGGTGGCTGAGAACTTGACTCTTCAGTCCCAGCACCGTCACCTGCTGACTGAGTGATGCTGGACAAGTTCCTTAACCTCTCTGTGCCTAGTATTCCTTGTGTGTGAAGTGGAGGTGATGAAGGCACCTACCTCAAAGTGTCATGGATGAAGTGATGAAATCCATGTCAAGTGCTTAACGTAATTGCTAACGTGTGGTAAGAGCTCAGGAAATGTGAACAATTGCTATACTGTTTTTATCATTACTGCTGGTCATTGGCTTGAATTTTCTCTTAATTGTTGTTCTCAAAATCTATTCTTGATCTGTTTCTAAAAGCATGCATTTCAAAGGAATAAAGAAACAAGATGGACAGCCTTTCAAATGTGGGTGGTCAGCAGATCTGTTGCCTCTAATGTGGTCTTGGGTAAGACCTGGGTTCCCATCTGGGACCCAGGGTGGGGCTCTCCCATGGGTGGGGACAGTCACTGCGAGGTGGGACAGTCCCAGGGGTGGAGGGCTCCTGAGAGGAAGCCCCCCCAGCATGCTTGTTGGGGTGACATCTGGGCCAGGATGGAGCCTTCGTGAACTCACCTGCCTAAGACCCCTCATTGGACTTGGGCTTATTTCTTCCTGTGTAACAACCCCCACCACCATCACCACTTTCAAGCAGTCTGTGCCAGACACTGCTCTAAGTGCGGTGCATATATTAACTCATTTGAAAGAGTGCTTAAAGCTGCCTCCCAGGGTGATTTGAATCGTATGCCATGGTGAGTGGAAGTTTGCAAGGCGTTAAAAGCAGACACAGCTGGGTGACACTGCTGATGAAGGTCTTTTCTAGTAAAAAAAGAAAAGAAAACCACATTTAACCTTTGTCTCTAAATGCTCACACACAAGCATGAGATGAATTGCAGTGAAAAACAACAGAAGCTTTTTAGGAAATGTACTCTGACAGGGTCCTCTTGCATCATGCGCCTTTTATCATCCCAGCACATGGCACCTGGCCCTGGCAGGTGTTCACACAGGGTTTCTCCACCAGAACACGTGCCTCTTGATGTGTTCGGTTTTGTGTCTGGCACACTGTAGGCTCAGTTAATGTGTGTTGAATGCAGGTCTTAAAGGTTGTGTCTTTATTGGTTTGTTCTTTATTTGAAGAAAGAGGGGTGTTCTGGAAAGGAGCATCTTGTCAAGGCAGAAGGTCTCATCTGGAGAAAGGTTTAATACTTTGGGAGGAAAGTGTGCTGGCAAAATACAGTCAGGCAAAAATCTCTCTCATTTACTCCCCCATGAGTCAGTTACATGTGTGTTACCCTGAGATGGATCTTCGTTCATTAACATTGAACTTAGTATTGGGAGTCATGAGATGGGTTACATTAAGTGCCCCCCCCCCCCAACACCCAGATTCCCCAGACTTTATTGTCACTCCAGGTCCATCTTGCATCTTTCTCCCAAGTTGTAAAATCCAAGAAATGTTTGTTTTGTAGGGGGAAATAGAGTGCATGGAACAAATATGCAGACCTCAATACAGATATAAATACAGATCTTGTATCTTGTATGAAGGGCTTGAGCAAATAGTTTAACTTCCCTGAACCTTATTTTCATGACCTGTAAAGTAGAATAGTAATACTAGCATCTGGGTTTGTGTGAAGTAGTAAGTAGGTATTAGTGACAGCTATTATTATGTTGTCCACATAGAATCAATAGGAAGTGAATTTAATTTCAGTCATAACCACCTTCTCTGCATTTGAATAAAATGCAAATATGATTTCTAGTTAGAAAATAAGTTTATTAGCTTTGTCACTGAGTTGTTTTTGCTTTTAAACATCAATAGTGTGACTACTGGCTTTTATTCAAAGGTTAAATTGTGGCTCAGCTGGTAAAGACTCCGCCTGCAATGTGGGAGACCTGGTTCGATCCCTGGGTTGGGAAGATCCCCTGGAGAAGGGAAAGGCTACCTACTCCAGAATTCTGGCCTGGAGAATTCCTTGGGGTCACAAAGAGTCGGACACAACTGAGTGAGTTTCACTAGTGAAATTTATTTTATTTTATTTTTTTCACAAGCTACAAATAACCGTTTTTCAAATGTTAGGTTGAAAAAGAAACTATGAAAAAGTCAAAGACATTTTAGTATGTGCTGGTCATATCCCTATTATTAATATATATCCATTGGAATTTGGATTGTTCCCATATTTATAAGTAGAGAAACTGAGTCTCGGAGAGATCAATTAATTTCCCAGAGGCAGCACAATTACATTATGAGAGTTCCAACCAGCCTTCTGATTTGTCACACAGAAAGCCATCTTTGAATTTAAACTTGGGAATCCCCGTTCTCTCTGGCCTTCCAGGTAATTCTTGGTTTAACTTTTCAACATCCTGCTTTTCTTTTTTAATATGATTGTTTGCCACGCTCCCGTCACACAACCCCTAAGAGATAGGTGGCCTGTTTCCCAGTTTTCATGCATAACTGGAACTTTGCTTTGGGGACTTCCCTGGTGGTTCCAGTGGTTAAGACTCCACATTTCCACTGCAAGATGTACAGTTTCAATCCCTGGTCAGGAAACTAAGCTCGCATGCTGTGTGGAACAGCCAGAAATTAAAAAAAAAAAGAACTTCCCTTTAATCAATTTTCAGAAGTCTCTTCCTCTGTTGATGAAGTTACCCTAACTTTTGTTTTAGCTGTTTTGATATTCTCTCAAGTCAGAACTCAGCCCTAAGTCTTTGCTCAGAATGATTCTTAGTGAGCATATGGTGTCTGGGGACTCTGGGCAAGCCAGTAGCCCCCTATACAAACCAGAGTGAGCAGGGCTGAGCTGCAGGGCTCCCCTTCCTAGAGCATTGCTGGATTGCTGGCTGTAGCTTTTCCTTTTTTAAGAAGGAGAGAGACCAAGTTCATTACTGTGAGCTGCAGACCCCTTCAGGATTTGGTCTTGACCACCTGCCCAGCCTGGTGCCCTCCCGCTGCCCACCATGCAGCTCCAGGCCTCCGAGCTGTGACTTGCAAGATTCCCTGGGCCTAGAATTCACCTGGCATCCTGGTCAGCCTTCATTCCAGCTTCTTGAGGAAGCTGCTCGCTCAGCTGGAGTCAGTGATTTTATCACATCCCCTGTGTTGTCCTCGTCTGCTGTGACTGTCGCCACCAGATCTGTCACTCTCCCTAACTCCTTGAGGTCGAGGGGTGTTTTGTCATCTCTGCACCAGCACACAGTGGGTGTTCAACACATTTAAAACCTTGTATTTATATACCTACTTCACCAAAAGTGGAAGCTTTGTGGAAATTGCAGAAATTTGTCCAGATTTTCCTGGGTAACCCAAATTTCAAAAATATCTTGTCCCATCATGAGATGGTGTCCCTTCCACTTTTGGTTCAGAAAGCGTGGTTGCCGTTTTTATAGAGTGCATGAAGGTTGCATGTGAAGGCATCTCAGTGAGTTGATACCAAGTCTTTTAAGTACCAGAGCGCTGAGTGCCTAGAGAGGCCCAGGGAGTGGAAGGTTTTGTCTAGGTGTTGTGGAGCACAAGATCTAAGGAAAGTATTAAAAAATATGTCTTACTGGATGTAATATGACAAAGCAAACTTTTTAATTTTAATGTTAGAAGCATACTCTTATATTAGTATATCATTAGTATGTACCAAAGATTTATGAAGATTACTGAGGAAAACAGCAGGATGACAAAGGTGGGTTCAAGGAGAATGCAAGAAACTGATACTCACAAGGAAGGAAAGAGGTGAGATTGCGAATTCAGATACATAACCGGTTAATGTCCTGCAGGGCAGTAAAGACAAAGCTTTCAAGGTTATCTTTTTCACCAGACAAGTCATTTGCTATTTGTTTATTTTCTACATGTGAACATCTCGTTTACAGAATGTGTGCCTGATGAGTAGTAAAGAGGAAGTCAGACCACTCTGTGTTTCCGAGAGCGTCAGATGACCTTTAGGTAGACAGGTAGAACTTTTAGAGACACTGCACTTTCCCCGCCCCGCCCCCCAACCCCTACCCCCGCTTATTTTCAAGTTTTGGACAATTTTTTTTTTTTTTTTAAACAAATCACAGTTGGGTTCAGGAGTTAAAAGATAGCTAGACCTGAGGTAGAGAAGTGTCCTTGGTGAAAGAAATTGTACGTCATTTTGAAATGGAATTGTGCAATTAAAAGGAAGAAGGCTGTAACAAGCAGAAAAAGGGTGAGGCAGGTGATTGCATTTGGAGAAAGAGCCCCTCCTCCCCTCCCAAAGGCTTGTGCTGACAAGGAAGGGAGTAGGTACTTTTCCAGGGTGGATGAAGAGCTAAAGTGAGTGGGAAGTGAAATCCCTTGGAGTCGGAGGGAGCCATTGGTGGGAAGCTGTGAAGCTCCTATTTGAGAAGTTTGATTTGCTTTGAAAGATTGTTGGCCCAACAAGATACTCAAGACGATTGTCACCGGGTGGAAGGCTGTGGTTGAAATCAAGGCAAGAGGGAGCGAAGAGATAACCCTGTGATACTGTGGAAGGTGACCTGCCAGGAATTCATAGCGAACTCACCGAGAGGAAAGAAGAAAAGAGCAACTGAAGTTAGTGCCACAGGTCACTGTCTTTCGGTTGGAACTCAAGAGCTGGCTCAGGTTCTGTTGGCCCAGAGACAACGGCACCGGTCAGCTGAGCCAGGTCCTCTGGGACTGCCCCTGATGCCCAGCCGGGGCAGGTGGCGAGAGAGCCAGGGCAGACCAGAGGCCGTCCGAGAACGACTTGGTTTCCATTTGTCTTTTCTCTCTTAATTTTTCAATGTATTATTTTATTACATAATACTTGATACATGCAGAGGAGTGTGTGACACATTTGTGTGTGTTATGAAACACAAGCATTTGAGAACCTCCACCTCCCCGCCTAATTTCCCTCTGTGGTTTCTTTGCCAGGCTAAAGCTGAAACTCCAGTACTTTGGCCACCTCATGCGAAGAGTTGACTCATTGGAAAAGACTTTGATGCTGGGAGGGATTGAGGGCAGGAGAAGAGGGGACGACTGAGGATGAGATGGCTGGATGGCATCACTGACTCGATGAACGCGAGTCTGAGTGAACTCCTGGAGTTGGTGATGGACAGGGAGGCCTGGCGTGCTGCAATTCATGGGGTCGCAAAGAGTCGGACACGACTGAGCGACTGAACTGAACTGAAAGAGTTCACTCATCCCTCGCTTAAAATACAGGATACCTGAGTCACCCGCTTGTCATCCTGTGTCATTCGGCATCTCCTCCAGCCTCCCTATCCCCAGGACTGTGACCCAGGATTCCCCTGAAGTACATGATTCTACCCTGTGCTCTGAGCTTCTTAGCAAATGAATGTGCCTCCCGGTGTTTGAGTTGATTGATTTTTTTTTTTTTTTTTAGTTGAGAGATCTCTAGAATAATTTTATCTGTAGAGCTGCCATAGCATCTAATTTCAAAGACTATCTTGAGGATATTTCATTTCTTGAGTGCTTAATTTCAAGAAATTTCATAAGTGGTCACATTTTCTATGGAAATATTGACTCCAAGTCTCTAGTTTGGAGGGTACTTGTTGTAAGGTCACACATTTACACAAAATAATAGTGTACAAATAAAACAAACCTTACTAATTTCTCTAACAGTCCTAATATTCCCTTGGGTGGGGTGGGGGGCTCATTCCGCTAGTTGTCATCTCTCAGTTATTTAAACTCTCAATTTTTCACAATTCAATCTCTTTTCTTTTCCCACCTCCCTTTGAGTCTTCTTAAATGCTGCATCAAGGAAAGAGTTCTGTGGCATATGACCCAAATCCTTAGAGACTCTATTCTTGAATTATTAGTGGGTTTTGCCATGGGTGACTTGTCTCTTCTGATTCCTGGACTGGTATTTGTTGAGGTGAAACTGGGCCTGCCTTGCTTTCTAAATTGTCTTTCAGGGTCTGATTATTGGCCCCTGCCATAGTTAGAGCACACTCAGGCTTCCTTATCACATGTTCAAGCCATTGCCACACATCTCTGAAACACAAGGGAATTTTGGCATTCTCTAGAAAACAGAAGATCTTCAGTTTTACCTTGTGCAAATGCTATCTTTCCAGTGCACATTTGATAAGACCCCATGGATACACGAGGCTCTTACAGAAACGCCCTTCCCTTATTGCTGCGCCTATAGAATAGACGCATGCACCCTTCTCCCGACGTTATCAGATTCTCTGATAACTGTGTGTGCTCAGTCACTTAATCATGTCTGACTCTTCGCAGCCCTGTGGGCTGTAGCCTGCCAGACTCCTCTTCCTGGAATTTTCCAGACAGGAATGCTGGAGTGTTGCCATTTCTTACCCAGGGTGGATCGATTGTTAAGGCGGCAGTTTGCCTGTTGTTGCTGTCCCTCTGTTCCTTCTGGTCGTGTTTGCACTTCAGGGCTCCTAGGTTGAGGGGAGTGTGGCACCCCAGCTCCTTTACTGCTCCTCCAGGCGACCTGGATGGGGATAACGGATGTTTCAGTCCTGAGAAAGCAGGGGTGATCACAAATAGCAAAATGGTGGACAAATGAAAAATCGCCGTACCACTAACCCTCAGGTTTGATATGGATCTACATTGGACTTTTTTTTTTTTTTTAAGATTCTTTAATTAGAATAAAAAATCCTAGGAGGGGAGACAGGTTCATCAGCTTGAAAGCGGGATATGTTTTGGGGATTAGATTTTGTGTTTACCTCCCTCTCCCCCACTGGTTATGGTCTCTCTCGTTCCACACATATCACACCATGCTTCTGTGTTCTCAAGTTTGTTGGGCAGGTCTAATGTGAAAGATGAACAAAAGTAAGTGAAGAAGGTTTAGGTCAGTATCCTTATGATGTTGGGGATGAGGAACAGAAACCAGGTAATTTTACTACACAGGATTAAAATTGTTCTGCTGTAATGCAACGTACATGTTACTGAAAAGTACTCCACTGTGCAGAATTACATGGTAAAAACCACAGAGCTTATGGGGAAAGTGGGGTTAGGTTCTCAACACTCAGAAACTTCCTAGGAGACCAGAAAATACAGAGAAAAGATAAATAGGCATTCTGGAAAAAAAAAGATAGGGAGGTACAAACTACCATGTATAAAATAAACTAGAAGGATATATTTATTTATTGTACAGCACAGGAACAGTAGCCAGTATTTTATAATAACCTTAAATAGAGTATATATAATTTATAAAGATTTTGAATCACTGTGTTGTAAAACTGAAGCTAACATTTTGTTAATTGACTATAGCCCAATAAAAAAATTTAAATTTAAATGCTAAAAATAAGTAACTAAGATAGCAACCCCTAAAACAGTTTTACAGATGTTAAGTGGCTTGGAAATACAGCACTCTACCTTGAAAAAGACCTGAGGTTTGCTTGTGGAAGTGGGTGTTGGAAAGTTATAGCTCATGAGTTACTGTGAAGTGATGGAAGAAGGGCTATCTGAAGTCCAGTGGAAATTCTGACCCCAGATGTGGATGGTTATAGCTCATGATACATGCAAGTGACCTGACGAAGCTGGTAGATGTTTGAGGTGTGTGCATTTTTTGTTTTCCTGTGTGGCTTATTTCAGCTGGGTGTGGTTTTATGCATTTTTTAGTGTTTCTTTAATGTGTAAGTAAACACAAAATTTATGCCCAAATTATTCCCTAACATATCCAGTTCATTGGAAAAAAATCTGAATTTTCCAAAAATAAAGTCAAAGCAGAACTATCAGAAACCACTATGTATAACATGTATTAGTGAATACTAAGTGCCTGGCACTGTGCTGTAGATTCTATGTGAATTATCTCTGAACAACATGATGGACTCTCAGTATACTTGTTAGCCACATTCCATAGGTGAGAAGACTGTGACTCAGAGAGGTAAAACTTAGCCCAGGTTACAGGGCTAGGACAAGGTGACTCTCATGACTGTGCCATTCTCTTTCCTGAGCAAAAACAAACCAACAAAGTGGGGCAAATACTTAAGGAAACGCAAAATCCATAATATATAAAAGTTTTTCAAATCAGTAAAAAGAGACAAATAGCCCAGTAGAAAAATGAACAAAGGTCAAGAGCAGGCAGTTTGCAAAGAAGGAATACAAATGGCCAGTGAAATTGGGGGAATGACGTTTAACCTCATTTAATACTCGTGTCAATCAGAACAATTAGGTGTTTTTTTCCCCATTATCAAATGGACAGAAATAAATGTGGGAAAACACTGGCAGGAATATAGATTGTTATAACATTTCTGAAGTATATATAGAATACCTGTTTGTTGACCCAGCCATCTCATTTCTAGAACTTTATCCTAAGAAGATAAATAATCAGATAAGTGGGAAAAGATCCTTGTTCAAGATTTTTGTAAGAGTTGTTCATCATGCCAAAAAGATGAAAGCATTCATTCATCATCACTAAGTGGTGAACTAAGTGGTTAAATCCTGGTACATTAATACAATATAATACAACGCCGAACAGCACAGCACAATGCAACATGAATGTAGGGCGCTCAGAAAGGATGGTATTCTGTCCATAATGGTTCACACTGCATACTCTTCGTGTTTTATAAAGCGAAAGAAACAGGGACAAGATAGCATCTCCCCAGTGTGATCCCGTTTTTGTAAAACCATCTCATGTGTGTGCATGCTTGTGTTTGCAAGCAAACCTTGAATGGGAAGAAGTCTGGAAAGATACACACTAAACCACTGATGGTGGATGTCTCGGTGATGGAATTGCTGGATGATTTTTTTTTTTTTCATTTAATTTTTTTCTAAATTTTTCTGTAGTGAATATGTTATTTTTATGGTTTAAAAAAGATAAGTATTTTAAAACATTGTCTAGGGACTTCCTGGCAGCCCAGGGGTTAAGACTTCGCCTTCCCGTGCAGGAGGTGCAGGTTCGACTCCTGGTCAGAGAGCTATCCCACATACCTCATGGCCAAAAGACCAAAACATAAAGCAGAAGCAACATTGTAACAAATTCAATAAAGACTTTAAAAATTATCGACATCTAAAAAAAAAAAATCTTTAAGAAAACATTGTCTAACCCAAGATCCATAATAAATACAAAATATAAGAATAAATGACCTTTGTAAACCAGTTCTAGCACCTAACAGGGCTCAGTGACAAACACCGACAGAAAGGATTTTAGACAAGCTGCAGTATTGGGAACGGTCTCACCCCGTTTGGAGCTTCAGATTCTTTATTTCTGACCGAAATTAATCTGATTGGATTTCAAGTTACCTCATTCTCAGGGCTTCCCTGGTGGCTCAGAGGTTAAAGCGTCTGCCTGGAATGTGGGAGACCCAGGTTCGATCCCTGGGTTGGGAAGATCCCCTGGGTCGGGAAGATCCCCTGGAGAAGGAAATGGCAACCCACTCCAGTACTCTTGCCTGGAGAATCCCATGGAGGGAGGAGCCTAGTAGGCTACAGCCCATGGGGTCTCAAAGAGTCGGACATGACTGAGCGACTTCACTTTCACTTTCATTCTCAGGTAGATGCCACTGGACCGAGCCAAACATAGTGGCTTATGTTACCTCCAGGTCCCAGGCTCCATGAAGTACACGTGAACTTGGGATCTCTTCGGATGAAACCTGGGACTGTCATGCACAGGTGACAGCTGGAGCCTCTAATTTTGGTTACGTGATCAGAACCCACATGTAGTTTCTTGGGGCCCAGCTTACTTTATCAGGCAACTTGAATTTTAGTTTATGAAGCAGCTAAACACAGGAGGGTAGCTTGGTGGGGAAGGTGACTGACAGGAGCACCCCTCCACCCCACCCATTGAGCTGGGCTTTGCAGGCCTCAGGCGGGGGCCCAGCTCCAAGGATGCCTGTCCTCCATGTCTTGCCCAACTGCATTTTCAAAGCTCCATAAAAATACCCAGACTTCCCCATGGCTCAGTGGGAAAGAATCCACCTGCCAATGCAGGAGACATGGATTTGATCCCTGGCCTGGGAAGATCCCACTAAGCCCGTGAGCCACAGCTCTGGGGCCTGTGCTCCGCAACAAGAAAAGCCACTGCTGTGAGAAGCCCATGCACTGCCACTAGAGAAAAGCCCGCACAGCAAAGAAGACCCAGCATGCCCCAAAAGAAAGAAAATTATTTAAACAGAAAACAACAAACTGCCTTCTCTTAGGCCTCCCTTTTCCAGGTTTCATGGCTCTTTGCGGACACAGGAGCCTGTGTGACCATGGCACACGAGTGATGGGAACAGGGGAGCGCCAGGAGATGCGGGGCGCTCAGGGAGTACCCTGAGGTACAGAGCAGATCTGCGCCTGCGCGGCCTCCCCTCTGTCCCTGCAGCCAGCTGGGTCCGGGGGGGCCCGGCGGGCCTGCTGCAGCAGTGCCTCCCAGAGCCTCTTCCTTACTTCTTCCTTCAAGTGCTCAGTCTCCACAGCCCCTCTGTGCCCCTCAGCCCAGTGCCCGTCTGCCTGGCTGGAGATAGCTCTGCTGGAGCTCATCATGTGTGGGTTGAAAAGGATTTTCTTTTTTTTTTTTTAATTTAAGCAGTCACATTCCATCTGCCTAACACACTCTGCTTTGTGAGCTAAGCTGTGTGGCCTCTGCACGTGACTTTTCCCCAGCCAGCCCAAGTGTCCCCCCACAAAAGTTTCTGGAGAGCACTCGACAAGGCAAGTGGAGCCAAGCACCCGTGTGCTAGGGCTTCAGAGGCCCCAGTGCCAGGGGTCTTTGTAAGGGTCAGCCTCTCACCAAGCGCTTCGCATACATTATCTTATTAATCCTCACCACAAAGAAGCCACGTCTTCTTGTGGCAGCCTCTTGTGAGGAAACAGGGATGTGGAAAGAAGTGACTTGCCCATGTTCACACAGCAGATTAGATTGGAGATCCATTTGGTGCCAAACCTGTGCCCGTCTGCCCTCCGGCCTCTTTTACCCTCCTTCTCTTTCCATGGATTAGGGCAGTTAGTGGGGGGAGTAAGAGTCTTACGGCTTACAAAGTAGTCCTCTGTGTTGATTCCCCAGCGGGGAGATATTACGGGAAGGCTCAACAAATTATTAGGTTTCTCTAAATCACTTTCTTAAAGCATTTTAAAGAAATTGTGCTTGGAGCATGTCAGCACTGAATTGTTTTGCTTAAATTTTGTGCTAATTTGAGGATATTTCTCAATAATCACGTATGACAAATTGGAATTAGTTGATGCAAGTTACAGTTATCTGTGGCATTCTGCCCACTCCTCCCTCCCACAGGTGACAGGCTGAGTGGGGACGGAGCTGAGTGCCAAGGTGTTGGTAAATAACGCCACTATGTAGTCATTTAATCTTGTGAGGTGCTGTTTTTCCAGCAGGTTGAACTGACTGAACACAAAAACATGCTGAACTGCTAGGTCACTCTAGAAACCCCTGGGTAGCTTTCTACTTGCCTAACGTAAGACTCTTCATAGCCCAGATTCACACACGCACGACGAGCACACGGGCACACACACAGTTAGAGACCTCGGAAGGACTTGCTGGTGGAGGTTTGGAGAATGAGTAGAGAGAGTGCTTAGGGGCTTTTGTTTGTTTTTCTTTGTGTGACCAGATCAGAGCATCCTGCCACCTTGAGGGTTTGAGAGGAGGGTGCCACAGTTTAGGAACAAGGAGTAGCTTCTTGGGAATATATTGGAAAGGAAAAGGGAGAGGATGTGGACCGGGTAGAGGATTGTAGATCTGAAAATACCTCGGACACAGCTGAGACCCCAGACTCGCAGTGGGAAGCAGCCCTGTGGGGAGGGAAGGAGTCATGAGAGATGAGCTGTTGGTCATGGATTAAGTTCGGTTTGGGTAAACCTTTGGGAGGACGAACCAGGGGAAGAGGCCCTGGAAGCAGGCCTGTGGCCCTCAGGGCTGGGAATTTAGGGTCCCAGATACTTAAGAGCACGATCTAGAAGAGGGGCATGGTCTCCAGTGGACACATGCCCTTGGCCCCACGGACTCCTTGCCCAAAGGAAAGGGGCACAGCTAGAGGAGTCGAGGGCCTGGGTTGTTCTGTCTTGACCTGACGGTGCAGTGGAAGAACTCGAAGGTGGGAGGCCAAGAACTGGTTCTGATCCTTGCTGTGCCCTGATGCGCTGTGTGACCTTGGCCGAGTGATTTCCCTGTTCCCAACCTCGCATAAGATCTTTCCTTTGGGGCCATCACCTTCATCATCCTTGCGGGTTCCATTGCCCAGGATGAGGGGAAGGCCCAGAGCCTGCCTGTGGTGAGGAGAGTCAGGGTCTGGCCGACTCCTGCTCTGCCGTGGGGAGCAGTGCTGGCCAGGACTGGAGGTGGCCTCACAGTGCCAGGCTTCTGAGCCCCAAAGATAAGGCAGCGACTCCCCCAACTGTAAAATGGGGTCAGCAGCCCCCTCCAAAGGCAGCACACTCCCAGCACAGAGGCGGCTCCTGTTAGACCTGATGCAGACAATGAGGAGAGCCGGCAGGGCGAGCCTGGAGGTGGTGAGGAGGGCGAAGAACAGGAGCCACGTGAAGTCCTGTCCCGCTCGCCCGTGGTCAGCCATGTTGGCCTCGGTGAGTCCCCACGCGTGAGAGAGGTCACCTGTCTCTGCCTTGGTCTTGGGAAAGCTGTTGATTTTCTCATGCCTCAGTTGTTGTTCAGCTGCTAAGTCATGTTCCAGTCTTTGTGACCCCGCGGACTGCAGCACGCCAGGCCTCCCTGTTCCTCCCTATCTCCTGGAGATTGCCCAAGTTCTCATGCCTTAGGTTCTTGCTGCTGCTGCTGCTGCTAAGTCGCTTCAGTCATGTCCGACTCTGTGCGACCCCATAGACGGCAGCCCACCAGGCTCAGTGAGTCCCCACGCGTGAGAGAGGTCACCTGTCTCTGCCTTGGTCTTGGGAAAGCTGTTGATTTTCTCATGCCTCAGTTGTTGTTCAGCTGCTAAGTCATGTTCCAGTCTTTGTGACCCCGCGGACTGCAGCACGCCAGGCCTCCCTGTTCCTCCCTATCTCCTGGAGATTGCCCAAGTTCTCATGCCTTAGGTTCTTGCTGCTGCTGCTGCTGCTAAGTCGCTTCAGTCATGTCCGACTCTGTGCGACCCCATAGACGGCAGCCCACCAGGCTCCCCCGTCCCTGGGATTCTCCAGGCAAGAACACAGGAGTGGGTTGCCATTTCCTTCTCCAATGCATGAAAGTGAAAAGTGAAAGTGACGTCGCTCAGTCATGTCTGACTCTTTGAGACCCCATAGACTGCAGCCTACCAGGCTCCTCCGCCCATGGGATTTTCCACTCTTACCTCAGGTTCTTAAGCAAATTTAAAAGTTAATCGAACAACATCTTGTTCGTTTATGATGCGAAATACTTTTCAAGTTTATTTCCTATTTTTAGATCCAAAGCTACACCACAAACAAGTACAACCAAGACGTTTTATCTCACATTTACCCACTAAACTAGACGTTTTGGACGGCAGTAAAATTCCCCCTCTCCGTGTGTTCACAGAGATGCTGCAGTTCGTCAGCAATCAAGTGGGCGAGTTCCCTGACTTGTTCTCAGAGCCGCTCTGCGGCTCCTTCCCCGGAGGTGGCAGCGGCAACAGCAGCGGAAGCGGCGGCGGTAGCGGAGCTGGGAGCGGGGACCCCTCCGGGCAGCGGCCCTTCAGCCAGGTCCCGCTGCCGGCCTTCTCTCCCTCGGGCACCTCCTCGCAGGCTGCGACCCTCCAGGTCAAGGCCTGTCTCTTATACACATCTCCCTGTGATACTGTGGAAGGTGACCTGCCAGGAATTCATAGCGAACTCACCGAGAGGAAAGAAGAAAAGAGCAACTGAAGTTAGTGCCACAGGTCACTGTCTTTCGGTTGGAACTCAAGAGCTGGCTCAGGTTCTGTTGGCCCAGAGACAACGGCACCGGTCAGCTGAGCCAGGTCCTCTGGGACTGCCCCTGATGCCCAGCCGGGGCAGGTGGCGAGAGAGCCAGGGCAGACCAGAGGCCGTCCGAGAACGACTTGGTTTCCATTTGTCTTTTCTCTCTTAATTTTTCAATGTATTATTTTATTACATAATACTTGATACATGCAGAGGAGTGTGTGACACATTTGTGTGTGTTATGAAACACAAGCATTTGAGAACCTCCACCTCCCCGCCTAATTTCCCTCTGTGGTTTCTTTGCCAGGCTAAAGCTGAAACTCCAGTACTTTGGCCACCTCATGCGAAGAGTTGACTCATTGGAAAAGACTTTGATGCTGGGAGGGATTGAGGGCAGGAGAAGAGGGGACGACTGAGGATGAGATGGCTGGATGGCATCACTGACTCGATGAACGCGAGTCTGAGTGAACTCCTGGAGTTGGTGATGGACAGGGAGGCCTGGCGTGCTGCAATTCATGGGGTCGCAAAGAGTCGGACACGACTGAGCGACTGAACTGAACTGAAAGAGTTCACTCATCCCTCGCTTAAAATACAGGATACCTGAGTCACCCGCTTGTCATCCTGTGTCATTCGGCATCTCCTCCAGCCTCCCTATCCCCAGGACTGTGACCCAGGATTCCCCTGAAGTACATGATTCTACCCTGTGCTCTGAGCTTCTTAGCAAATGAATGTGCCTCCCGGTGTTTGAGTTGATTGATTTTTTTTTTTTTTTTTAGTTGAGAGATCTCTAGAATAATTTTATCTGTAGAGCTGCCATAGCATCTAATTTCAAAGACTATCTTGAGGATATTTCATTTCTTGAGTGCTTAATTTCAAGAAATTTCATAAGTGGTCACGTTTTCTATGGAAATATTGACTCCAAGTCTCTAGTTTGGAGGGTACTTGTTGTAAGGTCACACATTTACACAAAATAATAGTGTACAAATAAAACAAACCTTACTAATTTCTCTAACAGTCCTAATATTCCCTTGGGTGGGGTGGGGGGCTCATTCCGCTAGTTGTCATCTCTCAGTTATTTAAACTCTCAATTTTTCACAATTCAATCTCTTTTCTTTTCCCACCTCCCTTTGAGTCTTCTTAAATGCTGCATCAAGGAAAGAGTTCTGTGGCATATGACCCAAATCCTTAGAGACTCTATTCTTGAATTATTAGTGGGTTTTGCCATGGGTGACTTGTCTCTTCTGATTCCTGGACTGGTATTTGTTGAGGTGAAACTGGGCCTGCCTTGCTTTCTAAATTGTCTTTCAGGGTCTGATTATTGGCCCCTGCCATAGTTAGAGCACACTCAGGCTTCCTTATCACATGTTCAAGCCATTGCCACACATCTCTGAAACACAAGGGAATTTTGGCATTCTCTAGAAAACAGAAGATCTTCAGTTTTACCTTGTGCAAATGCTATCTTTCCAGTGCACATTTGATAAGACCCCATGGATACACGAGGCTCTTACAGAAACGCCCTTCCCTTATTGCTGCGCCTATAGAATAGACGCATGCACCCTTCTCCCGACGTTATCAGATTCTCTGATAACTGTGTGTGCTCAGTCACTTAATCATGTCTGACTCTTCGCAGCCCTGTGGGCTGTAGCCTGCCAGACTCCTCTTCCTGGAATTTTCCAGACAGGAATGCTGGAGTGTTGCCATTTCTTACCCAGGGTGGATCGATTGTTAAGGCGGCAGTTTGCCTGTTGTTGCTGTCCCTCTGTTCCTTCTGGTCGTGTTTGCACTTCAGGGCTCCTAGGTTGAGGGGAGTGTGGCACCCCAGCTCCTTTACTGCTCCTCCAGGCGACCTGGATGGGGATAACGGATGTTTCAGTCCTGAGAAAGCAGGGGTGATCACAAATAGCAAAATGGTGGACAAATGAAAAATCGCCGTACCACTAACCCTCAGGTTTGATATGGATCTACATTGGACTTTTTTTTTTTTTTTAAGATTCTTTAATTAGAATAAAAAATCCTAGGAGGGGAGACAGGTTCATCAGCTTGAAAGCGGGATATGTTTTGGGGATTAGATTTTGTGTTTACCTCCCTCTCCCCCACTGGTTATGGTCTCTCTCGTTCCACACATATCACACCATGCTTCTGTGTTCTCAAGTTTGTTGGGCAGGTCTAATGTGAAAGATGAACAAAAGTAAGTGAAGAAGGTTTAGGTCAGTATCCTTATGATGTTGGGGATGAGGAACAGAAACCAGGTAATTTTACTACACAGGATTAAAATTGTTCTGCTGTAATGCAACGTACATGTTACTGAAAAGTACTCCACTGTGCAGAATTACATGGTAAAAACCACAGAGCTTATGGGGAAAGTGGGGTTAGGTTCTCAACACTCAGAAACTTCCTAGGAGACCAGAAAATACAGAGAAAAGATAAATAGGCATTCTGGAAAAAAAAAGATAGGGAGGTACAAACTACCATGTATAAAATAAACTAGAAGGATATATTTATTTATTGTACAGCACAGGAACAGTAGCCAGTATTTTATAATAACCTTAAATAGAGTATATATAATTTATAAAGATTTTGAATCACTGTGTTGTAAAACTGAAGCTAACATTTTGTTAATTGACTATAGCCCAATAAAAAAATTTAAATTTAAATGCTAAAAATAAGTAACTAAGATAGCAACCCCTAAAACAGTTTTACAGATGTTAAGTGGCTTGGAAATACAGCACTCTACCTTGAAAAAGACCTGAGGTTTGCTTGTGGAAGTGGGTGTTGGAAAGTTATAGCTCATGAGTTACTGTGAAGTGATGGAAGAAGGGCTATCTGAAGTCCAGTGGAAATTCTGACCCCAGATGTGGATGGTTATAGCTCATGATACATGCAAGTGACCTGACGAAGCTGGTAGATGTTTGAGGTGTGTGCATTTTTTGTTTTCCTGTGTGGCTTATTTCAGCTGGGTGTGGTTTTATGCATTTTTTAGTGTTTCTTTAATGTGTAAGTAAACACAAAATTTATGCCCAAATTATTCCCTAACATATCCAGTTCATTGGAAAAAAATCTGAATTTTCCAAAAATAAAGTCAAAGCAGAACTATCAGAAACCACTATGTATAACATGTATTAGTGAATACTAAGTGCCTGGCACTGTGCTGTAGATTCTATGTGAATTATCTCTGAACAACATGATGGACTCTCAGTATACTTGTTAGCCACATTCCATAGGTGAGAAGACTGTGACTCAGAGAGGTAAAACTTAGCCCAGGTTACAGGGCTAGGACAAGGTGACTCTCATGACTGTGCCATTCTCTTTCCTGAGCAAAAACAAACCAACAAAGTGGGGCAAATACTTAAGGAAACGCAAAATCCATAATATATAAAAGTTTTTCAAATCAGTAAAAAGAGACAAATAGCCCAGTAGAAAAATGAACAAAGGTCAAGAGCAGGCAGTTTGCAAAGAAGGAATACAAATGGCCAGTGAAATTGGGGGAATGACGTTTAACCTCATTTAATACTCGTGTCAATCAGAACAATTAGGTGTTTTTTTCCCCATTATCAAATGGACAGAAATAAATGTGGGAAAACACTGGCAGGAATATAGATTGTTATAACATTTCTGAAGTATATATAGAATACCTGTTTGTTGACCCAGCCATCTCATTTCTAGAACTTTATCCTAAGAAGATAAATAATCAGATAAGTGGGAAAAGATCCTTGTTCAAGATTTTTGTAAGAGTTGTTCATCATGCCAAAAAGATGAAAGCATTCATTCATCATCACTAAGTGGTGAACTAAGTGGTTAAATCCTGGTACATTAATACAATATAATACAACGCCGAACAGCACAGCACAATGCAACATGAATGTAGGGCGCTCAGAAAGGATGGTATTCTGTCCATAATGGTTCACACTGCATACTCTTCGTGTTTTATAAAGCGAAAGAAACAGGGACAAGATAGCATCTCCCCAGTGTGATCCCGTTTTTGTAAAACCATCTCATGTGTGTGCATGCTTGTGTTTGCAAGCAAACCTTGAATGGGAAGAAGTCTGGAAAGATACACACTAAACCACTGATGGTGGATGTCTCGGTGATGGAATTGCTGGATGATTTTTTTTTTTTATCAGTTCAGTTCAGTTCAGTTCAGTCGCTCCATAGCCTTTAGTGGGTTCAAAAGTTTTCAGGCCAGTCTGCAGATACTGCGGAGGCAGATGGAGAAGAGTTCTGTCTTCCCTGGGGATGACAGAATCTTCGTGACCTAGCCTGGTCTGAATGAGGTTTTGGTTAACTGAGCCTGGTGGTGCAGGATCAGGCTCCCGCTCTGCAGATACCTTAATGTCTATTGGGCCTGCTTCAGGGATTCGTGGTCACAGACTCCTGACAGGCACAGCAGGCTCAGGGCTATCCTGAGAACTAGGGGTAGAGGCTTGTATGAAATGGGTCTTGAAACTTAACCCCGGCCCCAGGAGGATCGCAGCTCCTATGGGTTGAGAACCCAGCATCCAGCCGACATCTGAGCGTCCACCACCAAGAGGAGCACACCCTTGACGTGGGCACCCTGCCTCCTGAAGTGGCGGGCCTCTGAGTGGGCCCTCAGCTGTGTGCGGAGTAAACCAGCAACTTTCTGCGCTGTGCAGTGTCCCAGCCCCTTTTTGTGGGTGGGATTTCTCTCTGACCCTGTGGGGAGCCCAGGGTGTGATTAGTCCTGCTGTACTAATTTATTTCACAGGCTCTGCCAGCTCTTCAGCGGGCTTCAGGGGTTTCAGGGCTGGGGAAAGGCGACAGAGCAAAAAGCCAAAACAGTCATCCCAAAGTACACTTTCCAGTCATTTCCTGGGAGCCAATGAAGCCCCAGAAGTTGGTTCTAACATCTGTTAACTCGGTCACTGGGGGCAGCCATATGCTGTTTAGCTCCCCTCACCTCCACTCCAGCACCTGGAGTGATGAAATAGCTTCTACTCGTTCGCTCAGAAATTGAGGCAGCCCTCACGGGATCTCTTGTCCACTTGATCAGCTTGTAGACGGCTCTCCACATCCTGTCCAGAAGCAGGCAGGGAGCTGGGGTCCTTCCGAGGCACTCGGTTACAACGCAGCTGCAGTGACAGCATGCATTCCTCGTCCATGTGACTTTTCTTCTCCTCTCTTCCCAAGTCCTTCAGCCTCAAGTCCAGAGCCTAGTGACCTCCTCCCAGGTGCAGCCAGTCGCCATCCAGCAGCAGGTGCAGACGGTGCAGGCCCAGCGGGTGCTGACGCAGACGGCCAATGGCACGCTGCAGACCCTGGCCCCGGCCACAGTGCAGACAGTGGCTGCACCCCAGGTGCAGCAGGTCCCGGTAGGTGGCTGGCAGGAGTTCCGGGAGGCCTTGGTAGGGGCTCTCGGCCAGTCTGTGATGGAGCATGGGGTCTACATACCAAGCAGGGCCAGCAGGGTGTGAGGGAGCCGCTGGTGGGGGCAGGTTGGGGCCACTGGACCTTACGAAGCACCCATGAGACCCAGCAGAGATGATCTCTGTAGCTGGACACTGGCACTCCTATAAACTCAGTAAATGCTGGTGTATTCACTTATTTGCACATGTAATGGGTATAAACCTGAAAACAGATGTGCTAAAATGTTTTTCAGACATGCATCACAGTGGACTGTATTTCTGACTAATGAAGTAATTTATCTTAAAAAATCCAGGTTTACCATTTTTGCTTCTAGCCATGTACCTGGCGTTCCTCAGTTTGTCCATAATCGGACCCCTCTCCCCTCCACAGTCCCTCGGCGCCACGCCGCCTCCGCACTAGGCTCCCGGCACTGCTCGCATTGGAGCCTTTCAGCCTTTCATCCCAAGACCCTCTTTGCTGCTGTTGGTTAGTCGCTGAATTGTAGCTGATTCTTGTGACCCCCATGGACTGTGGCCTGCCAGCCTCCTCTGTCCATGGGATTTCCCAGGCAAGAATACTGGAATGGGTTGCCATTTCTTTCTCAGGGGTATCTTCCTGACCCAGGGATCTAGCCACCTCTTCTGCTTGGCAGGCAGATCCTTTACCACTGAGCCACTCCAAAAGCGAAGCCCCAAACCCTCTTTAGCTATGCTCTTTCTCCCCCTCAACCCAGTAGTCAAGCTACATTCTCAGTTTTATGAAAATTTTATCATTCTTGTCTGGAGGGTCTTTGCAGCAAGAAGTAACACAAAACAGAAAAATAGCACTGCCAGGACTTCCTTGGTGGTCCAAAGGTTAGGACGTTACCCGTCCACTGCAAGGGGTATGGGTTCCATCCCTGGTCTGAGAACTTAAGGTCTCATATGCTGGATGGCGCAGCCAAAAGAGGAAAAAAAAGAAATACAGTGCTAGCTTCCTTTTCCTTTTCTTCCTTTTCCATGCAGGTCCTGGTACAGCCTCAGATCATCAAGACAGACTCCCTTGTCCTGACCACACTGAAGACAGATGGCAGCCCCGTGATGGCCGCAGTCCAGAACCCCGCCCTCACTGCCCTCACCACCCCCATCCAGACGGCCGCCCTGCAAGTTCCGGTAAGAGCTGTGCTCCCTCTTTCTTGGGGGTATTAGGCCTCAGAGATGTTAACAAAGCCTCCAGACCCTGAATAGATGAAGAAACTCTATAGAATGTGTCAGTCAAATTGCACAATCATCCCTTTTTAGTTTTTTTTCCCCCTTGAGAAGTACCAGCACCTAGTGTTATGTGGGAGTCCTAGGGTTTATGAGGAGCAAGGGAGGGACTGCAGAGGAGCTGTAGGTCCACACGGGACCATCCGCCTCTTAGGTCCTGCCGATGGGGGTTTAGCTTCTGAAGGACCCTAGGCAGGGAAGGGCTTCAAGGTGGGTCATGCAAGGTCCCTTACTTAAGGTGTAGGGTCTTAGTCACTGTCTGCATCTTGTGGCCGGAGAGTCTGACAGAGAAAAGTGATCAGAAGTCAAAAGTAAGCATTATTCATAAAAGCCAAAAACCAGAATCAACCCAGCTATCCATCCAAAAAGAACTATTGATACAGCTACATGGCTGGCCTTCAGAAATAGTATGCTGAGCAAAAGATGCTGATCACAAAGAATTCATGCTGATGTTTCCAGGGTATGAAGTTTAAGAAGACAGTGATAGAGGTCAGAGCAGTGATTACAAAGACGGGGAAGGGGCGTGTGGGAACTTTTTTGGGAAACAGAAAGGGTCAGTGTCTTCATCAGGGTTACGCTGGTTACACACACTGCATTACATACATCACAATTCCATTAAGTTGTACATTTGAAATGTGTACTTTTGATTGTGAATTATTTCCGATGACTCATGCATTTGAGAAGCGTTTTATCTGCTCATTGGCCATTTGCATATTGAGGCCGTTTGTTGAAGAAAATAAAACTAAAATTAGTGAAAATAGAAACAGAGAAGGAAAAGCAGATCTGAGGGGAAAACAGGGGGATGCCTCCATAGTTGGTGTGTTTATTTAATAAAATGGCTCTGATTGTCACTTCTGCCCTTGAGGTTTTTGATGCTCAAATTGTATAAGGAAATCCAATAAGTTAGTTCTCCGTCATGTGAGAGGAAAACATGTGTCACACACAGGAGAAATTTTGTGGTTGGTACAGCATTGTACACGAGCTCAGAGGTGGCTGACAGGTTGACAGCAAAGCAGAAACTAGACATTTTCTGGCATCCTTACACCAAAGGTTGGCGTTGATCCACACTAATGCTGTTGTGGCACAGGCTAACCAGCAGTGACTCTGAAAGGGCACAGTGCCCAAGATACCGTGGCTACCAGGGCTTCCAGACTTGATTATTCCAAACAGGGCGTCAGACCACACAAAGCATTTTCAGGTGATGCTACGTGGCAAAGGCCAGTGGGTTCATGTCCTGAGGTTGCTTTCCTCACGCTAACCAGGCCATCATTCTGCCCTTGTGTCTGTTCTAGACCCTGGTGGGCAGCAATGGGACCATTCTGACCACGATGCCTGTGATGATGGGACAAGAGAAGGTGCCCATCAAGCAGGTCCCTGGGGGAGTCAAGCAGCTCGAGCCTCCCAAGGAAGGAGAAAGGCGGACGACACACAACATCATCGAGAAGCGGTATCGCTCCTCCATCAACGACAAAATCATTGAGTTGAAGGACCTGGTCATGGGGACTGATGCCAAGGTGGGTGTCAAGCAGAATTTTGTCTCATGCCCCGTCATCTCCCCTCTGTCTGTCTTTGCTCTGGGAATTTAGGGAAGACCCAGGCCCAAGCGACTGAATGCAGGAATAGTTAAAGGTGCTTTCTTATTAAAGCATCTTGGTGTTTTGAAATTCTATCAAGTGTTAGCTGTTGGGAGTTGGTCAGGCAGTAGCTTGCTTGGACCTTTGACTCTGCTTTGCAATGATGGCTACTCACCGCCCCCCCACAACCACCGTGTCACAGGCCCCTGCTGCTCACTGATGGCCAAGTACAGGACCACGTGCACCTCTTAGTCAGCCGATGGCATTTTTGGCAAATGTTTAATCATATTCAGGGATGGCTAGCAATATTTTAACCTTTTAGGGAGGAGATAAAATGTAGATTGGGTCTTTGACCAAGAACAAATAAATTTATTTTTCATCTATTTCTGGTATTTTAATTAATGTATCTTTTGGCTTTGCCATGTAGATTTTTAAATCTATTATCTGTTTATCTTTACCTCTATTTTCAAAGAAAATATAATTTTCTTGGTAGCCCTCAAATCTGAAAGGTACTGATACACCTTTATTTAAGATAACCATACAGTGCTCTGGTTTTTTGTTGCTTATTTTCCTTAAAGTTTGTTTTGGTGCTAGGATTATTACAAGAAATAGGAATAACAGCTCATATTTAGTGCTGCTGTGTGCCAGGCCAGAGGCTAAGCTCTTTACACATATTATCTCTTTTAACCCTCATGGCAAGCCTGGTGGTGGTGGTGAAGTCGCTCAGTCGTGTCCGACTCTTTGCGACCCCGTGGACTGTAACCTACTAGGCTTCTCCGTCCGTGGGATTCTCCAGGCAAGAATACTGGAGTGGATTGCCATTTCCTTCTCCAGGGGATCTTCCCGACCCAGGGATCGAACCCGGGTCTCCCGCATTGGAGGCAGACGCTTTAACCTCTGAGCCACCAGGGAAGCCCCTCATATATTGTCATTATCCCTGTTTCACAGAGGAGGAAAAGTGAGGTTCAGAGATGCTGAGTAACTTGTCCTGGGTTACACAGCTAGTTAGCGGAAGAACCAGGATCTGAACCCAGCAAGGACCTTCCACTCCAGAGCCTGAGCTCTGAGCCTCTGCTGCCCTCACTGTGCAGGCTGGTCTGATGCCACTGTGTTTCTCACCTGTCTTCCTTCCCAGATGCACAAGTCTGGCGTTCTGAGGAAGGCCATCGACTACATCAAATACTTGCAGCAGGTCAATCATAAACTGCGCCAAGAGAACATGGTGCTGAAGCTGGCCAATCAGAAGAGCAGTGAGTGTGCTCGTCATAGGAGGGGTCCTGTGCTGGGCTGGGGAGGCCCATGGGTACGTGTGCAAGGCGCCACCACGGGCGAAGCTGCAGCAGGGGCTATGCATCCCTCCTAGCCCCGCCCTGGCCCAGGCTGAGTGTTATAAAACCGACCATTTGCCAGGTAGAGTTTTCTTTACAGAGCTCCTGAAGGGCATTGACCTGGGCAGCCTGGTGGACAATGACGTGGACTTGAAGATCGATGACTTTAATCAGAATGTCCTTCTGATGTCGCCTCCGGCCTCCGACTCAGGGTCTCAGGCCGGCTTCTCCCCCTACTCCATCGACTCAGAGCCAGGAAGCCCTCTATTGGATGATGCAAAGGTAATGAGCTTTGGAAATCCCTAACCGTGGGAATCTCTCCCATCTCCCGTAGGTAATAGTGGGGAGATTGCAGACAGAGGTCCAGGCCAGGTGTTCAGAGGCCTCGAGCTAGAGAGGAGCAAGAATTCTGTGAAACTAGGCACATACTGAAAACTAAAGAAAAAGAAGACTGACTCTATGTGGGGAGACAGCCCCTGGTTTTATTGATCTTTGCTGAAAGGGCCCATCAGAGAGAAATAAGAGCCAAATCCAGAACGGGGACACACAGCAGCTGTCAGGCGGAGCTAGGAGTTGCTGGCGACGCCTCATTGCTTTCCTCGCCTGTAATGAGCCTGGCAAGAATGCTTTGTGAGGTTGTTCAGTTGTGTTAGGATGAAGCTGCCTTTGGGTCCTCTTTGGGAAATGACTACAATTTGCAGTCTTAACAGATAACGTTCCTACCAAGGGCCTTTAATTGTGGAAGAAAGCCCATGGCAATTGTTTAATGGAGTTAGTTAGAAGAGACTCAAGCCTAATGATTTTCCTAGGACCCTGTGGAGACCACTGGGGTTTGTGCTGTATTTTGACACTGGCAGTTTCTGGCTTCAAAACCACACGTTTCCTGCTACCATAAGTTGTTGATCAGACTATTTATTGTAGCATCTGCTTAATTTTATTAAGGAAGCTCTATGTTTGAAATATTTTATAAGTGTGATTCTGTTTGGAAACACAAGTCCATATGACATATACCTTGAATTGATTAAGTATCAGAAGAAATTTTCAAGTGACTTAAAAATGTTGAAAAGGAATGACATGTATGTACACACTGGGAGTCAGAGGAGAGCCGACTCCAGTCTGGTTCCCTGGGCCGGCAGAGCCTCTGCCTCCAGTTCTTCTGTAAAATGGGGAGAAAGCAATGTTGTGGGTTTAGAATAGGTAAGTTTCTGACAATAGGTTCATACTAAAGTATGGTCTTCAATCAGCTTGGAGGTCTAATTTATATGTGATAAAATACACCTATTTTACTGTATTGTACAATAAGTGTTTTAATAAATATGTACACTTATGTAACTCACAATAATCATGATATAGAGGAAAGAACTGGAAGTATTTTTTCTAAGATCAGGTGGAAGACAGGAGCGCCCAGAGGAATTCCCTGGTGGTCCAGTGGCTAGGACTCGACGCTTTCACTGCCAGTGGCCTGGGTTTGATCCCTGGTCGATGAACTAAGATACCATAAGCCGCACCACATGGCCCCCACCAACAAAAAGACAAAGATGCCCACTCTTGCCACTTTATTCAACATAGAATTGAAAATCCTAAAAAAGAAGTTAAAAGGAATCCAAATTGAAAAGGAAGAAGTAAAACTGTCACTGTTTGCAGATGGCATGATACTATATATAGAAAATTCTAAAGATGCCACCAAAAAAACTACTAGATTAATAAGTTTAGCAAGATTGCAGGATATAAAATTAATATACAGAAATTGGTTGCATTTCTATACTAACAAAGTACTAGAAAGAGAAATTAAGAAAACTATCTCATTTGCAGTTGCATCGAAAAGAATAACGTATCTAGGAATAAACCTAAGTAGCTAAAAGACCTGTACTAAAAAAACTATAAGACACTGATGAAAGAAACCTCTAACGGTGATGTGATGGACACAGATGGAACGATATATTGTGCTTATAGACTGCAAGAATTAATACTGCTAAAATGACCATACTCCTCAAGACAGTCTACAGATTCAGTGCAATTCCTATTAAAATACCAATGACATTTTTCACATAACTAGAAAAAAAAATCCTAAAATTTATATGGCAACACACAGGACCCCAAGTAGCCAAACAGTCTTGAGAAAGAACAGTAGAGCTGGATGTAGCAAGTTCGCTGATTTCAGTAATCAAAACAGTATGGTATTGGCACAAAACAGACGCATAGATCCATGGAACAGAATACAAAGCCCAGAAATAAACCTACTTATGTGGTCAGTCAACCTGTGACAAAGGAGGCGAGGATATACAAAGGGGAGAAATGACGGCTTTATCAGTAAATGCTGCTGGGAAAACAGGACAGCTCCATGCAAGAGAATCAGATGTACTACTTTCTCAGACCATCTACAAAAATACACTCAGAACAGATTAAGGACTTAAATGTAAGACCTGAAACCACAAAACTCCCAGAAGAAAACAGGCAGTATGCTCTTTATTACCCGTCTCAGCAATATTTTTTTGAGTATGTCTCCTCAGGCAAGGGAAACAAAAGCAATAATAAACAAATGGGACTGCAGCAAACTAAAAAGCTTTTGCAGCAAAAGAAACTATCAGCAAAATAAAAGGGCCACCTACTGAATGGAAGATGGTATTTGTCTGATAAGGGGTTAATATCCAAAATATGCAAAGAACTTGGAGGATTCAACATCGGAAGAATAAACAATTTAAAAATGGACCTAGGACACAAACATTTTCCCAGAGAAGACATACAAATGACCAACAGGCACATGAAAAGGTTCAGCATCAGTTATCATCAGTTCAGTTCAGTTCAGCCGCTCAGTTGTGTCCGAACTCTCTGCGACCCCATGAATTGCAGCACACCAGGCCTCCCTGTCTATCACCAACCCCTGGAGTTCACCCAAACTCATTTCCTTCGAGTCGGTGATGCCATCCAGCCATCTCATCCTCTGTCATCCCCTTCTCCTACCCTCAGTCCCTCCCAGCATCAGAGTCTTTTCCAGTGAGTCAACTCTTCACATGCCTTGATTTTTTGGACCTTACATTCCAGGTTCCTATGCCGTATTGCTCTTTACAGCATCGGACCTTGCTTCTATCACCAGTCACATCCACAACTGGGTATTGTGTTTGCTTTGGCTCCATCCCTTCATTCTTTCTGTAGTTATTTCTCCACTGATCTCCAGTAGCATATTGGGCACCTACTGACCTGGGGAGTTCCTCTTTCAGTATCCTATCATTTTGTCTTTTCATACTATTCATGGGGTTCTCTAGGCAAGAATACTGAAGTGGTTTGCCATTCCCTTCTCCAGTGGACCACATTCTGTCAGACCTCTCCACCATGACCTGCCCATCTTGGGTTGCCCCACACGGCATGGCTTAGTTTCACTGAGTTAGACAAGGCTGTGGTCCATGTGATTAGATTGATTAGTTTTCTGTGAGTATGATTTCAGTGTGTCTGCCCTCTGATGCCTCTCGCAACACCTACTGTCTTACTTGGGTTTCTCTTACCTTGGACGTGGGGTATCTCTTCACGGCTGCTCCAGCCAAGCGCAAGCTCCTTACCTTGGACGAGGGGTATCTCCTCACAGCCGCCCCTCCTGACCTTGAATGTGGAGTAGCTCCTCTCGGCCATCCTGCACCGGAGCAGCCACCACTCCTTCCCAGTAATCATCAGGGAAATGCAAATCAGAACCATGGTGAGATACCACCTCACACCTGTCAGAGTGGCTATTATCAAAAAGACAACAAATAACAAGCGTTGGCGAGACTGTGGAGAAGAGAACCCTAGTGCACTGTTGGTGGGAATGTAAACTGGTGCAGCCATTATTGAAAGCTTCCCTGGTGGCTCAGACAGTGAAGAATCTGCCCGCAGGGTGGGAGACCGGCTTCATCCCCTGGAGAAGGAAATGGCAACCCGCTCCAGTGTTCTTGCCTGGAGAATCCCATGGACAGAGGAGCCTGGTGGGCTACAGTCCATGGGGCCGAAAAGAGTCGGACACTACTGTGTGAGTAACACACACACTATGGAAAGCGGTATGGAGGGAGGTTCCTAAAAAATGGTTTAAAATAGAACTACCACCCAATTCAGCAGTTCCCCTTCTGGGTATTTTCTGAAGAAAACAGAAATACCAATTTGAAAAGATATATGTACTCTTGTGTTTATTGCAGCCTTATTCACAATAGTCAAGATATGGAAGCCACCTAAGTGCCTATAACTAGATGAATGGTAAAGAAGATGTGGTATACATGCAATGAAATATTAGCCATTAAAAATAATGAGATCTTACCATTTGCGACACTGTGGATGGACCTAGAAGGTATTACACTAAAGTGAAATTAGTCAGAGAATGACAAGTGTTGGCAAGGATGTGGAGAGAAGGGAACCCTCACCCAGCTGTGTGGGAATGTCAGTTGGTGCAGCCATTATGGAAAGTAGTATGGAGGTTCCTCAAAAAGTTTAAAAGACAACTACCATCCAGTTCAGCAGTTCCACTTCTGGCTATTTTTCTGAAGAAAAAAAGCCATAAAAAAGAATGAAATTTCGTGACAACTCGTATGATCCTAGAGGCTATTATGCTAAGTGAAATGATTCAGAGAAAGCTAACCACACATAATTTCGCTTATCAGTTCAGTTCAGTCGTTCAGTAGTGTCCGACTCTTTGTGACCCCATGAATCATATCACGCCAGGCCTCCCTGTCCATCACCAACTCCCGGAGTCTACCCAAACCCATGTCCATCAGGTCGGTGATGCAATCCAGCCATCTCATCCTTTGTCGTCCCCTTCTTCTCCTGTCCTCAATCCCTCCAGCATCAGGGTCTTTTCCAATGAGTCAACTCTTCACATGAGGTGGCCAGAGTATTGGAGTTTCAACTTCAACATCAGTCCTTCCAATGAACACCCAGGACTGATCTCCTTTAGAATGGACTGATTGGATCTTCTTGCAGTCCAAGGGACTCTCAAGAGTCTTCTCCAACACCACAGTTCAAAAGCATCAATTCTGTGCTCAGCTTTCTTCACCGTCCAACTCTCACATCCATACCTGATCACTGGAAAAACCGTAGCCTTGACTAGATGGACCTTTGTTGGCAAAGCAATGTCTCTGCTTTTGAATATGCTATCTAGGTTGGTCATAACTTGCCTTCCAAGGAATAAACGTCTTTTAATTTCATGCCTGCAGTCACCATCTGCAGTGATTTTGGAGCCCCCCAAAAATAAAGTCTGACACTGTTTCCACTGTTTGCCCATCTATTTGCCATGAAGTGATGGGACCAGATGCCATGAGCTTAGTTTCCTGAATGTTGAGCTTTAAGCCAACTTTTCACTCTCCTCTTTCACTTTCATCAAGAGGCTGTTTAGTTCCTCTTCACTTTCTGCCATAAGGGTGGTGTCATCTGCATATCTGAGGTTATTTATATTTTTCCTGGCAATCTTGATTCTAGCTTGTGCCTCTTCCAGCCCAGCATTTCTCATGATGTACTCTGCATATAAGTTAAATAAGCAGAGTGACAATATACAGCCTTGAGGTACTCCTTTCCCGATTTGGAACCAGTCTGTTGTTCCATGTCCAGTTCTAACTGTTGCTTCCTGACCTGCACATAGGTTTTTCAAAAGACAGGTCAGATGATCTGGTATTCCCATCTCTTTAAGAATTTCACTTATATGTGGAATCTTAAAAAAAAAAAAGTACAAAACAGAAGCAGATGCTTAGATAAAGATAACAAATGGGCAATTGCCAGAGGGGAGGGGTGTGGGAGGGTGAGTGAAATAGGAGGGGGAGACTTAGAGATACAGACTTCCAGATAAAAAAATAAATCAGTCAAAGAGAAGAGCTTTACAGCATGGGGGAAATAGTCAGTAATGTGATAATTTTGTCTGGTGACAGATGGCAGCTAGATTTATTGTCGAGATAGTGTCATGTATGAAAATAATCCAAGCGCTGTGTTGTGTACCTGGAGCCAACATAATGTTTGTAGGTCAATTATACCTTAACTAAAAAGTAACAGTAAATGAATAAATCCTTTCTAGTTTTTTTTAAAAATGATACAGAACATATTTATCTCCCGTGAATGTGCACTTTTGCAGGAAGTTCACCCATACCTCTCCAGGTGCAGACTTGGCCTCTGACTTTGCCTTCAGTCGCTTTAGGTCAGCTTGCCTGCTGTGGAATTGCACAGAAGCAGAACGCCTCGGGGTGCTCTCTTTTGTGCCGGAGCACTGTGGTAACAGCAGGGCCCGCGCCCTCTCCCAGGTGGGCCCTCCCCCTCGGGCGAGGGCCCCCGGGTCTGAGCAGCAGTGGGAGAGGCTTGAACCTCTTAGTTCCCTCCTGAGTTTATTCCCACCCAGCTTCATGGTCTTGAATTTAAATCTCAGAGTCCCGATTCCGATATATAAAAGGTAAAATGCTATAAAAACTCACTGCAGTCTTCCTTCCCACCTCGTGACCCCGTGTCGCAGGTCAAGGATGAGCCAGACTCTCCGGTCGCGCTGGGCATGGTGGACCGCTCCCGCATCCTGCTGTGTGTCCTCACCTTCCTCTGCCTCTCCTTTAACCCCCTGACCGCCCTGCTGCAGTGGGGGGGCGCCCGCGACGCAGCCCAGCACCCGCACTCCGGCCCCGGCCGTAGCATGCTGTCACTCGAGTCAGGTAGGTGGAGGGCGCCTCGGGCCACCCGGGCACGAGTGGACTACTGTGGCAGGAGAAGGCCCTACTCGCAACCCGCTTGGCTTGTCACCAGGTCCCAAAGGGCTTTCACAGTGGGCCCCACCCGCTTGCTTCTGATAGTGACGGGCATCAGTTGCATGTACAAGTAACAGGGCAAACCTAAGTTCAGTCAGAAATAGCGAAACAAATCAGGACCCTGCTCGGCTGTAATTGAGGGGTTTGGGGGTGTGCCTGTTTGGAGGAGGATGTGGTCTTACTGCCTGAATCGTTAAACCAGCTGCGAGCCCCGCCTTGGCCAGCAAAGATTTGTGTGGCATTCTGCCCCATGGTGACAAGGGCTCCAGGGCTCCTATTGAGGTTGTGGAATTGTCCCAGATTTTCTACAGTGTGGATTAATTGCATGTATTTATTCATGCCCTAAGCACTTAGACATTGTTACTAAATGAAGCAATCACATTTGTTTCAAACATGGGGAGGAGGCTGCTTCCTTTAACCTGAGGGGTGGGTCAGGTGCCCTGCAGTCCCTGTGGAAGGCTCCAGGGGCTGGCTCGACTGGATGATGCCAACGCTTCTCCTGTGGCTAGTGAACGGCGTGATCGTGCTGAGCGTCTTTGTGAAGCTGCTGGTTCACGGGGAGCCGGTAATCCGGCCGCACTCGCGCTCCTCAGTCACCTTCTGGAGGCACCGGAAGCAGGCGGACCTGGACCTTGCCCGGGTGAGTCTGCTCATGGGCTCAGAGACCGTCATGCTCAAAGTGTGGGCATCCTCTGTCCCTTTTTTTCAGGGTCCTCTCTTCTTAAAGGTACTGGAAGGAAGGTTCGGGTGTCATACCCATTGCATGATGGGAAAGGAGAAGAGTGTTGACCCTAGTTTCCCAAGTGTGGCCTCCAGGAATGAGAAAAACACAGACAGGGTCTTCAGTACAGGGCAGTAGACTGTCCACTAGGCCCTCTCAGGTTGGCAGAGACCTGTTGAGATCCTTGGTCAGAGTGGTTCTCAAACTTCAGGGTCATCAGGACCACCTTAGGGCCCATGCCCATCCCAGAGGTTCTGAGTCGGTAGGGGGGAAAGGGTGGGATGGAAAACCAGGAATTCACATTTCTAATAAGATCCCAGGGGCTGATGATGCTCCTAGTCTCTGGGAACCACACTTTAAGAACCTACAAGCCTAAAAGATCACTTGGTTCATCGTCTCCATCCATGTTATCTCACCTTATGTATGAAAGGTACTGTGGGAAATTCTGGATAGAATATTTGCTTGAAGATAGAACACTGTACAATCCCAGTTTAGCAAAAAGGCTGGGAGGAGGAAGTATGTCAGAATGGCAGCAGTCATTCTAGGGGATAAGATTCCAGGTGATTTCTTTGTACTTTTCTGTAGCTTTCTGAGTTTTCCCAGATTTTTCTTCACTAAGCATGCATTACTCTGATAACCTGGAGGACTGAAGAGAAAGAGTTTTCACTAAAACAAAACTAAAAGGCCGCCCCAAGGCTGGCGAATGTTACACCTTCTCGCTTCCCATCAGGGGGACTTTGCGGCTGCTGCGGCCAACCTGCAAACCTGCCTGTCAGTGCTGGGCCGGGCCCTGCCCACCTCCCGCCTGGACCTGGCTTGCAGCCTCTCCTGGAACGTGATCCGCTACAGCCTGCAGAAGCTGCGCCTGGTGCGCTGGCTGCTCAAGAAGGTCTTCCAGCACCGGCAGGCTGCCCCAGCCACTGCTGTGGGCTTTGAGGAGGAAGCGAAGACCAGCGCCCGGGATGCAGCTCTGGCCTACCACAGGCTGCACCAGCTGCACATCACAGGTGAGGGCTGGCCGCTGTGGCCCAGCCTGCCTCCCAGTGCCCCGCACCGTCGCCCCACCCTGCCTCAGTTTGCCAGTTTTCCGCCCCGTATCAACAAAGCCCCCTTTACAATGCTCATCGAGGATGGTTAGACCAACCCTCCACCCATGGCCAGGGCTGTGAAGATTGCAGTTCATCTTTACATGTGCTTAGTTGCTAAGTCGTGTCAGACTCTTAGTGACCCCATGGACTGTAGCCCACCAGGCTCCTCTGTCCATGGAATTCTCCAGGCAAGAACATTGGAGTGGGTTGCCATGCCCTCCTCCAGAAAATCTTCCTGACCCTGGGATCTAACCCAGATCTCCCGCATTGCAGGCAGATTTTTTTACCATCTGAGCCACCGGGGAAGTCTTTCGTCATTATAAGACACGTTTTTTTTTTCACTGTAACGTCTCTGCACCAGGCTGTGTCCTCTACACATTGAGTGCCTGGGTTAAGTTGGCAGTGCTTTTTCCGGTGGTGCTTAAGTTAATGGAGAAACTTAAAATTGATGGTGTCTTAGAATCAGTGAAACATGATCCTTTATTTCATTTCACAAAGTCCTGCTCTAATAGAGAAGCAGATTGGTCAGCAGGTGAATTACAGTTCAGTGTGGTTTAGGGGTCACAGAAGAGTTGGGTTTCATCTGGGAGGGAGGGGTCCATGTCGGGTAGGGCCCTGAAAGCCTTGCGGCTTTGCGTGCAAGGAGGCGTTTGAGTTCACTGGCTCTGCTGAGGGGATGTGTCTTCCAGGCCGAGGGACGTGTTCCCGAGGAGGAGCCCCCTGCCCGGTGGTGTCCCCAGGTGGGCTGTGTGAGGGGAGGGTGACGGGAGCCAGTGCAGTGGAGGCAATGACGTCATCACGCCTGTGCTCTAAAGCCAAGAAGATTCACTCCGATGGAGAGGCTGCCTTTGGGAGGCCCTGTGGGAGCGGGTGCAGGTGCCGAGAGGACAGACAGAGAGGAAGGAGCAGGTGGTTGACAGGCCTTGGGGACTCATTGCGTGGGAAGGGTAAGGAAAACTGGGTAAGGGGCTTCCCTCGTTTCTTGCTTGAGAGTTGGGGTGAATCGTGTTGCCACCAACAAAGGTGGGGAGAAGAGGAGACACACAGCTTTCTAGGGAGGAGGTGAGACATCCAGCTCGGGACCCTTGCCCACGAGACACTGAGGAGGGCTGTTCAGTGGGGGGCCGCACTGGATCTGTTGTCCACGGGTGGGGCTGGGCCTCTGGTCTGCAGGTGAGGATAAAAGCTATGGGCGCTGAGGAGAGGGCTTGTGATGAAAGGGCCCTCAGGGCATGTGAGAGGAGACCCGCACGGAAAGGACCGGGCAGGAACAGGGAGCGGGGCAGAGGCTGACCTGAGAGGTGGCCAGGCAGGAGAGGTCGAGAGGCTTGGTGTGTGGGGAGGAGGGGATTCAAGAAGGGAGGTTGCTGTTGGGATGGGCCTGAGATGAGGGCAGAGAGCAGCCGCAGGCGCCGCGACAGGAAGGCCATAGGTGGCCTGGTGGCTGGGGGAGCTGCGCCCAGGGGTGGGGTGCTCCCAGGCCAGGGGGATGGAGATGAGACTCTGGGGCAGTGTGGGGCTGGAACACCTGCGGCCTTGTAGAGCTTTCGCAGCGGGGCCCCATGTGCAGACCTCCCCTGCTTCCCCGCCCATCCTGAGCCCCTGGGGACGGAACAGGCTCCATCCAGGTCTCTGATCCGGAAGCTGCATCTGTTCGGGAGAGTTCCAGCTGAGATGGTTCACACTGCTCATCCACCACACTCACCCAGCACTTGGTGGGCCTGGCCCTGAGCAGGGCCCCGAGAGGACAGTGACCGAGAGACGACGTGGTCCCCACGCAGCCCTCCGCCTGCCTTCCCCACAAAGGAGAAAGCCCAGTTGGTGGTGCCTCCTGGGAAGACCAATACCTAAACGTCTGTGCCGAATGAAGTCTGGGGCCTGATATGAGACCAAAGAGGCCGGGCGGGGTCAGGAGGCCTGGTTGGCCACCCCCCAAGGGACAACCTGCCCCCCCCCCCCCCCCAAAAAAGGCAACAGCCTGTGCTGGCCCCCTCCCCCCAC
>SJYT01064098.1:619699-647150 GCA_006410635.1 Cephalophus harveyi
CGAGAGGCTTGGTGTGTGGGGAGGAGGGGATTCAAGAAGGGAGGTTGCTGTTGGGATGGGCCTGAGATGAGGGCAGAGAGCAGCCGCAGGCGCCGCGACAGGAAGGCCATAGGTGGCCTGGTGGCTGGGGGAGCTGCGCCCAGGGGTGGGGTGCTCCCAGGCCAGGGGGATGGAGATGAGACTCTGGGGCAGTGTGGGGCTGGAACACCTGCGGCCTTGTAGAGCTTTCGCAGCGGGGCCCCATGTGCAGACCTCCCCTGCTTCCCCGCCCATCCTGAGCCCCTGGGGACGGAACAGGCTCCATCCAGGTCTCTGATCCGGAAGCTGCATCTGTTCGGGAGAGTTCCAGCTGAGATGGTTCACACTGCTCATCCACCACACTCACCCAGCACTTGGTGGGCCTGGCCCTGAGCAGGGCCCCGAGAGGACAGTGACCGAGAGACGACGTGGTCCCCACGCAGCCCTCCGCCTGCCTTCCCCACAAAGGAGAAAGCCCAGTTGGTGGTGCCTCCTGGGAAGACCAATACCTAAACGTCTGTGCCGAATGAAGTCTGGGGCCTGATATGAGACCAAAGAGGCCGGGCGGGGTCAGGAGGCCTGGTTGGCCACCCCCCAAGGGACAACCTGCCCCCCACCCCCCCAAAAAAAAGGCAACTGCTTGTGCTGGCCACCTCCCCTCACTGTAGTGAGGACCAAGGCAGGTGGCAGCGTGAGAGCCTCAGAGCCTTTGACATGCCTTGGGGTCTGATCCCCGAAGAGCTGTGTGGCCCTCACGGGAGGGTGCAGTAGGCCTCTCCTGGCCGTCCACCTCCCCGCCGGCCATCATGGCTCAGTTTTGTGTAATTTCCTTCCCTCGAAAGGGTGTGTGCTTTATAGACTGGGGGGTCTTGTTAAAGCAAGATAAATTCAGATCAGTTTTTATTTTTTCAACCTTTCTTGCACCATTTGGAAACACGGGACTATGTTAGCAGAACACGGCCATGCTGTTGACACCGTTTGGGAAAATGCTGCAGCTCACCCCCTGAGTCCTGTCCACTGACCTGCAGTCCTGACCACTTCCGTTACCCAGGGCTGGGGCCGTGGGCCAGGTGTTGGACGTGTGCTTTCTCTTGTTCTCAACCACCTGTGAGGTAGAAGGGAGCACAGAGCTACTGGGTCACAGAGCTGGTGCCCCATCCAGGGCTGTCTGATCACAGAATCCACCAGCTTCCCCACCATGGTTCTGCTCTTGCTCTGCTGGTGATGGAGGAGGCAGGAGAAAGCGTGGGTTGAAGGCCTCTGTCAACATTCATCATCCCATTTCTGCCACCACAGGCAAGCTTCCCGTGGGATCCGCCTGTTCCGACGTGCACATGGCCTTGTGCGCGGTGAACCTGGCTGAATGTGCTGAGGAGAAGATCCCTCCGAGCACGCTGGTGGAGATCCACCTGACCGCCGCCATGGGGCTCAAGACCAGGTGTGGAGGCAAGCTGGGCTTCCTGGCGGTGAGTGTCCTTCACTTCCCTCCCCTGCACCTTCTCAGAGTGCCCTTCCCAGCCAAGTGAGTGAGTGAAAGTCACTCAGTCGTGTCCAACTCTGCGATCCCATGGACCGTAACCCGCCAGGCTCCTCTGTCCATGGAATTCTTCAGGCAAGAATTCTGGAGTGGGTTGCCATTTTCGTCTCCAGGGATCTTCCTGACCCAGGGATTGATCTCGTATCTCAAAGAATTGCAGGCGGATTCTTTACTGTCTGAGCCACCAGGGAAGCCCTTCCCAGCCAGGAGCCAAAATGTAAAAATCGCTGTGGGCCCTGCCCTCAGATGCTGACCACCTTGAGGGGTAGATGTCCACAAATACTTGGCAGTAAATAAAACAGACAAGAATTCCTTCCCCTGAGCCATTTTAAACAGAACAAGGCATTTTAGTACCTTGAGGTATTGCTTCAGTGATAAGAGTGACCTTGTATTCGGGAGGCTAATGTGTGACTCTTCTGCTTGGAGTCTGCTGGTTGTGTCTCCTGGTTCTGTTATTAACTGAGAATGCCTTCTGTGTGGTACCTTGTGTTGATCACAGCTCTGTGGGTCTAGAAGTGGAAAACACCGTATGTCTTGTGAGGGGCTCGCGTCAGACTCTGGGCGGAGACCGTGGTTTCCTCCAGTGTGCCTGGCACAGGGCCAGCCTTGGGAACTCACACCTGGATAATACACAGACTGTGTTGCCAACTCGTTCACAGCCTCTGCTGACCTCAGGCTTTCTCTTCTTCCAGCAGACACAGGCATGTCTTATTCGTTTCAGCTTTGGGTTGGCTGCCTAGCACATTAGCTGTGTTCAGCATAGAATGATCTTATCCCCCCATCCATGTCCATATCTCATTAATAGCACGGATGTGCTGAGAATGAGCATAAACGTGCCCCGTGCTGACACTGATGTGCTTGAAGCGTGTCACCGTACTCTGGGTGACAGAGGGCACGGGAGAGGAAGACCGTGTTCCCAAGACCCAAATAAGAGGTTCATTCAGCAGAGGTTACTGAGGCCAGGCACTCCCTGGGGAGGACGTGCAGTGGCAAGCAGGACCTTCACCCTGCGGGTGGCTCGCCGTCGGACAGGAACCCAGACCAGGCCCAGGCCTTGAGGGCAGCAGGGTGCGGTGGGGTCTGGATGGCTGCCCAGAGAGCACGCTGGGCCCCCGACCCCGTCCTAGAGGAGGTCGAGGTGGACTCTCTGGGCCGGGAGCAGTCCTAGTGCCCTGGGCCAGCGTCATCACGTTTGTCACTTCTCTGCCCCCCAAAAGTTTTCAAGGTATAATCGAAATACAACATACAGTAAAATGTGTCCATTTTAACTTAGCAACTTGATAAATTTTCACACAGTGAACTGACCCATGTAACAGCCACCCAGATCAAGAAGCTGTGTGTTCCCATCACCCCCGGAGCCTCCTGCAGGCCTTCGCCCATGCTGCCCCTACAGAGGGGACCAGTGTTCTGAATTCCATCATGATAGGTTAACCTCCCTGCTGTTTGTTGTTCCTTTAAGCTTTTTATTAAAGTACAATATGCCTGTAGAAAAGTATGCAAATTATAAATACACAGGTCAGCGACTTCCCAAAATGAACACATGCGCTTATAACCAACAGATAGATCCAGAAACAGAACACAACCCAGACCCCGGAAGCCTCCCTTGGGGCCCTTGCCAACAGCAAACTGCCACTCCCCACCCCAAGCCCCTCAGCCAGGTAACCACCATCCCGATGACCTCAGATGCTTTGCGTCTGTAAGCTTGGTATGAGGAGAGCCACGCGTGCGTCCTGCAGCTCTCTGCCCTTTCCGCTCAGTGCCATGTGTAAGGTTCATTTATGTTGTCACGTGTGGTTACAGATTGCCCATTCTCATCGCTTCACGGGAGTCCACTGTATGACCAGACACTTAGCAGTGGACTTGGGGGTCGTCCCCTGTTTTGGTTACTGTGAGTAGTGCTGCTATGAACATTCCTGTTCTCTCAGCGGACGTGTGCCTGCGTCTCTGGTCTGGCGCTGCTAGCTCAGAGGTTTTCATTTGCTCAGCTTCAGTATCCACAGCCTGGCGGTTTTCCAAAGTGGATGAACCAGTTTTCACTTCACCAGCAGTGTAGAGAGTTTCAGTTCTGTACCCTCAGCAGACACAGGATAGTTTTGTGTTTTTAGCCCTTCTGGTGGGTATCTCATAGTTTTCATTTATGGGCCATTTGGACATAGCCTCCTTTGTGAACACCCTGTTCAAATCTTCTACCCGTTTTTCATTTGTGATGTCTGTCTTTCTGTTGGTTTGAGGAGTTCTCTGCTCTGATCCTTGGTTGGAGATGTGCTTTGCATGTGTCTTCTCCCACTCTGTAGCTTGCTTGTCCTCTCAGTGGTGTTGATCAATAAGCACAAGTTCTTAATGTTCATGAAATCTAGTCTTTTCCTTAACAGATATAGCATGTCCTGTTTAATATTCCTTTATCTTACCCTAGTGTCATGAAAATACTCTACCAGGTGTCTGATAGACCCGTTATTTTTAAATGTTGCACATGGGTCCATAATCCACTTGGAACTGGTTTGTGTATGAGTTGGAGGCAGAGATGCCAGATCTACTTTCTTCACGTGTCTGTCTCCCTGTCTCAGAATCTGGTGTTAAAATGACTGTCCGCTCCCTGCTGCACCCCTTTTGCATAAATTAAATGTCTGCATGTGAGGACTCTGCTTCTGGACCCTCTGGTCAGTTCCGTAGTGCACCACCAATAAATACCACACACCCCTGGCGACCATATATCTAATACGTCTTGATGTCTGGAAGTGTCAGTCCTCTGCCCCTAGTGACTAGTGTCTGCTGTTTACCTTCCCGTATACGTTTTAGGATCATTTCCATCAGCCCGGAAATCCCAGGGGGGGGTTGATTGTCCTTGTTGCTAAGACTCAGCTGCTCTGTGAGAGGGACTCATCCGTTTGAGGAAAGCATATGTATAGCAGCTGAGGATGGGGAAGATGGTCCCCCAGTGAGTGCCCCACCCCCCTGAAAACGTTGAGTGTGCCTAATAAGCAATGAGCAGTTTTTTGTTACTGCTGTTTTGTTTTTTGGGCCACACAGCACAGCATGTGGGATCTTATGTTTTTGTTTTTCTCTTTTTTTCTGGACTGTACCATGCGTCCTTTGCTTTTGGATTCAGGCAACCGTATCCAGGTTCCCCCAAGAGCCAGTCTCCTTGGTCCATGTCCTTTGAGTGGCACTTTGGCGGGGTTATTTCTGACCCTGGCATTCAAGTCTTCTGAGACCGTCACATTAGATGATGGTGCTCAGAGCCCAGTAAAGGTCAGAACCATCAGGCTGAACCAGCAGAGGAAGCAGCCTCCTGGGTTGTGAAGGCAAGGCTGCCGTGTGATGGGTGAGGCCCAGCCCAGCAGGTGCTCCTCCTCCAGGCTCCCTGCCCTGCATTCTTCTCTCGCCCTTTCATCCTTCTCTGCTAGTTTCTCATTCAGATTGTGCTGTATCGAGTGGTTTTATGGGTTTAAGAATAAAGATTTGTTGTTGTTCAGTCACTATGTTGTATCCAACTCTTTGTGACCTCATGGACTGTAGCACACCAGGCTCCTCTGTTCTCCACTGTCTACCAGAATTTGCTCAAATTCATGTCCATTGAATCGGCAATGCTCTCTAACTATCTCATCCTCTGCTATCCCTCGTCGTCTTTTGCCCTCAGCCTTTCCCAGCATCAAGGGCTTTTCCAGAGAGTCGGCTCTTCACAACAGGTGGCTAAAGTGTTGGAGCTTCAGCATCAGTCCTTCCAGTGAATATTTAGGGGTGATTTCCTTTAGGATTGACTGGTTAGATCTCCTTGTAGTCAAAAAAAGTGACACAATTTCTGAAAACATGGATGGACATCATTGTCCCTGCAGGTTTATCCCTGGGCCCTGGAGTGATGTTATCTTGTGGGCTGAAGAGGGACTTGGGAAGCAGGGACTTGGGCTCACCCAGGGACAGCAGGGGGGTCTCTCTCTCTCTCTCTCTTTTGTTTTTTTAATACTCATTTAATACGTGCTTGGCTCTGTTGGGTCTCAGTTGTGGCACACAGGATCTTCATCACTGCACGCAGACTCTCTAGTTGCAGCGTGCAGGCTCAGTAGTTGGCAGCACGTGGGCTCAGTATCTCTGCAGAATATGGGCTCTTAGTTCCCCAAACAGGGATCAAACCTGCATCAACCTGTACTGCAAGGCGGGTTCTTAACCACTGGACCACCGAGGAGGTCCCGGGGGTTCTCTGGACAAAGAACAGAGAACAGGTGGACAAAGCCCTTGCCGGGCCAGCCTTGAGGAAGGGGCATCACGCAGGCCTGCTTGCGTCCTGGACGAGCCTCGGGGCGGCCCTCTCACTCCGGCGCTTTCTAGACTGACAGCGATGGTAAATGACAGTCGCTGGCCACTTGCTGGGTGCCTGTTCTAAACTCTTCACACTCAGAGGTGAAAGAAGTGAAAATGAGTCAAAGCAGAACACAGTTTTACCTAAAAATGCTCTCAAAGATATGTAATTAAAATGGCAGATGAGAAAAAGTCTCAGGACCCAGGGGGCCGCCTGGCTGAAATGCAGGGTTGGACAGGGTTGAGGGCCGGCCTGCTGTAGTAGGGGCGGGGGCGCGTGGGAGAGCCTGGCTCAGCTCGGCAGGTTGAACGCCAGCACGGCCAAGAACATGATTCAAGTCCAGTTGGGCGCACCCAGCAGGACGGTGCAGCCGAGTCTCCAAGGGTGCCTTGAGCCCCCAACCCCTTCCCTCTGGGGTTTGTCATTGAGCCTGGCAGGTTCCCCTGGAGCCAACGCCCTGGTTTCCGTGGGGGTGTTTGCTTCCAGGTGTGGAGGGTCCCACCCTCCTGCTGGCCCCCCTTCCCCAGCCTGCCTCCACCCGGTGGCACTTTCTGACGGCCTCCCGCGGCCGCAGCTGGTGTCCGCCACCTTGGTGTCACGGTGGTCCTCGTCCTTCCACAGAGCTATTTCCTCAGTCGCGCCCAGAGCCTGTGTGGCCCCGAGCGCAGTGCCGTCCCTGACTCGCTGCGCTGGCTCTGCCATCCCCTGGGCCAGAAGTTCTTCATGGAGCGGAGCTGGTCAGTGAAGTCGGCTGCCAAGGAGAGTCTGTACTGTGCCCAGAGGAACCCAGGTGAGAACGCCTTGCCCCCTGGGGGCCCCTGGTGCTGCCCCCAGACACATGGAGACACAGGGTGCCTCGGCCGTGAGTTCCCTACACTCAGGAGCTCGGGAGCCTGGTTGCCAACTCGCTGCTGGGCCACTCAGAGCCCGTGGTCCTGGCATCAGTCACCCCGCCACACGTCCCCAAGGGTGACTGAGTGTGCCGATGGAATCTTGCCCTTGTACCGGGCGCTGTGGAGACTCAGAGGGTGTAGAGGAGCTGCTGGCTGGCCCTGCTCTCCCGCTTCCGCCGGAAAACAAACAGACATAGACGGAGCAGTTAGGGAACAACAGGCGACAGACGGTCGTCAAGTGCTCAGGGTGGTGGCAGAGACAGGGCTCCGGGCGTCGGGAGGAGAGGCCGGCTGGCTGTCCCCCGTGTCTGATGGTGATCTGAGTCGACTCGCCCGGCCTCGCAGCGGGCGGGAGAGGCCAGTCGGGTTGGCCCCGGCTTGAGCAGCCAGTGGCTTTGTCCTGTCCGCGCTTTTCCTCTCTCTGAACCAGGCGTGTGGGAGTCAGACATGGTTGGCAGGTTCAGGAGTGTGTGTCAAGCATTTTGTGGGGAAGGCAGGGTCCACTGTCGTTTCTTCTCAGAAAGTCTGTTGTTCAGAGTAAGAGTGGCGCGCGACCCCAGAGAGGCGGGCGCGAGCAGAAGCCGCCATCGGCCTCGGGCACCTGGCCAGGCTGCTCTGCCTGCAGCGGCGGCTGCCCCGGCCCTCACGCCTCTGGTGGCTCTGGTTCTCGGCCTGGTTGCCCAGAATATATTCCTAAGTGTCCTGCCTCCCTGTCCTTGTCAAGTTGAAGCCCACACATCTGTGGCATGTGAATGAGGGGAAGGGCCTGGTGACGCCGTATTTGGGGCTTGCCATCGGGGGACTTGGTGACAGGCAGCTGTCATTGCCAAGCACTGCCAGGCCTCTTGTTTAATCGCCTCGGCCAGACAACTTCTGGCCATGGGTCTTGTGCGAAGGCTCTTAAGCGGGAGCTGGCTCTTCCTCACCCTGTCAGGCAGGAGCCTCGGTGGCCGTCCTGAGCCACGGGAGAAGGGGAGGCCTCTGAGACGTGGGGTGGCTGTCCACCTTCCCGGTTTCTGTTTGCTGACAAGGGTCGTGGCCACCACCTTACTGCTCCCAGCCTTGAATGCAAGGACTGAGCATTATGCTAAGAGACACAGCACCCCTCACGCCCGCCCCCGCAACACTGGAGCCAGTCCAGAACTCATGTAGTCTTGGACTTGACCACCCTCCCCCCACCCACCCCTCACTTCTGACTGTTCAGCAAGCAGTTCTGGGGTTTGGTTGGGGAGGTTTGGCCCCATTCAGAGGGGACATCTGTTCCTTGGGTTCCTCCCCTACGCCCTGTTTTCTCTGTAGGGCAAACTGAGTTCCTCAGTGAGTCCCACTCACCTTTCTCCTGGGTTCCTCCTCTTCTCCAGCCGACCCCATTGCCCAGGTGCACCAGGCCTTCTGTAAGAACCTCCTGGAGCGAGCAGTGGAGTCCTTGGTAAAACCTCAGGCCAAGAAGAAAGCTGCAGACCAGGAAGAGGACAGCTGGTACGGACCTTGGATAGGCATCCCCATTCCTGCCCCCACCTCAGGCTACCTCCCTGGGTAGCGCAGATGGGGCTCTGAGATCCACCTCCCTCAAGGAAACAGCCCCAGTGTGGGAGCTGCAGGGAAATCCAGTGACTCTTTGGTGTTGATGTCTCAGGCCTGGCAGCCCCACGAGAGCCCTCTGTGGGCTCACAGCTGGCTTCTTTGCCTCTTGCTGTCACACCAAGTGTATTACTTCCCCCTTTTCTCCTTTCTACCTGTCTCTATATCACCTATATACATACCTGTATCACCGAGTGGAGTCAGTTCTTGGAGCAGGTCAGGGATTTGATTTCTTTTGCTTTGCCCTTTGGCAGGGGGAGGGTGGCCTCTGGAATGGAGCGTGGGAAGGTCAGCAGAAGGCAGATGCCTCTGGCCCAGACATCTTGGGGACCCAGACCTGTACCGAGAGGTCAGGCAGTGTCTTATTCTTACGGAGTCACCGAGCACAGTCTTTCCTTCACAGAGTCAGACCTGAGAGGCAGACAGGTACCAGCATCACTCTCCTTCAGGGCCCAGGTCCTGACGAGACCTGGGCAGAGAGGGGGTCTCCTGCCTGGGGGATCAGAAAACTTCTGGGCAGAGACCACGGTTGAATTGGGTCTTGAAGGGCGAGGGATGAAAGAGAAACCTTGCTTTTCCCACAGAAAGAAGAGTGTCAGGAACAGTGTCAGGGCGGCCTGGGGCGAGCCAGAGTGGTTGGTGGGGGCAGTGCTTGGGGTGTGCCTGGCCCTGTGGGTCTCAGAGCTGGGGGCTGACCAGCCAGGCTGTGAGTGAGGTCCTTGTGTACACTCTGATGTGAGTGGGACCCTTCCTTTTCTTTCCAGTGAATTCTCCAGAGCTCTCGAGTACCTGAAATTACTTAACTCTTTTGTGGACTCCGTGGGGATTGTGAGCCCCCCCTTCTCCAGCAGCTCTGTGCTCAAGTCGGCCCTTGGTAAGCACCTTGCGGGCGGCTCCACGGGCCTCAGGTTGCTTGACTCAGTCCTTCACAGCCCTTGCGTCTTGGGGGCCCAGGATTGCTTATGAGTCTGCCACTCAAGAACCTCCTCTGGCTCTGAGGTGTGTTTCTGCGGTCCCCACATCGCCCCCACCCACAGTTCCCCTCACTGGGCTGTGTTTTGGGGGCAGGAAATCACGATGCTGCTAGAAGTGGGATGGCGAGTGAGTCAGTGATGCTGGCCGGAGCAGGTCAGGAATGCTCCTAGAGGCTCAGAATGGGCAGCAAGTGGTCCAGGCCCTGGGGGCTGGTGCAGGGTACTCACCTTTCAGTACACAGTGGTCCCTGGGGCTGCTCTGGGGTCTGATGCTCTCTGCCGGAGAGGCCTTTCATCCGGCGTCCGCCTGCTCCGGCACCCACTGCCTTGGATGGCCACACAAGTGCCAGCTGAACTGGCGGCAGGACACTCTGCTTCCGTCTCTCAACTGTCATCCAGGGGACAGCAGGACAGCGGCCGCCTCTCGCGGCTGAGGCTGCGGGAGAGGGCGTGAAGCTCCCTCTGACAGCTCTCCCCATGGCGGGCAGTATCCCAGAGGAGCAGCCTCCCCATCGCGACCTCTGACCTCATGGCCTGTCTCATTTCCGAGCTGAGAAAACAACGCGCTGTTAGGCATTTCACGTGCAGGTTCACTGAGAGAACTAGGCCTCAGAGAGGAAAACACCAGAAGGATTCTACCTGCACCGTTACTACACATATTCTGGAAACACTGTTTTTCGCAGCTGTTGGAAGTTTGAGCTGTTTGCAGCTTCTTCCTTAAAAATAACACCACAGTGAACGTCTTTTTTTTCCTCTGTTTAGGCTCATCTCTTTGTGATGGATTTTCAAAAATGAGATTCCTAGGTTAATAGGAGTGAACATTTTTAAAGCTGTTAAGGCAAATTGCCAAGCATGTTCTGAGATGGGGCTGGTGGGTGTGAGAGGGCGGCCCACAGGCCCCAGCCCGTCGTCGGGAGGGAGAGACGGCACGGACAGAGGGGCTCTAGTTTCTGCAGTGCTGGAACGGCATTTGGTTCTGTTCGCCTCTAGGCCCAGACGTCGTCTGTCGGTGGTGGACGTCCGCCGTCACCATGGCCATCAGCTGGCTCCAGGGAGATGACGCCGCTGTGCGCACTCACTTCACCGAAGTGGAGCGGGTCCCCCAGGCCCTGGAGGTGACAGAGTGCGTAGCCCTCCTTGACCTCTTGCCCGCTTCTCTCCAGGGAAGCCCCCGGTGCCAGCAGGTGCCAGGCTCGCTGGGTTAGTTGGGGAGGGGAGCAGGTCTGCATGGCCGTCAGCATGAAGGGTCAGGCAGCCTGGGGACTACACGACAGATGGAGACGAAGCGAGGGAACAGGGGCGCCACGGAGACTCCAGACGTGGCGAGCCGTGTGTGTATGTGTGTGTGTGTGTGCGCACCACGGAGACTCCAGACGTGGCGAGCCGTGTGTGTGTGTGTGCGCGCACCACGGAGACTCCAGACGTGGCGAGCCGTGTGTGTATGTGTGTGTGTGTGCGCGCACCACGGAGACTCCAGACGTGGCGAGCCGTGTGTGTATGTGTGTGTGTGTGCGCCTCAGAGACTCCAGACGTGGCGAGCCATGTGTGTGTGCGCCACGGAGACTCCAGACGTGGCGAGCCGTGTGTGTGTGCCACGGAGACTCCAGACGTGGCGAGCCGTGTGTGTGTGCCTCAGAGACTCCAGACGTGGCGAGCTGTGTGTGTGCGCCTCAGAGACTCCAGACGTGGCGAGCTGTGTGTGTGTGCCACGGAGACTCCAGACGTGGCGAGCCGTGTGTGTGTGTCCCCAGCAGCCATCAGGCAGGGAGAGCCGGTGGCTCCTTCTGCTAAAGAAGGTCCCGGTGGAGCCTGGCAGGCCAGTGCTGGCTTGTGAGGCCCGGGGATCCTCTTGTGTGCCAGTGCTGAGTCCCATTTCCTCTCGACCACCCTCCACCCCACCAGCTGAATCACTAAAAAGGCGTTTAGCACAAGGCATCACCAGAGAGCTTTTGACATTCCTCTTGGGGACTCATGCCTGCCTCTTGGGGGCATTTGGCCTGTATTGGCGGGCAGCCTGCCAACACTCTGGCTGCTTCTGACTGGATCTGAGTGTCTCTGACATCTTCTGCCACTTGGAGAAATTGTGAAATGCCCCAAGGCAGGAAGGCACCACTGGGTCTTTCCTTAGAGCCAAGGCTGTCGTGTTTCCCGCCAAGCGGGCATTTACCCAGGAGAGCAGGAAGGAGCCGAGGAAAGCAGGTTTAGGCAGCTTCAACGCTCTCAATTTCATTTAAGTGAAAGAAAGTGAAGTCGCTCAGTCGTGTCTGACTCTTTGCGACCCTGTGGACTGTAGCCCACCAGGCTCCTCCGTCCATGGGATTCTCTAGGCAAGAATACTTGAGTGGGTTGCCATTTCCTTCTCCAGGGGATCTTCCCGACCCTGGGATCGAACCCAGGTCTCCTGCATTGCAGGCAGACGCTTTAACCTCTGAGCCCCCAGGGAAGCAGCCATTTAAGTAACCCCCTTTTAAGCTCTGACCAGTGAACGTCCACCCAGGATGTATTGTCTCCCAGCTGACACGCCCAAGCAGACTGAGGCCCAGCAGGTAAACTGTCTAAAGTCTTCCCACTTGTAAGAACAGGCCCTGGGGTACAGCTAAGACCCCTGCAGGCATTCCTTCCCCCCAGATTCAGCCACCCGGGGCCCCTTTGCTCTTTAGTTGTGGCGATACTGTGGGACGCCACCCCACCCCAGCCTTCCCACTCTCTCCCTGATCTGCTCCCTGAAACGAGGCTGTTTCTCCAGAGCTGAGCACCCAGCCTCTGCACCCTAGCGGGTGAGTGCAGATAACAGGGCCGACACGTATGTCCCCACAGGGAGCGGCAAGTGGTACTGGCTTCTGTACAGATGAGGAAACTGAGGCATGGGTTTTTTTTTCACTTTTTGCTCTTCTGCTTTTTTTTAAACTTTTTATCTTATGTTGGAGTATAGCTGATTAACAGTGTTATCACAGTTTCAGGTGAACAGCAGAGGGACTCAGCCATACACAGACTTGTACCATCCTCCCCCTGAGGCACAGATTGTTTGAATGACCGTCTTGGGTGGCTTCTCAGTGACTGTTGGTGGTGGGCCCACCAACAATCTCTGTGGCCAGAATCTCTGGTCCCTTCTCCTTGGTCACATGCCACATTCGGGGGTCTCCTGCACCCCTCCACGATTCCATCATCCACTCAGCAAGTGCTTAGCTGAGGGCATACTTGGTGTCAGCTGAGTTCTAGTCTCTGGGAGGCCGTGGTGAATGAGACAGCAAGTTACGACCATAAGCAAATAGACAGTGGCCTGCCCTACTCAGCTCTCCGCTCTGGGAGCCGTGGCCTCTGCTGGCTCCAGTTTTGGCTCTCAGGAAGCAGGCAGCACATCGCGGGGAGACGTTCTGGGCCAGAGGCAGGTCAGCCTCCAGGAGTTCACACAGGACCTGGTGAGGGCAGGAGGCTTACAAACCGACAGCCAGTGTCGGGGGAGCAGGGGACTTGACCCAGGGGGCAGCCAGAGGAGGCTTGCAGGGGGCAGGGCAGGAGAAGGCGGACGGGAGGGCCGGCCCGTGAAACAGGTCTCAGGAACAAGTGGGGAATGGTGAAATAGGGTATTCCAGGCAAAGGCAGCCACGTCAGCAGAGGCGAGGAGTGAGGAAGAGAGCGGAGATGAGCTCCAGTTGCCTGGAGCCTGGAGCGGGTCAGAGGCTGAGAAGGGCCTCGTTCAGCACCTGCTCTCCTCCACTCCCCTCACTTCCTCCTGCAGCCATGCTCCTGCCTGGATGTTCTCACACGTGTCAGACACTCAGGGCCTTTGCATCTGCCGCGCCTCTTTCCAGGACCCTCCTCCCTAGAAATGCGCGTGCCTGCTTCCCTCAGGTTCCTTCTGTGCGACTGTCACCTTTTCCGTGAGGACATCCTTGGCCATCCTTTATAAAACGCCACCCGCTGGCTCTGGGTGACTTTCCTTCATGGCTCTCGCAGCGCCTGGCATTACGCACTCAGTATCTAATGTGTTGATCATCCGACTCCTTCACTAGGACGTGAACACTGTGCACGTTTCTGGAGTGAAGAGGATGCTTACGGCCTGGGAGCTTCCCTCGCTCAGGGCCAGCAATTCCAGTCTGGAGCTGGGACCTAGAACCATTATGATGGCCTTTAGTCCTGCAGACCCACTTGTCACAGCAGTGTGGGGGCAGTGGTTGCTGGCTTGGGCTCCCCACCTTCATTCTGCCCAGGTGACATGCACTGACCTCTTGCCTCTCGCCTGTCACCACCCAGGAGTGCCCTGGTGAAGGCCATCTTCCACACCTGCAGAGCCATGCACGCCTCACTCTCCGGGAAGGCGGATGGGCAGCAGAGTTCCTTCTGCCACTGCGAGAGAGCCAGTGGCCACTTGTGGAGCAGCCTCAACGTCAGTGGGGCCACCTGTGACCCTGACCTTAACCATGTGAGTGAGGGCGTATCGCCCTGGGAGGCGGTGTTCATCTCTGCTAGGAGATAGCACTCTGACCCTCCATGAGCCCACCTGGCCTGTGGGGCTGCACGGAAGGCAGGCCAGGCAGCAGCCGCTCCCCAAGAGCCTGGCCCGGTGGCCCGGGGGGAGGCAGCGTGTTCCCACCTGGGCCATGGGTCCTGCGGGCCTCGGCACAGGCAACCCCGGGTGGACCCCGGCTGGCCAGCGTGCTCTGTCCCGCCCCCGCCCCTGCGCGCGCACCGTGGAGCGGGTGGCTGCGGTGCATTGTAGTTGCATTGCATGTTCCGGCGGCACCGTGCAATGTTTCCACAGTGCATCACAGAGGCCTGCCCGGCCCTCGAGAGACTCCCTGTGCCTGATAGAGGGACTGTGTCACTGCCGGGCCACGAGGCAAGGCCGTCCGGGGCAGGGGAGGGGAGGGGTGCACACAGCTGAGGGGGGCGCGTCACCTGCTCACCGGGAGGAGCCTGGTTTACTCCAGAAAGGGAGGCAGGAGGTGTGTCCTGAGGGTCAGACTCCGAGCCCCTCACTAGGGTTGGTCTGGCACCTCTGGCTGAGGTCGTCCCTGGACCTGGACCCTGTGGTGAACCCGGGATAACATGCCAGCCCTACAGGACAGGTGTGCCCGCAGGGCCTGAGGCTCACTCTGGGTGGTTCCTCTGGTAGGTCCAGTAGTGTTTGTCTTCATGGAGAACCAGACAAGTTTGAGGAGGAGAGAAAGGCTGCAGGCACCTATGTGGGAAAGTGGGCCTGGAAGAAGGGGCCCCCACAGAGGCTAGGGTCCCTCAGAGGGCAGAATTCAGCCGCAGGCTGCTACCTCACCTCTCAGAAATGCTACCTTTGGTTGAGGAGAGCGGTCTTATCCACGTTCTCCACCAGTGCTGTCAACAGCCAGAAAACCACTGTGCCCGAGAGTGGGGCAGCGCCCTGGAGAAAGGGATGCCAGGCTGGATGAGATGAGGAACAGCCTGAAGGCGTCCATTGGCGCCTGAGGGTGGCACATGACCCACCTTGAGAAGCACTGTTCCTGGTGCTGAGGGCCCTCAGGAGCTAGGCACCACCAGCGAGGGCTGAGGCCAGTGCCCTTTGTGACTCCCCTTTGTGACATTGCAGCCCTGTGTGGTGCCCATTTTTTGGGTGGGAAAACAGGCTCAGAGGTGAGGTCATGTGTCAGGGCCACATAGCTATGGACAGGAAACCGTGCAAGATCTAGACTGGTGGATCCAAACCCCATCATTGAGCCGCTCTGCGGGTCTGCCTTTTTGGGTTCCTGTCTCCCCCGCCTACCACAGAGGCCACTAGGGCCAGACCTCGGCCCCACTCGTGGAAGCGAGCATCTGATCTCTGCTCCATCTCCAGGCTCTGATTCCCCTGCAAAAGGACAGTGCCTCTAGGCCAGCCATGGGCTCCCGGAGGTGGGAGGGGCTCCCGCAGGTGGGAGGGGCTCCCGCAGGTGGGAGGGGCTCCCGCAGGTGGGAGGGGCTCCCGCAGGTGGGAGGGGCCTGTGACTTGCTGTCAGAACCACCAGTTTTATTCCTACCCTTCCTAGTGTCTCCTCCATGAGGCGCTGCCCCTCTCTGAGCCGAGGCTTCCTTACCCGCTCAGTGGAAAAGCAGATTTCCCTACAGGGGCTGTAGGAAGGACTAGATGTCATGAACTGAAGCTCCCTCCCTGGCGGTTCTCTTGCTCCCTGATTTTCTGGGTCTCCCCTTTAATCCCAGAGCTGCCAGGTGTCTGGTCGGGGAAGACCTGGTGCGTGCAGGGACCCTTGCCCTGGTAACCGGCCAGTCACCTTCTCCTTCCTCATGGCCCACCACGCAGGTGGTCCAGCTGCTGACCTGTGACCTGCTCCTGTCGCTGCGGACGACTCTGTGGCAGAAGCAGGCTGGAGCCAGCCAGGCCCTGGGGGAGACCTACCACGCGTCGGGCGCCGAGCTGGCTGGCTTCCAGCGGGACCTGGGCAGCCTGCGCAGGCTGGCACACAGCTTCCGCCCGGCCTACCGCAAGGTAAGGCCCAGCCTGCTGCTGGGGAGGGTGGATCGAGGTGTCAGAACCGAGCCCAGCTCTGGCGTGGGGTCGTGGAGTCGGCTGACTGGTCAGGCCCTGGGCTGGGTGCCATTCATCCCTTTGTTTGGCTTGTGCTGTGTGTGCCCATCCCTGGAATGTGGCAATGAGTAGTCCACACGGCACAGACAGGCCAGCAGAGATCTCGCCTTACCAGTTGACACTTGGGAGCGAGAAGGAGCTCCTAGTCTGTGTGAGGACGGGGGGAAGGCCCTGAGAGAGCGCTGCTAGGTTTTCATAGTGGGTGTCAGAATCCCCTAGAAATGTGTTTAATGCTTTTTCTGGGCCACTGGGGCTTTAGTTCTGTGCTTGAGAACTCTCCACATAACATCCCCTTGGCAATGAGGGCAGTTGTATAACCCACTTAGTGGACTCAAATTGTTCCTGTGTTTAACTTTATTGCTAATTAAGAATAATACAACTCAACATATTTTCCCTGAATTGTTTTCCAAAAATTCAAGTGAGAAGGCCAGTGTTAAGGGTGGGGAAGGGCTGTACTTGGAAGCGTGTGAAAAAGAAGGGCTTGAGGTACAGCTGCCCTCTCCCTCGAGTGCTCTTGGACCCTCACGTGGTTGCATTGTAGCCCGTGTGCAGCGAGCCAGGACAGACACTGCAGACGAAATAGTCATGTGAGAACCACCCCCTGCACGGTGGAAAAGAGGAAGTGCGCCCAGGGGCAGCGGCCTCCTCACAAAACATCCCCACCTGCCTCTCCCTTCCCCGCCTCCACCCTGGCCTTCCAGGCAGCGCCACCCTCCTCACACCCTGAGGTGTTCGGGTGTAAAAGATACTAGAGACCTAGGGAGACCCCCTTCTCCCCTCTCCCCCTCCCCCGTCGGTGCCTCGTGTTGACCGGAGAGCTGCAGGTCTTCCTCCTGAGAACTTATGAACTCTGAAGAGGAGACCCTTTCTGAAGAAACGAAAGGACACAGGCCCCGAGCCGCCCGAGCTGTCCCCCTGCCTCCTCCTGTCCCTGCCTCTCCCCTGTACTGCTTCCGGGCTGGAGGCAACCCACAGGGTCGTGAGGGTCCACCCGCCTACTGTCCTCACAGCCCGGAGCGCACGCCGGTGCTCTCAGTCACCGTCAGCGGAGGTGGCCCTTAGCTTCCCTCTCAGCGTTCTCGCTCGCTCCAGCCCCACCAGCTGGCCTGTGCTCTTCCCCTTTCCTGCCGGGTGTGTGTCCGGGGTCAGAGTGAGGACGGGAGAGGTTGTTTTCGAGCTTGGCAGGGTGTCTAGGGGAGAAGGGGTGTGGTCAGCGGGCAGATGTGATGCTGCAGAGAGGGATGCCCCCCCCAGGGACAGAGACAGGTGCGGACACCGAGCTTATGTCCCCGGGCTTCCAGGTGTTCCTGCATGAAGCCACTGTGCGCCTGATGGCCGGAGCCAGCCCCACCCGCACCCACCAGCTGCTGGAGCACAGCCTGCGACGGCGCACGGCTCAGAACGCCAAGCACGGTGAGCCCCCAGCGCTGGCGCCTGGGGGCCCAGGGGAGGGGAGGGCAACCCAAGGCTTGATTTGGTGGCTGGCCAGGGAGGGTCCGTGAGGCGTTGTGGGGCTGGACTGGCCTCGGTCATGTTGTCGTGGGTCCAGCCTCTCCAGAGTGAGAAAGGGATGGTGGGGGGTGTTGTCCCAGCGCCGGAGCTGGGGCCCCACTGATGGGCCCCATCTCACCCCCATCACAGAATGATGGCCGGAGTAATGTGTGTGGCGCCTGCCTGGGTCAGCTCATCTGTCTGTTGAGCTGAACCTCCCTCGCTTGGGGGTGGGGGGCTTAGATACCCAAGTTCTCACTGAGCCGGGGGACAGCACCTGCGTCGTAGCGGGCTCTCAGTGGGTATGTTGTCTCCTGGTTCCCACAGGAGAGGCGGACGCCTGGCCTGGGCAGCGAGAGCGGGCCACTGCGATCCTCCTGGCCTGCCGCCACCTCCCCCTCTCCTTCCTGTCCTCCCCGGGCCAGCGTGCTGTGCTGCTGGCCGAGGCCGCCCGCACCCTGGAGAAGGCGGGTGACCGGCGTTCGTGCAGCGACTGCCAGCAGATGATCGTCAAGCTGGGGGGCGGCACCGCCATCGCCGCCTCCTGACCACAGGCTCTGCACCTCAGCCGCCGCCTCCCTCCGTTGCTCCCCAGCTCCCTCCATCTCTGAGTCTCCTCTGTCTCTGAGTCTCTTCCTTCTCCTTCTGTCTCCCTCCCCTCCCTTCTCTATCTCTCTCCTCCTTCCTCTGTCTCTCTCCCTCCTCCCTCTCTCTCTCCCTCCTCCTCCCTCTGTCTCTCTCCCTCTTCCTGTCTCTGAGTCTCTCCCTCCTCCCTCTGTCTCCCTCCCTCCCTCTGTCTCTGAGTCTCTCCCTCCTCCCTCTGTCTTCCTCCCTCCTCCTCTGTCCCTGAGTCTCTCCCTCCTCCCTCTGTCTCCCTCCCTCCTCCCTTTGTCTCTCCCTCTTCATTTTCTCTCAGTCTCTGCCTCCTCCTCTGTCTCTTGTGTCTCTCTCCTCTTCCCTGTGGGAGCTGAGGGATGAACCTTGGCTTCGGAGCGGTCACCTGCCGAGGCTTCTGGACCACCTCGGGCTAGCGGGCCCCTGGGACCTGCTGCAGAGAGAGGTCCCAGCCCAGGGCCCAGTGGGCCTGAGCAGGGAAAGACAGGGCGGGCAGGAAATGGGGGTTCCCTGACTTGAAAGTGGCAGGGGGAGCTCCCAGGCTGCCCAGCCCCATCTCCAGCCCTCCCAAGACTCTCTCCTCTGAAAATCTCCCACTCCCCTCCCTGCTTCTTGTTTTTTTAATCAGGCTTTCTCTCTGGGGGACATAGATCTCTGGGTACTGTGCGTTCCACTCGTGGCACTGTGCCCAGCACACCCCCCTTTTATACGAATGTTTTTATATCCGTGTGCTTGGGGTTGCCGTGATGCAAGGCTGAGTTGCTGTGGCATCTTTATTTCTCTCCCCAGGTCCGCGTCCCCTCCCCTGTGCCTGACAAAGCGAGTTCACTGTTTTCTCTTCATTACACAGGACAGCCAGGGGAGGAGCAAGCCCAGCCCTGGGGAGGTGGGTGGGAGGCAGGGGGCAGGCTTGGGGATGGGTGAAATCATGTTGGCATTATTTTTTAATTTTTTAAAAAAATAAATGGTCTTATTTAATTGTCCTGTTCCTTCCCACTCCCCCGCCCCCTGGGATGTCAGCCCAGACTCGGGGTAGGCCCCCAGGGGGCTGGGAGAGATAAAGCCACCCACCAGGTCCAGGACTGAGGACCAGGGGCCTTCAGTGTGGGTTCCCCGCTCTCTCGGGCTCCCTCCCACCCCAACTCCTACCTCCACAGTCTATTTTTATCCCTAATTCTTGACCTGAAAATAAGCCAGGCTGGCAGGGACCAGACCCCACCCCGTCTCCAGACAAGCCGCTTTTTGAGGTGGGCACAGCGTTGCCCGAGGTGGGCACTAGGATCGAAGCCCCTTCCTTGAGGGGGGCCTGTGAGGGGGAGTGGCCCCACTTTTCTGGATGCCCAGGCTTGGCGTCTACCTGAGGCCATTTCTCCTGGGGCCTTCGAGGAGGCCGAGGGGCTGCCCTCCTCCGTCCCTGTGCCTCTCACCCCCTTGGGCTGGTTGGGGCAGAAAGTGGGCAGGGGCCCCAGCACAGACGGCGGGGACATGCAGCAAGGGCTCCCCTCGTGCCGAGAGCAGGCCTCAAGCGTAAGCTTGGGCCGCACCCACTTCTCTTCTGCTCCCACACCCTTATGGCCCCTGCCCCTGGGTGAGCCAGCCTCTGTGTCATGTGTATATACTGTGCCTTTTCTCGTTATGGTTTCAGGGTGGGAGGGGGTCGGTTTTTCACTGAAAAGCAGGCTATGCCTGTGGCTTCCTTGATGTGGAATCATTCACTGAGTCCTGGATGTAGGTTATTGAATAAACAGATTGGTACCACCCGGCGTGAAGCGTGTGGGGTCTGTGGCGTGACCGCTGGGGTGACCAGCCAGGCGGCCGCGTGGCTCGGCCTCCAGTGGGTCTGGAACCAGGGGCCGCCTCTCCCCCTCTGCTGAGAGGTCCCAGGGGCTTCAGGCTGACAGACCTTCCTTGCCCGCCCATGCTCCTGGCCCTGTCCTCCAAGCGCTGGCTGTCTGGCTCACACTTCATGGCTGGGACAGACCTGGGCAAAAAGGGATGTTGGTGGTGGTGTTGCTGGGGTCAGAGGTCACCGTATGCAGGACACAGCTGGCTGCTTAGCAGACGACACCAGTTCTTTGGGATTTTGGGTGCTAAACCCTCCTGGGTTCACCCTTGAGAAGCCTCTCCCCCGTTGGGTTTCCCCATCTCCCTGGAGGCAGAGAGCTTCTGAGATGTGGCCTGCAGGTCACATCCAAGTCCAGCTCCTGTGCTTCCCAGCTGGGTCCCTTTGAGCGGGTGGCAGGAGTGGGGGGCGTCCCTTCAGCCTCCACATGCCTGTGTGCAGACAGCCAGCCCCTGCCTGTGACGGCCTGCTGGCCAGTGTGTACCACATGGCGCACGTGAAGTGCCAGTTTGTGGGGAGGGCCTGTGAGGCTGGGGAGGGGCCCGGCCACAAGCAGTGCAGGGCCGTGCGGGCAGGCGGGTCAGCAAGGCCCGTGGGGATGAGTCTGGGGGCTGAAGTGCGTGGTCCATAACCCGGCCCCCGGCTGAGAAATGGGCCGGGGCCCTTGAGCTGTCTAAGCCACTCCCTTCTCTAAGGACAGACAGCAGGCCCGTGTCCTGAGGGCCAGAACAGCCTGGGGGGCTGTGGGGTGGGGCCGGGGGGCCACTGTAGCTGGTCCTGTCCAGTCACTAGAGCAGGATTTCCAGCGGAGGCCTGGCCCTCGGGATGGAGATCCAGGGCCCTTGGGGCTGAATGAGCAACGAGGTCACACCCACCTCCCATCCCAGCCTCGCCAGGGCCTGTGTCACCAGGGTGGGTGGCTGTGGGTGGCTCATGTGTGCCCAGGAACCCGATCCTTTTGTGAGTCTCTACGGGATCTGTGACTCAGCACCCACCCCCCTCCCCCAGCTCTGTACAGCTGCAGGATCCTCTTGGGGGCACCCCACCCCCACCCTGGGTTGAGGGTGTGAGAGCCACCTTCCCTGTGAGCCATGGGGGTCCCCACTGCAGGCATAACCATGGACCCTGGGCTCTGTTCTGACCTGGGGCTTCTGGGCCTTGGTTTCCTCAAGAGACCTTCCTACAGGTGAAGAGCTGGAGGGTTTGGGGGCCTCAGGGCAGCCCAGCCAGCAGGAGGAAGGCCTGAGACTGGCTGGGAGCAAGGGGCCCCTCTGCCAACACACGCTGCCATTCTACCACCAGACGCACAGTGCCGGCAGAATGCGGAAGAGTCCTAAACTGCCATCACTTGGGTGACCTTGGCACGGTACTGAGGTCTCAGGATCTCAGTTTCCTCATCCATCCAGCCACATGCTCATGGGGCTTTCATGAGGACTAAAAGAAGAAATAGCAAATGGCAGCCATTGTTATTGAAACAGTATACCGTGCCTAAGATATCCAGTGAGGGGCATAACCCAGCCCTCAACCTCCCACCAGTGCCTGGCACAGAGGAACTTGATGCATGCAGGGTGCTGGCAGTGCCCTGGGCCACAGCCAGGAAAAGGGGGGAGAGCTGGCAGTGCCAAGCCTGAGGTGGGGCAAGCACCCTGGTGGGGGCTCTGCCAAGGCTCTGGGTCCAGCAGCCCCATCCCCATTTCCCCCAGAGCAGCCACTGGGAGCAGGCTCCCCCATCCTGAGTACCAGCTGTCTCCCGGCCCACTGCCCACGCCCATCAGGGGGGTGGCCCCAGGCCAAGCTGGCCAAGTGGCCTGCAGCCCAGGGGCCGGCCCAGGGCCAGTGTCAATGAGGATCAGCCAGGCTCAGTGAAGTCAAGCAGGTGACCGGCTAGAGGGGCTCTCCTCCGTTCAGGCTCATGGACCCTTGGAGGCCCACCAGCTCTCTCCCCTCTGCCAACCTCCAAGATGGCTGGGACCTAGCTGCCCCCTCTCCCATGGCTCCTCCTGGTGTGGACATCCCGGCTGGCATTCAGCCCTGACCACCCTCTCCAGCTACTTCTCCCCAGTTCCCAGAGCACTTGCCCACCAGCTCTCAGTCCTCTGCTCTTGCACATGCTGTGCCCTCTGCTGGCACTGCCTTCTGTCCAGTCAGTGAGCAACACCTCCACCATCAGTGCCTCTCAGAGCCAAGCTGGGGCCCCTTTATTCTCAAGGATGGGAGTCACAGAAAAGGGTTTATTTACACAAGGAGCCCCCAGGACAGAACCGCTGGCCTTACCCAGTGCATCTCATCCCTGCCAGACTCCAAGGCTTCTCCTGGTCCAGTCTGGACAGGCAGAAGGGTTGGACTTCAAGGCCGGCACCCCTCCTTCCGCGGCCTGGGCGCTCCCCCCACCCCCGGTCAGGCCCCGCGGCAAGTCCCCCTGGCAGAAGAGGGCCCCCGGCGCTGCAACGCCTCGAGAGACTTGGCAGCCCCTTCTTCACACGGTGACCTCAGCTTTGCTGTTGGTGCTCAGGTGCCGGGTTCCGCGGCCGGCGCTGCCGTAGAGGCCAGGGGCCTGCGGGCTGAAGGCCTCGGGTAGCTTCTCCACGCTGAACTGGCTCCGGGGCGCGTGGCCCGGCCGTCGCGGCGCGGGAGAGGCGTGAACCGCCAGGTGATCGCGGGCTGCGGGCCGGACAGGGCGGCCGGCGGTCCAGGCCTTGTAGTGGCCCGATGGGGTGGAACCGGCGGGGGACGCGTAGCCCGGGGGGGCCCAGGGGCAGGCGTCGAGCAGCTCAGGCAAGTCCTCGGGGGACCTCCGGGCTCGCGCCTGGAGGGTCAGCGGGGCGGGTTCCGTGGCAGGAAAACGCTGGTAGAAGTCCGGAGCGGAGGCCTCTGCGGGGACGGAGAGCCGTGAGTCGGGGGTGGGGTCAGACCTCGGGGCGGGGTCAGACCTCGGGGGCAGGGTCAGACCTCAAGGCGTGACCAGGTCCCGGGGGCGGGGCCTCAGCACCTCCAGGCGGGGACAGGCAGCAGAGGCGGGGGTCTCAGACCCAGCCGGGAAGGGTACAGGCTACGCCCCCTGGCTCTAGATTCGGCTACCGGCCCCAGACCCGCAGCCTGATCAGAGAAGGGTGCGGTGCGGCCGAGGCGTGGGAGCCTATCGGCGAGGGGGCGATGCGGACCCTGGCTGGAGCGCCGGGAACTTTAGAACTGGGACGCCGAGCCTCGTAATCCAAGCTCTTGCACTTCCGGGGGAGCAGTGGGTCCGGCGCTCCCCGCACAAACCCGGCCTCTCACCTGCGGCCTTGAGCGCGGCTACCTTGAGGGTGGCGTACTTAGCGAAGTCGGGCTGCAGCGTCACGTTGCCGCCGCCCTGCAGCCGGGGGGCGCGCGGGGGCCCCGCAGTCACCGAACCCAGGGGCACGTTGTTGGGGCGTTTCTTGTCTGGAAGGAGGAGATGAAACTCAGCTCGCTGACCGGAAGACATCCTGCACCTCTTTGCAGCCCACTCCCGGGGGGCAATTAATGGTAACTTGTGAGATGACTTAGGAACTTATTCCCCCTCTGTCTCCTGACGGGAGAATCTCCAGTACCTCGGACAGGGCCTGGCTCAGAATAAACGTGAATAATAGCAGCCAGCCCTGAGGGGGTGCTCATCTAACGGATGACTTGCCAGCTTGTTCGATTGGAGCCTGGCGCTGGGGCTCAGGATCGGCTCCTCCCAGAGAGGAAGAGAGTGTTTGAGGATTGGAACCCATAGTGGGGGAAGGGGAGGCGCTGTCAAGCCTGCGTCGCCAGCAGGAGTCCAAGAGGGAGGCACCAGCCGGAAGGAAAAGGCCCACCAGAGGCCACAGATGCAGGCCAGGGCTCTGGCCCCGGGCTCTGAGTCAGAGCCTAGGACCAGGGAGACCCAGAGGCTGAACTGGGCATCCCTGAATCTGGAATCTTCTCCACAGAGTCCCAGAGCCTGGAGGTTGCAGGACCCTGGGAGGGACCCCTGTCCACCACGAGGAGCTGACTAGTTGCCCACTCCCCGCTCACAGAGGCTGACTAGTCCCCTCACAGAGGCAGGCAGCTCACTTCCATTTGAGAAATGGCTCGCAGCCTCAGCACCCCGGTCCCCTGCTCCCAGGCCCTCCTGACAAGGCGGCACTGTGCGGTGGAACAACAAAGGCCCGGCCACTAGCCGCCTCACCTGTGCTGTTGTGGGGGGAGCCCCGGGGAAGGCCATCACCCATCTGCACCTGGACACAGCTACCCAGAGGTGGGCCCAGAGGTGGAGGCAGTGGCTCCTGGGGGCCGGGCTGCTTCAGGAGTTCCGTCAGTGTCCTGTAGGGAAAGAGTGGTGACAGGCAGCCTGTTTCCCCGTCAGCCAGGTTTGGCCCATCAGAAGCAGCCCCCGCCATGACTTCTCACTGTGTGGCCCTGGGCAGCTCTTTCAACCCTTCTGGCCTCCCGTCTCCCTGGTGATTAGCCCCAAATATCTAGTTTCTCCTCCCAGACATGACCTGTAGCCCCAACATGGCCAACTCTCAGAGCAGGTCAGGAAACTAAGGGGGTCACGTGTAACCAGGGCCACCTTATTTTCCAAAGGCTCTCCTCCCCGTTCTGGAGTCTACTCCCCAAGACCCTCCATGTTGTTGCGCCCCCTCTCTCAACACAAGCATCTGAGCGTCTCTGGCTCCTGGACTTTGTGCCACTCCTTCTCCGTCTCCTCTGGGAAAACTCCTACTCATTCTTCAAAGCCCACCAGAATCCTTCCTCTACCAGGAAGCCTTGGGTTTTTTTTACCTGCCTACCTTCCTCCCCACTTGCCGCAGGGGTTTCTGCTATGTTCCGGGACTTAGCTGCCAGAACAAGCAGGGAAGATGGATAGTGTGGGGAAGGAGGAGCCAGGAGATGCAGTGCCAGCCCCGCACAACAGGCTGTGTGACCTTGGGTACCAGGACACCCAGCCCCCACCCAGCTGTGACGGGATCTGACTGAGCCTTCCCCACAGACAGCCAAACCCAGCCTTCAGCCCAGCTGCCTTCAGAGTCCAGAACCCGTGATTTTCTCCTCGCTGGGGCCTCAGATGACTGATTCATCCCGAAGCACACTGGAGACGGGACACCCGGGACGGGCGCCGTTTGGCTGCAGTGTGGCAGGAGCTGCAGGTCTCCTAGCGCCTGCCTGAGCCGGTCCACATGCCCTGCTCACTCCTTGGCTGCTCACCCCTGTGGTCTCATCTCTGAGCACCCAACAGCCAGCTCTCCCAAACACCTGAGCGATTTTCATGCCTCTGAGGCTTTGCACAAACTTTCTCCAGAGACAGACTCGGACTCCCCACCAAGCCATCTGAGAAGCCTTCCCTGACCAGCAAGCTCAACAAAGCAGAATTAAGGGTGTGACTCGAGGAGAGGAGGGCAGGGGTTCAGAGCACACCCACACACAAGCTCCAGGTCTCCCCAAATAAGAAATCGGAGTCAGGGCACATAGGAGCCTAACGGCCAGATGGAAGAAGGCAGTGGCCCACGGACACAGCACGTCAGGGGTGGCCCAGCTCTTCCTGAAGCATCACTAGACCTGCTTCCTGGTCCCCTGAGGATGAAGTGGGTTCCGGGTGAACGTGTCCCTAGGCTGGTGCAGCCACTTCCCTCCATCATCATGGCCCCCAGTTCCTGCTTCCCCGCTCGGATCAAGGACAGGCCCTGTCCTCTCCCCCTCATCCAGCTCCAGGAGGCTCCAAGCTCAGGAGGCCCAGGCCTTGCCCCTGCAGCATCCAGCACCCAGGGTGAGAGGCACCAGATCGCACGCAGCACAGCAGCTGAAGCCAGGGTTCCAGTCCTGGCTCCGCCTTCAGCTGCCTTAGAGCAGGTGGGCTGGGTGGGCTGGAGGGTGAGGGTCCCATAGAGTGCCAAGGAAGCCCTCCTGCCCCTGAAGGAAGTCTAGGAGTGGGGAAGCATTAACACCTAGCCCACCCAGGCATGGGGGTCTCTCTCCACGGTCACTTCTAAGGACCAGCCTGTCGCACAGCATGTCAGCAGCCCCCACACTCAGGGGAGCCGGGCCTGGAGGAGCGAGTGAGGAGGGCACAGGCCCCGGGACAAGGGGGTGACTGGGGGTGTGTGAGTGTGTGTCGCGGAATGGGGTGTAAGTGAAGGTTTAGGTTCACCGAAATCCCAGAGTCCCTTTCCCAGCTTAGGTAGGGAACCTGGGTCCTGTGACCCCCACAAAACTCAGAACTCAGCACCTGTCCAGACGGCAGCCAAAACGAACCTGTACCGCACCCAATGCGGATCCCCTTCTACCCAGGGGCACTGAGTGGGATGAGATGGGGAGGTCTTCTAGAAACACTAGGGAAATAAGGTCAGCCCTGAGTCACAGCTTTGGGGGTTGGGGGGGGGAGAGTGGGAAGGGAAGCAGGAGGGGAGAGAGCCGAGGGAGCCACAGAAAATGTCCCTTCCCTGGGGACCTGAGATGCCCGACGCTACATCAGTGCACGCCCCTACCCCAGCGCTAGTTGGGCTCTGGCCCCAGGCCCCCTCCCCTAGGCACGGATTTTGTGCCCTCAGTCGGGCGACCTGCCCTCCCCTCAACTCCAGAAGAGGCCGGAGCTGCGGGGGAAGGCGGCTCAGCACCCAGCTCTCGCCGGAAGGTCAAGGGGAGACGGAGCGGTATCGGCTGTCTCCCTCCGTGAAGGGGGGATGGGGGAGAAACAGAGACTCAGAAGCGGGGAGGCAAAACCTGGAGGAGGGGGCTGTTGAGAGGGCCGGAGGTTCCGAGGGTCAGGAAGAAGGAAGGCTCGCGAGGGGGAGCCCACCCGGCAGGCTGGCCGTCCAGGGGCTTGGGAGGGGATCCCGGCCCCGGCCCCGGGCCGCGCGCGCTCACCTGGTCACGGCGCGCCGCGCCCGCGGGCTGTGCGCCCTCTCCAGGCCCAGGCGCGCCCCGATGCCCGCTAGCACCAGCAGCGCGGCGACGCCGCACACCGCGTAGACGGCCGTGTGGCTGCGTTCGCGGCCCGGGTCCCGGGGCGCGGCGGCGTCGCGGGCGCGCGCGGGCGGCCGGCCAGTCTGCACCCAGGCCGGCGTGTCGTAGTTGGAGCAGCGGCTCTGGTCCAGGCGCCGTGGCCCGTCGTGGCAGCAGAAGCGGTAGCCGCACGTGCCGCAGCAGAAGTTGTAGGCGCCCGAGCTGCAGTTGAAGGGCGGGTCCCACTGACCCATCACATCGTAGTAGCCGCGGCAGCGGTCGCCCCCGGCTGGGGCTGCTGTGCCGGGAGCCGCCGGCTCCTGCGCCTCGGGGGCCCCCGCGCGGCTCGACGGCGGCCGCGCCAGCAGCAGCGCCAGCCCGAGCCCGAGCCCGAGCCCGAGCCCGAGCCCTGGCGGCCCGCGGCGGCCGCGCAGCCCCCGCGCACCGGCCCGCTCCATCGGGCCCGCGCCTTCGGCTACAGCACCCGGCGCATGGCGGCGCGCCGCGGCTGCTTCCCGCCTCGCTCCGGGCCCGCTGGTCCGCGCCCGCTGGGATCGCGCCCGCCTCGCCGCCCTGCCGCTGGGTCCTGGAGGACACCGCCTCTGTCGTCAGCTTCCCGCGAGGACCCCAGGCACTGGGCCGGGGTTCGGTCTGGGCCTCGCGGGGCCGCGTCTCCGGTGGGCGCGTACTCTTCGTAGGCTCACCTCGGACCTGAGCCGGCC
>SJYT01064098.1:647227-708311 GCA_006410635.1 Cephalophus harveyi
GGGAGGGAGCGGGGGAAGGAGGGCAGGCGGGAGGGAGGCAGGGCCGGGGGAGGAGCGCGGCCGCGGCGGCGGGAGGGCGGTGGCGCGGCGGGCCCCGCACCGGCGGGGCGCCCCACCGAGACCCTCCCCGAAGGCCCGCCGCGAGCGGTCCTTGGACCGGGCGCTCCGGGGCGCTCAGCCCAAGGCTCTCGGGACTGTTCCTTCGGACACTAGGCCCGCCGCGGGAGCGCTTGTGTTTACAGGTGCGGGGACTGAAGGGACCGGGCAGCCCTGGCGGATCGCTGATGTCCCCCATCCTCCCCGTGCCCTACGCCAGTTCCGATCCAGACACAAGTGTGGCTTAAGGCAGGGCCCTTCCCTTCTGCGCGCCTCGATGTTCTGGCTGTTAAATGGGAAGGAAACTTCCAGCAGAGCCTCAGCAGAAGGCCAAGTTTAGGTCCCCTCCAGGCCCCCTCGGGTTCAGTGTTAACCCTGCGACATGAACCTGAGTCCCAGAACTTCCTGGACGCTGGGCTGGGGTCCTGCGGTGACCACACGCCTGTGAGCGGTGGACAGGGCCTAGTCCGGAGCTCCCTGGATCTCTCCTGCCAGCCCAGGTGAGAAAGGGAGGAGATGGGTTTACCGCAGGGACTCCCCTTGGGGCAGAGCCCTTGTCAGACACTGCGCCCTGGTCCCCACTGGACCCTCAGGTCCTTTCTCACGCCCCGGGGCAGGGGTAGGGGCCGGGGGGGAGATGTGTATAAGAGACAGCCCTGATTTGCACACAGCTCCCTGGGCCAGGAATGCCCTTTCTCTGCTCTGTTCCAGCAAGACAGCTCTGCAGGACTCAGGGCATATCTCCTACTCTCCAAAGCACTCTAAATGCTGAGTTATCACACACAAACACACCCCTCCGCCTTGTCCGTGCCCCTCCCCCCCCACCTGCTTGGGGCATTCCCTGGCTCTGGCCGGGATCACCCTGTCCTGTTGTTGCATCCCGCTCTGTCTCTCCCACTGGAATAGGACCTAATGGCGGGGTCTGAGGCTGACCTCCTGGCACCGACCAGCATGGTCCTGGCACAACGCAGGCGTGCTGGGATCTGAGATCAACGGGGGCAGTAAACAGATGACAATGGGAGATGGGAGCGGTAACTCCTGAGACCAGAGCCTCAGGCCAGCTCTGGGAAACTCACATGGGGCCAGGGGAGAATTTCTGAGGGTGGGGGGGCTCTGGGCAGAAAAGTATCTGCATCCCAGGGAAGGAAGTCAGTAGAGGCACCCATGAGGTGGAGCCCCTACTTGCCAAATGGCCTCTTTAATCTTGGACAGTTGGTTAGCCCGCAGGTTCTATTTTGCACGTAGCAGACAGGCCCCAAGAGATGTGTATAAGAGACAGACTCAGAGCACTGCTCAGTTATGATTCTGCAGTTGGTTTTAACTGCAGAATGTGATCGAGCAACCCAGGTGAGGTACCTTGCTTTTCCCTGCCTCAGCTTCTCATTTTAACATCAGAAACTGCCTCTCCTGGCAGGGAGGGGTCAGTGTGGGGCCTCCCACTATCTAGATGAGAGCATTAGGAGGGCACCGACTGCGTGTGCCAATTTTCTGGTGTCCCCACAGTACAGACTTCTGCCACATCTGCTGAATGAATGAAGTGACTCTAGCCTCTGGTTTCAGATGAAGAATTTGGGCTCCTTGGGTGCTTCCTGCTCCCTCTTGCATCCTGTCTTCACTCAGTAACTGGGATCAGCTTATAAAAATGGAGGAGGTGGAGGCAGGAAGGAGACAGATTTACATTTAAAGGAGGATCAGGTTTTCTGTTGATGAGATGAGGGGCTGACAGGCTAATTTCAGGCTAAGACAGGAAGGAGGGTGACCTCCCTACAAAGCCCTCCCCCATTCCTTATGCCCTGGCCAAAAACAGACTGCTCCTCTCTCCTCCACCCACAAACATGCTTTGGATCCAGCCCAGAAGACCCTACCCTACTAAAAGGCTTTATTACAATTTTATAGAAAAAAGAGAATAGATGAACAAAGGGATAAAATGAAATTGCCTTAGTCCCATTACCAGGGAAAATTGATGCTTTACAAACTGCTTTATAACTGGTTTTTCATTTACATTTTGCTGTCAAACTTTCAGTATATTATTCTGTTTTAGCACTTTATATTTTCTGGTGTATCCTTTGCTGCTTCCTTAGCTGGTATTCCTAGAAATGGAATCCACGGCACAGACTGTCTAGTTTGTATCAACGCCCTCAACACACACTGCCAAGCAGCCCTCTGGGTCACTAAGTCTCAGAGGGGGGCTGCTTCTCCCCTCTTTCCCACCCTGTTGCTGGGCACTAGATTTCAAGAGGCTTGTCACTGCTCCCTGGGACTGTGACCTCTTCCCGGGTAACATGACTCTGTTGGACCCAGAGCAAGTCTTCCAATGCTCTGCTTCTCCCTGGACCCCTCTCCTGACCCTACTCTCTTGGCATCATTGGATGCTCTGCCCAGCTTCCACCCCAAATTGACTGCAATCAGGATATATGTCTCCATTTAGCCAATGAAGGAGCTGGATTCCAGGCACCCTCCTATCATGCCCCCCAGGGACTGATGTCTAACCTCCAACTCCTCCCCACATCCATGGCTTCCTCCCCATCTCAGTCTGGTTCAGTGCTCAGCCAGGAACCACAGATGCCCACATCTACTGGGTCCATGCCAGGCACTCAATGCCCTCTCCATGTGAACACTCAGCCTTGGGGTGCAGGATGACACAGAGAGGGCAAATGCAAAGAGAGACCACAGCTGACTGGCTGAGCTCTGGGGTCTGACCATCCACTCAGCTGACACTGTCCCCCAGGTGCCCAGCCACATGCTGGGCAAGGGGATCTACAGCTGGAGTAGTCCAGTTAAGGGAGGACCCCTTGTCCAAACTGCCCTCCCTGGACCCTGGGATCTCTCTCCATGACAAGGCACCAGAGCACCGTCCCCTCGTCTCCACTGCCCGCTGCCCCCAAGCCTGTATCACCAAAAGTCATCCATTGATCCAGGCTTAAAATAACCCCTGGCATCTGCAGCAAGCCCCATGGGGCAGGCAGAGGAGTCAAGTCTCCGTTCATGAAGGGCACCTGCCCCGCCCGCAGCTCCGAAAGCTGGGATCTGGAGTGTGTGGGTATCTGAGTGTGCTAGAGAATATGAGTGAGAGTGTACACGTCTGGGGCTGGCACGGCTGTGAGGGCCTTCACTGCACGTGGGCATGTGTGTATGTGTGTGTGGCAGTGTGAATGTGCCTGTGCACAACCCTCCCTGTTGAGTACTCGCCTGGTGCCCAGGTCTGGCTGGGCAGGGCTCAGGGTCCTGAGAGGAGAGATCAGGGATGTACATTAAGAACCTGGCTTGGGCCTCAGCATCCGGATTCTAGGTGGCAGGTAACCAGTCTGCCCAGCCTTCCTAGAGAGAAACCCAAGCCCCCGGAACAGGGAATGACTGTGGTGACTGGCACACAGCCTGGAAGCGCCGGAATCTGGCCTGGAACATGCACTGTGTGCCCCAAACCTACCTTCTAACCAGTTCAGTACAGAGAAAGCAGCTGGAGGCCCCTGGCGCAGAGGCCTGGCAGCACTCCCAGTGCCTAACACCTGGCACATCAGCTCCTCCACGAACCCCTGGGCCCTCCCACGGGTTGTTTCTCTCTGGAATGCCTTTCCAGCCCCTCACACTGAGAACGCCTAACTATTCTTCACTTCGGATCCAGACTAATTTGAGTTGGAATTCCGGCTCTAATAATTCCGGCTCTAATAAGATCAACATTTCTGGGCCTCAGTTTTCTCATCTGCAAGATGGGCTGCTAACTCTTCCCCAGGGCTGCAGGGAGAGGCCAATGGGTCTCCGGTTGAACAACATCAGAGCCTGCAGCCTTTTGGGAGCCCCCACCACAACTGTGCTAAGAAGACAGTGATTCCACCGAGGGTGCCCTCTGTGAGTCATTGCCAAGCCCATCTTGCTCCCATTTCGTCTATGGTGGAAGGTTACCCAAGAAGCAGACGTTGCAGGGGACCATGGATTCCCTGCCAGTGCAGATGCTGAAGAATGTACGTTGGTGGGGAGGTCTGCAGGGGAGGACCCGAGGCTCCTTTGTCTCCCTGAGAGGCAATTCGTGACTCAGGCTCCAGCTGCCTGTGGGAGGGACCGGACGCGCCCGCGCTCCTGAGGTCGCGAGGGAGCTGGTGTTGGGAGGTGGGGGCTGGCGCTGGGTGCTGGAGCTCAGCTTCCCTTCTCCAACCCGCGTGCACGCAACCAAGGTGCAAGTCTGGAGCTGCCCACCGTGACCTTAGCTCGGAAACAGACCCAGAGAGGACAGTGTTCGGCGGAGGCCATACCGCGCCTCCACCCCAGACAGGGGCGCTCTGCCCCGCCAGCCTGCAGGTTCCTAGGACATAGCTCTGAGGTCAACTCTGAGCGCGGAGCGCCGAGCCGGAGGAGGGGGACAGAGCCGGGGAGGCCACCTCTCCCAAAAGTCGGGGCCAAGCCCCTGCATTTGGACCCCTCCCGGCTCGGGTCGAGGTCCTCGGGCCTCGTTTGAAGACGGGGACCCCGCGTGAGCGCGGCAGTCTGGAGTTTGAAGTCTACAGGTGATCTCGGTGCTCTGCTCCTACACGACCTCCCGTTTTCCCTGCCTTGGACCCACCCCGTCTACCAGCTCCTGGCCCCGCCCCTTTCCTGCTACCCCAAGGCTTGGGGTTCCTCGGCCCCACCTCCCTCCTTGACCCCGCCCTCGTCACGCCTCTAGCCCTGGCCCCACCCCTCCCTCCCGCAGCCCCGCCTTCCGGTGCCCGAACGCAGGCGGTCCAGGTGCCCCGGGATGCTCATGAGGCCCGGTGGGCCCTGGGAACCCATGCAGAGTCCCCCGGAGAGTACGAGCCAGAACACAGGCGTTTGTGTCCTCCTGGCTTCTCCTCGATTCTCCGTGTGACCCTGGGCAGTTGTTCCTACCACCCACCCCCCTGCAATCCCCCTTCCCCCCCCCCAGGTCTGGATCAGGCAGCTGGGGAGCCGCCAGAGACGGGAGAGAGGTCAGATTTCGGTTCTGGGTAAGGGAGAATTTGGCCTGAGTCACTGACAACAGAGAAGATGGGGGTGGGCTCCCACCTAGTGCCCAGGGGAGGGCTAAAGGGTCTGGAGGTGACAGAAAGGGTGAGACCAAGTGATGGAGCTGAAGGAGCGCCGTGCTCCCAGAGGTGGGTGCCCCTGGGTGCCACTGGGCGGGAGTGGCCACAGGGAAGGTTCTGACAGCCTCACCTGGCACTCAGCGGCCGTGTGCCCAAGTCTCCAGCCCCTTCCCCTGCCCTGACTTCTCTGCACCTTTGCACACAGCTCCCTGGGCCAGGAATGCCCTTTCTCTGCTCTGTTCCAGCAAGACAGCTCTGCAGGACTCAGGGCATATCTCCTACTCTCCAAAGCACTCTAAATGCTGAGTTATCACACACAAACACACCCCTCCGCCTTGTCCGTGCCCCTCCCCCCCCACCTGCTTGGGGCATTCCCTGGCTCTGGCCGGGATCACCCTGTCCTGTTGTTGCATCCCGCTCTGTCTCTCCCACTGGAATAGGACCTAATGGCGGGGTCTGAGGCTGACCTCCTGGCACCGACCAGCATGGTCCTGGCACAACGCAGGCGTGCTGGGATCTGAGATCAACGGGGGCAGTAAACAGATGACAATGGGAGATGGGAGCGGTAACTCCTGAGACCAGAGCCTCAGGCCAGCTCTGGGAAACTCACATGGGGCCAGGGGAGAATTTCTGAGGGTGGGGGGGCTCTGGGCAGAAAAGTATCTGCATCCCAGGGAAGGAAGTCAGTAGAGGCACCCATGAGGTGGAGCCCCTACTTGCCAAATGGCCTCTTTAATCTTGGACAGTTGGTTGGCCCGCAGGTTCTATTTTGCACGTAGCAGACAGGCCCCAAGAGATGCCACAGCTTCTAAAGGCAAGGGCTGTGTGGGACCATCCCTGCCGGGACAGAGGGAGGTTAGGGGTCACGTCCCTCCTCCTGGCCTCACCAGCTGGGCTTCCCCACCCCCACCTTGAGCCGGGAGCCAGGGCTGCCAGGCAGGAAGTGAGAGGTGCCTGCAGGAAGCCCCAGGAGGAACTGAGACTCCAGCCAGCCCCGCCCCCACCTGCAGGGCCCTGGGGACCTTGGGGAAACCTGACCCTGCACCAGGAAAATCTAGCCAGAAACAGGCTGGGGAAGGGGGCTACTTTCCTGGGTTCCGATCTGAAGCAGCTTTGCCTGTCTATCTTGGATCCTTCTTACTGCAGAAAGAGACTAGCTGGGGAGGGAAATCTTTGAGTCAAGATGAAAATAAAGAGCAAAGCCTGGAACCAATGCCTAAAGTCTGCAGCTCCCGGGTCTGCTCCTGGGACCTTCTGGCCAGAGGGTGCCCAGGTCTAGCCCAGCTCCACCACTGCTGATTGTATCTTGGGCCAGGTCCCTCCATCTCTCTGGGCCTTTTCTTTCCTGTCTGCAAAATGAGCCATATAATCCCTGCTCAGGAATATGAACTGGTCCAGATTTTCAGGAAAGCAGTATGACCAAAAGGGCTCTAAAAAAGATCAAGGCCTTTTTAAAGCATCAACTCTCCTTCTGGGAAACAGAGACTCAGTGTCCTCATCTGTAAACTGGAGGTGAGGAGTGGGGATCCTCTATGTTCCCTTCTAGTCCTTGGAGGGCCGCAGGCCAGGAGGAGAGCTTTGCATCCAACCCCCACGTCCATTTTTCAGAAAAGGAAACTGAGACTGGACTAGGGGCTCAGTGGGGACACAGTGGTGCCAGAGGTTTGCATGTCTGGGCCCCAGGGGGCTGTACCCACTTGTGTGGCCGCCAGGGCCCACCCCCTGGCTGTGGTAACAAAGGTGGGGAGGGAGATGGGGGTGGCCGAGAACAGCTCAGGCTCCCCCAACTCTGAGAGGTAGAGAAATGGAAAGTTGGGCCCATTCTGGGCATGCCCCCAACCCTCCTGCCTACAGCCCTTACCCTGACCTCACCTCAGCCAGCTGGCGGCCGGGGGGATGGGGGGAGGCATCTGAGATGTGTTCAGGATGGAGAGAAGAAACTCAGATGTGGCTGTCCGGTTCTGGGGGGCACCAAATGGTGCTAGCCACTGACTATCTTCTGAGCTGGGAAAGAGCTGGGCTGGAAGGGCAGGTGTCTACTGGGCAGCTCTGATGGGCAGGTCAGGGACAGATGGACAGAGAGCTGACGCATGGAATAGCATGGTCAAGGTGGGAATCCTCTGGCAGTCCAGGGGTTACAACTCCAAACTCTCACTGACAAGGGCATGGGCTCCATCTCTGGTCAGGGCACTAAGATCCCACAAGGTGTGCAGCATGGCCCAAAAAAGAGAAAATAATATGGTCAAGAACCTACAAGGGGGACAACATGGTACTCAGAATATCATCTTCTGACTCCCCAATCCCTTGCCCCTTCCAAGGGTGCTAAACTGTGACAAATTCCAAGGCCACAGTCAGGGTAGAGTCCAGGTCAGGAGGATCTAACCCTCCTGATTGCAGGAGGTTTGGCAAGAAAGCCAAGAGCTGACTGGGTGCACAGCGTGGTCCAGAACTGGGAGAGAGGGTCTTGGTTCCAGGCCCCAGGGCAGGGGGCACCCGGTCAGAGGAAGAGTCCCACTGGGATGGTGGATGCCTGACTTGGGGAGCACAGGGCGAAGGGCACTCAAAGGACATCAGGCCCAGCTGGTTCGAGGCCACAGGCCTGCCCTGGCCTCCTAACTAAGGAGCCTCCTGCAGGTCCTGGGCCCTGCCCTGTGTATAGTTCTGTGTGCCCCGGAGGCCACTAGCACTCCAGGTGGGCTCATGCTGACATGCTTCAGCATGCCATCAGTGTGCAGAGGCAGCCCAGCCCCACAGGCTCTAGACTTCTTCCCAAGCGTGAGCCTGGGGCTTTGGAAGCTGCCACCAGGGCAAAAATGGCATCACAGATCTTAGCAGATTGGGCCAAGCTCAGGGGTGACCCTAGGATACAGATACCCAAGAACCAGCACAATTCAGGCTATTTCTTAAACTCATCTTGTAATAAATCCCAAAGCAAACCGGTCAGTTGGTTACTCACTGCTGCCATTTGCATCAGTTTAAAAGCGGGACAGCTCCAAGAGCAAGTATTAAACACAACCCAGCTACAAATTAAGCATCCTCCTACTCAATGCTTTCCTAGATTCATTCTGGTTTATGGTGGTTTCCCCAAGCTTAAAGAAAAACTACTCAGAGTATCCCAACCACTCAAAAAGCACAGAGCTCAGCCATTACCTTTGAGGACTACGACAGATGGTATGAGTTTATTTTGTGTATTTGTGCTCACTCAGTCATGTCCTACTCTTTGCAACTCCATGGAATGTAACCCGCCAGGCTCCTCTGTCCATGGGATTCTCCAGGCAAGAGTGCTGGAGTGGGTTGCCATTTCCTCCTCCAGGAGATCTTCCCTACCCAGGGATCAAACCCGCCTCTCTTAATGTCTCCTGCATTAGCTGGAAGATTCTTTACCGCTAGCGCCACCTGGGCAGCCCAGTATGAGTTTAAGCCAAATGCTAACATGGGGTACAATGCCATGCAGTCCAAACCCTGTGGTCTGGGTGCCTGTAGTTCTGCAGGGTTAGCTGGGGAGCAGGTGGGCTCCCAGAAGGGACAGTGGGCACCGGAGTGAAGAACTGAATTCAACCTTCGAGTCGGGCTGGTGACCCATAGAAAGGGTGGGGGCCACCTCCTGCCCGCCTCGGTCGCTACTGTAGCTCAGGCCCGGCCGTCTTGGTGGTCACCAGCTCAGTGGAACCCAGCTCTGTGGCTGGCACAGGGACGCTGTGGGTAGGTGGGGTGGCCGCTGGGTCTTCACTGGGCAGAAGCCAGATGGGAGCCGTGGCATCCAGGGTTCCGGGGGAGAGTGTGGTGTCAACATCCAGGGGCTCTGGGGTGGAGGGAGTTGTGGGTGGTGCAGCGTCAGGATTGGCTCGCAGCCGTCCCCACCCCCTGTTCTGGAAGCCTCCCTGGCAGGACAGCCCTCTGACTGATGGGAGACAAGTCAGCTGATAAAGCCCCACTGGTGGGCCAGGGAGGGGTGGGCACGTGATGGGGCCTCAGGACTGGAAGTTTCTAGAGCTGGCTGGCAAAATGCCAGTGCTGACAAGAGGGCGAGGAGAGGTGGGGACCAGTCTGCTTGTCCCAGAGAGAGGGCGGGACAGGCCGCCCCCATCCCGCCCCAACTGGGCTCCCCAGCCTTGGGTTTCTTCCTCACACAGGTCTGGGACGCTAGAGCTGTGTCCCTCGCCTGGATTGCGGGTCTCTGGTCGGACTATTTCTCTCCACTCGGCCTTGCCTCCTTCAGACCATCCCTACCCCTTCACCCAGCCCCCCTCGGACCCCTCAAGGACCATGCCTCACCTCCGACGGCCCCCAACCCTCTCCGGTCCCCTAGACGAGGAACTTACTGTCTGGGTCTCCGTCCGGGGCCTCCGGGACCTCCGCGGCCTCCGGAGCCTCGGGGACCACCGCCGCGCCCGGCTGCCGCCGCCGGCGCTTCCAGGTCACCAGCCCGATCAGGGCCAGGGCCAGCGCCAGGCCCAGCAGCGCGGGGGCTCCGAAGAGCAGCGCCGGGAGCGGCAGCGCCGCTTCGGCCTCCGCGGGGGTCCCTGGGCCCGGCGACTCCTGCGGCTGCAGCGCCGTCCCGGGCGCCAGGCTGCTTGGGCCGCCTGCTGGAGGGGACGGGCAGGGGGAGCAGGGGCCGGAGAGGCTGAAGGCCTTTGTTTACACTAGATGTGTATAAGAGACAGGGCCACGCGCCGACGGCTGGTCCCCCCTCCAGGCCCCCGGCTCCCATTTCCCAGCCCACCTCTCCAGTTAGCCCGAGGCCCCCGCCCCCTCCCCACGTCTTGGCACAGGGTGGCGGCGGGGGTTGGGGAGGGCCTGCCCGCGACTCCTAGCATCACCCTCCTTCCCGCTCCAGGGCTGCCCCGTGCGCGCGCCATGCGTCGGCGCGGCTCGACTCTTACCCAGCCTAGGCTCCGTCGTCCGGAGGAGGCTGCAGGCCACACAGTTGCGCACCAGCGGGTCGAAGCACTGGGTCTGCAGGCACTGCGTGGGTGCCGGCCGGTCCTTGCCCCGCAGGCTTCTCCGCCCTCGCTGCATGCTGCCAGTGCCTCTAGGCTTCTGCGCATACCCCCGCCGCCGCCGGGACCGCGTCTGGCCTCTGCTGCCCGCGGGGAGGGAACCGGGCGGGGCGCCACCCACTCCGCCCCAGCCCGCCCTCCTGCCTGCTGGAGTGGGACCACTCTTAGCCCGCGGACCAGCACCCCAGACCTTCTCTCTGTGGTTTCTCCATTCAACCATCACCCCTTGACAGCCATGGGGCGGGCCCTATTCTGGGCTCTGAAATCAGGCTGGGACTGAGACCCGGAGGCGTGATCTTGGGGCACAGAGGATGGGCCCCTTAAGCAGGACACAGAGCTCTGGGGTGGCCTCCCCAAGGCCAGCCTGTAGTCCCAGGCCATCCTCACCAGTCCTCTTCCCCTTCCTGCCTCCTCCTCCGGGGGGCCCTCCTGTCGTTCTTAGGCAGCGCTGGTCAGTTCGTCAAACACAACCGGAGCGCCCACATTGTCCCAGGCCCCCCAGGGACTCCCGCACTAGGAGGTGGCACTGGGGGAGGCAGTGCCCCTCTGCCGCAGCATCACTGAAGGTGATCCCCACTGGGGCACAGGGGGACTTCGTGGACAGGGCAACTTTATGGACAGGACGAGCAGGTGTTTGCTAGATGGAGTGAGGTCCACTGGAGCAGGCAGTGTAAACAAAGGCCTTCAGCCAAAGCCAAAGGCCAGGTAATGCTGGGACCAGAGCGCGGGGCTGGGGCTTTGACTGAGAGAAGCCAAGACTCTGGCTGCAAGGGCACTGGGGAGCCATGGAGGGCTTTCAGCAGGAAGTGTCCCAGTCAGACTTGCCTGTTAAGCACTGGCTGGAACAGAGTGCATAGATGGGTTAGGTCCAGGGATAGCTCGGTCTCCGGCTCTTAAGCAAGAGGGAGACTCAGACCAACCAGTAAACAGATAGACAGACCGAGGCCCAGGAGGCGGTAGGCAGCCCACCCACCTCGACTTCTTTTTCCCAGGGCTGTGTGTGTCCAGGCTGCTCACCCCTGTGTCTCATCAAGGCCCCTCCTGTCTCTCTACTCCCTAGTGTTTGGGGCAGCCCCACCTGACTCTCACCTGTGTCTCTTGGGCCGAGTCTCAGGCAGACACACAAGCCCCCTTGGCCTTCCTGGACAGATGCTGGACCCCCTACCTGGAGTGGCGGGGCGGCCGGGGCTAGCAGAGAGCCTCAGGAAGGAGCATGGACTTGGTGCCCTCGTGGTGGGCCGTACCAGACCCCTAAGCACCAGGCTGGAGGTGCACAGAGGAAAGAGTAACGGTCCAGGGGGCAGGGAGGGGACTCAGGGCCAGGAGTAGATTTAGTGGCTCAAGCAGGAGGGAAACCTTCCCGACAGAAGGTGGGACGGACAAGCTCAGAAGCAAGAGAGGGGCAAAGGGAAGCTTGGCCGCTGCCTCGGGGGTGCGGATGGGCCGTGCCAGGCCTCCAGCCGCAGGCCCTGGGGGGGGTGGGGAGCCCCAGGGGGCGTGGGAGTGGGTGGGATTCTTTGAGCTGTGCCTTCAAAGGGACCCTCTGCCTGCTGCTGTGGCGCTGCAGCCTGGCCAGGGTGGGCAGCCCAGCAAGGGGGCTGGCACCACAGCCCAGGGCCGGGGAGCAAGCCAGAAGTTGTTTTGGAGGAAAGAGGGACGTGATGGAATGAGGGGAGCGGGGCTAGGCCGCCCCCCAAGGTTTCTGGCTCCAGAAACTCAGACGGCCGGCCTTCGGGAGACCAGGGCCCACTGCCTCTCCGTCCCCTGCCCACGGGCCAGCAACTCCGTGGCAGGAAGGTGTAGGCGGTGGGGCAACTGCAAAGGAGAAGTGGGTCTGGGGTGGGGGTGTGGGTGTAAGTATGGGTGTGTGTTGAGGGGGTGGGGGAGCCAGGAGCCTGCACAGGAGCCAGGGCAGGGCAGGCCCTCCAAGGGGGCAGAGGGGCAGGGACAAGACTAGAAGACTGGGTCCCCCTCCCCACCCCATCACTACTGATGCCGCTATTACCTGTTAGCCGTGGGACTGCCGAGCCCTTAATAGCATCAGGCATCTCTTCTAACCTCTGTGTGAGTGTGCTCTTGGCAACCCCACGGACTGTAGCCTGCCAGGCTCCTCTGTCCTTGGGGTTTCCCAGCAAGAATGCTGGAGTGGGTTGCCGTGCCCTCCTCCATCCAGGGGCTCTTCCTGACCCAGGAATCGAAACTGCGTCTCTTGTGTCTGCTGCCTTGGCAGGCTTGATCTTTACCTCTGTGCCACCTGGGCAGCCCCTTCTTAGAAGCTGAGGGCCGAACAATTGGGCAGAGGGAGCTGAGTCTCAGGACCCTTGGGAAGAACCTATGCCTGGGGGACAGGAGGGCCAGGTCAGGGGTCGTGTACACAAGCCACCCATGCACGGGCGGCCCCGGGCCTCTGTCTTCCTGCAGCCGCTCTGACCTGGTGGAGAGCAGAGGAGGTGACCGGCAGGGCCTCGGGCCATTCGGGGAGAGTGGCGCCTGGTGGCGCAGGCCTCCTGGAAGGAAAGAGGTCCTCGCTGGACACAGGTTTCCCGGGCGCCTCCTGCGTGCCTGCAGAGGCAGGGGCTGGGGACAGAGCTGGCGACAGAACTCGTGCGGATGGAGCCTGCAGGGGGCCTGACTCCAAACCTTTTCACTTGTGCTTCCTAAATAGGGAAGCAGGGAGACCTTGAATGGGATGACTTAGGGGTTAAGAAATTTCGGGACTTTCCTGGTAGGCCAGTGGTTGAGACTCTGAGCTTCCACTGTAGGGGGCACAGGGTTGAATTTCTGGTCAGGGAACTAAGATCCTACATGCTACCTGCTGCCACAAAAAAAAAAAAAAGAGAGAGAGAAATTTCACCATCAGACCATATGGTAGAAGTTTATTCCTCAATGTATTTTTTCATATCCTCTGAAGTCAAATTTATTACTTTTTAAAATTCACCATCTGTATCACTTTTTAACTGTGAGATATGACCAAGAGGGAGGAGTTAAGTTTCTAAAATCAAATGTGGTTCAAGCAAATGTCCCCTGTGCTCTCAACAGTTTTTATTTTAACTTGGTATCATTACTCTATGTATGCGCAAGTAGAAAATTAGGGACTTTGTTGCTGAAAAACCCTTCTAATTGAATCTATTAGCGTTCTCAAGTTTTAATTCACCGAGTTTTTTTTTTTTTTAATATGATTAATTTGAGTCTGTCAGGGAAAACAGAGTCTCCTTTGATCTGTGTCCCCCAAAATACCCCCCAAAACACCCTCCCCATGGTTCTGACACAGGTGTTATCATGATGTCATTTTTTTTTCAGATGGGGAAATAGGGACTGTGAGGGGCGGAGGGATGACCCTGCACCTACGGGGGGGCCTGGGGTCTGTGTCCACTTGAGCATGAAGTGTGGCCTCTGCCTTTCAAGCCTCAAGGACAGGATGGGGAAGTAAGGACATTCTGCCTGGTGGACAAGCTCAGTGTCAGGGGCGTGGAGAGAGGAGGCCCCAGGGGCAGAGTGGCCCAGCCCCCAGATCTGGATGTGAAAGCGCTCTGAGACCTGGGATGCCTGTGTTCTTTATTTAAAAATTAGTTTTATTTGTAATTTTGTGAGTAATATCTGAACATGTTCTCATGAAAAAAACCCTCACACAATACCGAAGTCGATGAGTAAGAAGGGGCATTTCTCTGCCGTTCCCTAGAGGGGGTCTATTTTCACTTTGTTGAAGCCTTTCATCCCAGTCTTACTTTTACGCCTTTACATTCTCGTGTACGTGCATTGAGAAAATCAGGTTTTGTGTTTCATAGAGAGAGGGGCCACGGGCTGTGAACTGACCTGTCGGTCTGAGTGCTTGTGTTGGCTCTCTCGTGTCATCTGCTTTTTTGGGGCCAAACCACATGACATGCAAGATCTTAGTTTCCTGACCAGGGATCCAATCTAGGTCCCAGCAGTGAAGGCGTGGAGCCCTAACCGCTGGCCACCGGGGAACTGTCTCACTCCATGTCATATTGTCACAGAGGCCAAGCCCCCAGCGTTGAGATTCCCTGCGCCTTTCTTTCTTTATTTTGGGCTGCCCCGGGTCTTCACTACTGTGAGAGGCTTCCTCTAGTTGCGGTGTGCGGGCTTCTCATTGCGGCGGCTTCTCTTTTGTGGAGCAAGGGCTCAGTACTTGTGGGACGCAGGCTTAGTTACTCCTCGGCGTGTAGAATCTTCCTGGACCAGGGATTGAACCCATGTCTCTTGCCTTGACATGGGGATTCCTATCCACTGTGCCATCAGGGAAAGCCCTCCTTTGCTTTTCTCATGTATTGGGTTGGCTAAAAAGTTTAGTTCAGGATGGAAAAACCCGAACTAAACTTTTGGCCAACAGATGTCATTTTAGCTCTGACATCCAGGACACTGCCAGAAAGTCTCCTTTCCTACCAGGGAGAGTGGGAAGGGTGTGATGTGGGGCCTCTGGACATGGGGAAGGGTTGGGAGAGGCAGGGAGGTCAGCTCAAAGTCCTGGTGAGGCCAGAGGTCCCCGGGATCCCTCTCCCTTTGAATCCAAGTTACACAAGGTGAGACCTTGGAACAGGGGGACAGAGGTGGGAGTGCTCCCTGAGGCTGCCTGTCCAGGAAGCAGTTAGGAAGTCCTCGCCCAGGCTCCCAGGCCCTCTGCCTATCCTTAAGGCCCCATCCCTGCCCCCGCTACCAATCACACACGTGCAGCCCCAGCAGATCTCTCAGCCTGGCCCCAGGCTGGGGGGCCTGGGCCCTCCATGTGAGGTCCAAAAGGAGACCCCGCCCCACAGCCTCACAGGAGAGGAGGCCCCCACCCTCTGGGGCCAAGGCTACAGGTGCGTAAGGTGGACAGAGATGCTGAGACTTGGCGGGTGGGGGGACGGGGAGCAGGACCTCCCACCCAAGGGGCCAGCCGTCCCCAGGCCTCATCCAAGGCACCACCCAGGAGGGACCGGGGACGCACCATGGATCAAGCAGTGTTCTAGGTTCTGGGGCGACAGCAGGGAACCACAGAGACACAGGCCCAACAGTGAGACCACAGAGGAGGTGAGGAGGGGAGACATGCTGGGGGGGAAATGTCAGGAGCGCAGGGCGTCGGGGAGGGCCGGAGCCTGGGGAAAGGCCCGCTGTGACCTTGGAACAGGAGGACAGAGGTCCGAGTGACCTCGAGGATGTCTGGGGAGGAGCGGGCGAGGCTCGGGGACCAACTGGCCGCAGCAACCAGGGAGACGGCAGGGTGCATGCCCACCACGACCTGGCCCTGCGCCCCCTTGCCTTGACCTGTGGGGGAGGTGGCCTCGAGATCCTCCCTTTGCAGAGAACAAAGCAAGCTCAGGAGGAGGGATGAGCCGGGCAGCCCTGCGCCCTGAGTCTTCCTGCCACCGCCCCTCCATACCACTTCTGCTGGTTGATGACATCGGCGGTGGGCGGGGGTGGGGGGTCTAGTCCAGCAAAGGAGAGGACCGAGAGCTGGGGTCCCCTCTCAGCCGGGCCGGGCAACGCTGTTACCAGTCAGGCCAAGCACCGCTACATGTTAGTGCCAGAGGCCCCCCCCCAAGATGTCTCTGGCACCCCTCCCAGATGTGTATAAGAGACAGGCTGGAGGGAAGGTCCCCTGGAGAAGGAATTGGCAACCCACTCCAGTATTCTTGCCTGTAGAACTCCATGGACAGAGGAGCCTGGCGGACTATGGTCCATGGGGTCGCAGAGAGTCAGACCTGTCTCTTATACACATCTCCCCCCACCAACACCACAGGGGTGTCCCCAGGTCACGGGCACCGGGGATGGCCACCCACTCTCCCGCCCAGAGCGGCTGTTCAGGGGCCCCAGCCCCATCCCTAGGGTCACACTCGAGTGGGCCTCCCAGCTTCAGGGTGCAGCAGGCTCCGCAGCCCACCCCTCAGCCTCCCCCTGCCTCACCCCGTGTCTGTGAGGAGTCCTTTCACAATGATTCTCTGCGTGCACGCTCGCAGCCCCAGGGGAGGCTGAGCGGGGCAGGGGCGCTGGGGGAAGGGTTAGGTGGGTAGGCATCTTCTGGAAAGGGTCCCTTTGAGCTGGAGTCCTGCCAGGTAGGCCTGGCCCACCACCAGGTGTGTCTGGGGAGGGACATCCTGCAGCGGGGCTTTAGTTCAATCACCTCCTGCGCTCATCTCGCCCTCCACACCCCTGGGCACAGCCAGCCGACCACTCCCCCCTCAACCCCCGGGGCCACCATCTGCAGGGGGCGTGGAGGGCCAGACCCCGGCAGGTGCGGTGCCTGGCCCTCGGGTTTCTCTGAGCCTCTCGAGGATCCTGCCAGGCCACGGGGCCGGGGGTGGGAAGTTAGCCGCCCCAGGTCATGCTGCAGGTTGGCCACAGACCCCGAGGCAGTGGGACGCAAAGGCCGGGTCCTTTCCCACTGCATCACTTCCCCTCTGTGGCCAGGCTGCTCTGTCTTAGCCACAGCCCCAGGCCGCCCCTGCCTCTGCTCGCTGAGGGGTGGCGGAGATGCAGGTGCCAGGCTCGGAGCCCCCTCCTGGGCGGGGAGGGGAAATAGCGTCAGCCCGGGGCCGGGATGCTTGGGTCTGGGCCGCCTTCTTTGGAGAGCCCGAGCCCCTCAGGCCTGGGCTCGAGGGTTGCCCGCAACCAGGCGGCCTGAAGACCCAAAGAACCCTGTGCCCCTGAGCGAGCCCTGCCCCTCTGGCAGCCTCAGTGCCGCACCCTCACGGCGGGGGCCCCGATGCCCCCTCCCTGCCTTGTTCTCAGGGAGCACGGAGCCTCGGGCTGCCCACTGCCTTGGACCTGCTGCCCGGGGGTCCATGCCCACCATCAGTAACTACCTCTGACGTGACCGCCCCGTGACTGTGACCAGCCTGAAGTCTTCCATTAGCTTTGAGGGTTTTTTTGTTTGTTTAACATCATAGCTTCTTGCTCTCGGTCCTCATGAGTGGCTGGGAAGAGAGGCATCAGTTAGCCTGACCCCAGGCTACAGACAAAGAAACGCAGGCACATCGAGCGTGAGGGGCCTGCCTGCGAGCGTGTGACCCGTGAGCAGTCAAGGGCAGCCTTTCCCATCTTCCTCCCTGGCACCAGGCACCCGTGCTGGGCACCAAAGGGGCGTCGAGACAGGCCCTCCCTCACACTGGCTCCCGGACAGGGTCGCTGTCCTCCACTGCCTGGCTGGCTCCCAGACCTGAGGGCTCGGCTCTGCTGTGAGGCAAAGGCAGGGTTCCAGGGTTCCGGGGCCCCCGCCGAGCTTGCTGGCGCCGTGACAGCATGGAGCTCCCCCAGCACTTGGAAGGCTCCCAGGTCCTCGGCTGGAAAATGTGATGCCATTTCTCTTGTTAAATGGCACCAGGTGGCTAAGAAAATGTGGCACAGGGACCAGAGAGAGAGAGAGGGAGAGAGCCCCGTGCTGGCTGGGGGCGGGGAGGGGCTATGGAGGACCCCATTTGACTCCATCCCAGATGTGGCAGGCAGGGCGTGCCCACACCCCTGCTTGCTCCTGCTTGGACACCTCGGCCTGTCGCTCTCTGCTTTCTTCTAGCAGCCCTGTGGGGCCCCACCCTTTAGGGCCCAGGCTCTGAGGGGCTGAAGACAAAGCTAATTTCTAGGACCCCAGGTCCTTCTGGGAAGCTGACCTCCTGGGCCTTGGCTGATCCTGTCCATCCCTGCAGAGACCCACTCCCCACCTTGGCACAGAAGGGGGCCTCCCTCTCCAGATGCGGAGGGAGTTCTTGGCTCCTGCTCCCCGCCCTCCCCTCCATGAAGCCTCCCCCCGTGCTAACGGGCCCCAGCCGGTGGGAACGGCTCTTCAGGAGACCGTCTTTCCACATGGGCTGCTTTCTCCGGCACAAGGCCCGCATGTCCACCGTTTCTGGGTTCTCACTGCCCAGGAGAAATGACCAAACCTCTGTTCAACGATTGGGCACACAAGAGAACAACCAGAGAGAAAAAGCAGAGAACTGGGCCCAGGGCTGGGCTCTGCCTCTGACTACCTGTGTGACTGTGGATATGCCTCTGATGGCAACAGTCTCAGTTTCGTTAAACGTGAAATGGGGAAACACTGTCAGCTTCACACAGATCAGCGGGGAGGGCGGGTGGCAGCAGCGACTGTGTGAGAAGCGCTCTGTAAAGCGTGAAGCTCTGCGGAGGTCGGGTGACGTCTGAGACCTGAACCGAAATCACCGCGGCTGAGGTTCTCGGTGGGGGCTGCCTGGAAGACCAGCCAGCCCTCGGCAAACCTTACTGAGCGAGCACAGGGGTGGAGAGGAGCCCAGGGAGAGGAGAGAGGTGGGCCCCACCCTCATGACGCCTGCACTGAGGTTCAGGCTGGCCCACCCGTCAGTGAAGTGTGTGAGCTGCGACTGCCACGGTGGTGTCAAAGCAGAGGCCCTGCGGCGTTGGCACTGCCCAGGGCACCAAGCAGGGCCTGTCCTGAGGCCTGAGGACGGCGGCGGGGTTGGGAGGGCGCTGGCACGCTCCAAGGAAACCAGGATCTGGCTTTCTTCCCCTCCCACCAGACCTCCTCCTCACCCAAGCTCCCACGGGAGTGTCCAGCCGGCCACAGGGGCACGGCAGCAGCTCACACCTGGCTGCCAGGGCTTCTGCAGCCTCATCTCAGCACGGCCACAGATTCTAATTAGACCCCGAGGAGAAGGAAAGCGGCCGTCGTCGCTCGGTCCCTTGCGGCCAGCCCAGAAACCAGCCCTCGCTCAGGCTCTCTCACTTAAGACTTCATGGTGTAATTCCTGGATGTGCACCAGCTTTGTAACTGAGCTCTGTGATTTCACATAATAGTTCAAGTAACTGTTCGTGGAGTGCTTACCTGGCGCCGTTCAAGCATTCATACATTTATTATGAAATACATGGAGCACCCAAACAAGCGCAGGAGTAATACAACACACCTCAGGCACTTCACCTTTACCACCATGTCACTCACCCTTACGCCGCCAGCAAGGTAAGCCGAACAATCTCCATCTAACACCTGGAGAAACAGGCTCCGCAGGTCCCGTAAGAATGGCAAGGCCAGGATGTGGAGTCGGACTGGGCTCATAGAGTTCAAGCTCCCGCTGCCCAACTCTTTTTAAAATATTTATTTGGCTGCACCAGGTCTTAGTTGAGGCATGAAGGATCTTTAGTTGCAACATGAGGGATCTAGTTCCCTGACCAGGGGTCGGATCCAGGCCCTCAGCACTGGGAGCACAGAGTCTTAGTCACGGGACCACCGGGGAAGCCCTTACCCGCTCTGACTCTTAACTGTTTGGAGTCAGTTTCCTCATCTACCAAATCAAAGTGGTGGATGAGTTCAGTGATGTTCAAACTTCCAGCCACGGACCCTTTCTTCAAACGAAGTCTTGAGAGGAAAGACGTCAGATGGGTGAAGACTTGGGGCTCTGCTGGGGAGGGCCTGAGAGGGGTGGGGGCAGGAGTCCGACCAGCTGAACTGCCTCCACCGCCCCGCCCCCGCCCCCGGCACTTCCTGTTGGAACACGAGGACTTTGGGCCCTGAGGGAACTGCCCGCTGACCCAGGCCTGCCAAGCCTTGGCACCATCTCCAGCAACAGTGACTATCGGCTTGGGCACCCAGCTGCGGGGGAGGGCGGCCGGGGGCCTCACAGGTCCTCCAGGGAGGGGTTCTCGGAGCCCCTCAGCAGGGACAGCAGGTTCAGGGCCGAGACGCCAGGCACGTGGCCTGCGCAGATCTGCAGCAGGCGGACCAGGCGCTGCGCCATGGCGGCGCGGAAGTCTTCTATCTGCAGAAGAGGAGACAGGACCCCGGTGAGGCGGCGGCCAGAGGGGAGCTGGGGGCGAAGACATGGGGAGAGCCCTGGGCACCGCTGCCCCCAGGGCCACCCCCCCGTCCGTGCCACACCTCACTGAGCAGCTTCCAACCACCTCAGCTTATGGAAACCCTTCAGACACCCTCCAGGGATACCAGAGATGCTGACCCCTACTCCAGAAGAAACGAAGACTCAGCAGGCGGGGCTGGCAGGGTCAGCGACACCGTCCAGAAGCATGGTGGGCAACTGTCGAGCTGGGGTCTGAACCAGGGCTAGCCCCAACCAATGCTGGGGCGGCACCCCCTGGGATGTCTCCGAGATGGACGCGCCCAGGTTGGAAAGGAGGGGTGGGGAGAGTGGCCCTCACAGAGGACAGGGAGGTGCCATCAACAGACGGTCCCTACACCAGGGCCACGGAAGGGCGAGTGGGCCCAGAGGAGCTGTGGGATTAGGCAGAGGCAATCAGACTGTATGACGTGAGAGCTGGACTATAAGGAAAGCTGAGCGCCGAAGAACTGATGCTTTGGAACTGTGGTGCTGGAGAAGACTCTTGAGAGTCCCTTGGACTGCAAGGAGATCCAACCAGTCCATCCTAAAGGAGATCAGTCCTGGGTGTTCATTGGAAGGACTGATGCTGAAGCTGAAACTCCAGTACTTTGGCCACCTGATGCGGAGAGCTGACTTATTTGAAAAGACCCTGATGCTGGGAAAGATTGACGGCAGGAGGAGAAGGTGACAACAGAAGACAAGATGGTTGGACGGCATCACTGACACAACGGACGTGGGTTTGGGTGGACTCTGGGAGTGGGTGATGGACAGGGAGGCCTGGCGTGCTGCGGTTCATGGGGTCAGAAAGAGTCGGACAAAACTGAGCAACTGAACTGAACTGAATCAGACTGTGCGAAGGCCCCAGCGGGCACGGGCGAACGAGCTGCTCCAGAAAGGGAGAAGAATAAACGGTGATGCCCAGAGGGCCTCCCCCGACCCACAGGTGGCCTCAGAGCACCTCCCCCTCCTGTTCCCTCTCTGACTGGGGAAAGGGCGCCACCATCTGCCCAGTCACCCAAGCTAGAGCCGGGACATCCTGAAGCCCCCCTGCTCTTACTCCGTCTTGTCACTTGTGAGCCCTGGGCTCCAAGTCCGGGGCGACATCTCAGTCCTCACACACTGGCCTCGTTCTTAGCGGGGTCTCTTCTTAGTGGAGTCTGGGGCCGCGGCTGCCTCCCTGGCAGGCTGTTTCTCCCGGGCTCCCGGGACCCACCCGCCCCCAGCTTTTCCTTCCACCTCTCAGGTCGTTCCCTGCTTTGTGCAACATCTCACGGGTGGAGGTGGGGAGCAGGGGGCGGGGCTTCTCAGGCTGAAAACTCCAGAGTTGACCCTGACTCTTTTTCCTCTCCTGTTTCACAGGCAGGCCATCCGCACACCTGTAGCCCCACCCTGGAAACACCCAGCATCAGAGACCATCCGAGCTCCCCCTTCCCCAGCCACCACGGAGCCCAGACGGCTCTGAACTCTTCCAGACACAGTCCCCAGGCCCCTCTCCCCATTTCCGCCCTTGCTTCCCTTCAGTCTACTCTCCTCCCAACAGCTGGAGGGGCCCCACTCAAAACCCAAGTCGGGCTGCGGCCCTCCCTGGCCCCATACCCCCCCGCGGTGCCAGTCTAACTCAGAGTGAAAGCCGCCACGCCTTCACTGCGACCCACAGAGCCCCGCGGATCTGGCCCCAGCGTCAGGCCCCCGGCTCTGCTCCAGGCGCCCACGGCTCCCTGTGGACCCTGAACACGGCAGGCAGCGTCCAAACTCAGGGCCTCTGCACTTGCGGTTTCTCCAGCCTTGTGGGCTCTTCCACCAGGAGGCTCCACGGCGCCTCCCTTCACGTTTTCACTTAAAGGTCAGATTTTTAGGGAGTCCCTTCACCCCCATTTAAATCCTGTCGCCTTACCACCACCTGACGTGTTGCATCTCCGTGCCCTAACACATCCTGCATCCCACTTCCTTACTGTGTCTCCTCCACCAGAACAGAATTGGGAGTGTTAACACTGCTTTGCTCTATGCTGCCCCCAAGAGCCTAGAACAATACTGCACAGGCTGTAGGTTATGTTAAGAAACATCTGCTAAAGAAATCCTCTGGGCTTTGCGGCCTTGGCCTCCAAACGGTCCCTCCAAACGGCTGCTGCTCACTCAGGCTCCACAGTCTGCTTCCTGCAGCCTCTTCCCCGGCCTCCTGCCTCTGGCTGGGCCTCCTCCCATCCACACATCTTACTCCAGAGACATGACCCCCAGAGAGCTGAGCCCACTGTGACTGCCCCGACGCCGACGGGAAGGAATGGCTGGATTGACTGCCTGGCTTCCAAAGCCCTGCAGATCCTCCTGCCACAGCAGGTGGACGTGCGGTCTGTTTCCCTCCAGTGAGGGGCAGGGCCAATGTCAGAGGCATCTGGTTCTCAGGGACTCGCACAGGGCCTAGAAGCGGAGCTGGAAAATAACTGCACTGGGCGAATCCCGCACCTCCCTGGGTGTGTTTCCTGTTCTGTAAAATGGGGCCAGTGTTTCTCACCACGCAAAGGCCTCAAAACATGATGAGGCTCCAGTTCATGAAGTGGGGGAAAGTGCCCCGGACAGGACCGCACAGGTACCAGGCACGCTGGCTGTCCAAACACTGGGTGCATCGGATGAGAGGATGCCAGGTTTAGGTTCTCAGCCCGCCGGCTCCAGGCTGGAAATAGAAAGTCAGCCACAGACCTTTTCTTGGTGGTTCAGATGGTAAAGAATCTGCCTGCCAATGCAGGAGACCCAAGTTCAATCCCTGGGTTGGGAAGATCCCCTGGAGTAGGGCATGGCAACCCACTCCAGTATTCTTGCCTGTAGAATTCCATGGACAGAGGAGCCTGGCGGACTATGATCCATGGGGTCGCAGAGAGTCAGACACAGCTGAGCCAACTACCATTCTCAGGCTAGAGGACAACACAGGACCTGGTACAGCCTGCCACCTCCTGGCCGCGCGCAGAACTGCACCTCCACGCGCACCTCTGCTGTGGATTGCCGTTCCCCCTGAGAGCTAAGGAAGGCCCAGTGAGTTATTTGTGTGTGTGTTGCGGGGAGGGGCTGACTTGTTCAAAGACATGCAGCCAGCCCGCTAAGCCAGGAAAGAGTCAGCGGCACACCAACCTGGCTCTTCTGCTGACGTACTAGCTGTGTGACTGTGAGCATTGCACCTCTCCTGTTGTGAGCAAAGCCGGCAAGGATGGGCACCTCAGGTCCCACCTGTGAGGTCAGAGCCTCGGTCTAGTCGGGGTTCTTAAAACAGTGTTCAGACCTGAAACACAGATCTGTGACAGAGCAGTGTGTGCATCTTAAGCGACACACTAAGAGGCCCTCGGACAGGTCTAACAGCTTCTGCAGAATCACAGAAGCTCATGGGGTCCACCCCGTCCCCACGGGACACGCCAGTGTCTGCTGCTTCTGTCACTAACAGCCACAGGCTCTGCTAAAACTACCGTCACCTCCCATCTACGTTCATAACGTTAAATTCCTCCTAGAGGTTAGTGAAAACAGAAATTAATTTTTTTTCTTGTCCAAAGCCACAACTCCCCCGAATTCTTCTCCCTTCAGAACAGAGGGGTCAACAGACCTTTTCTTGGTGGTTCAGATGGTAAAGAATCTGCCTGCCAATGCAGGAGACCCAAGTTCAATCCCTGGGTTGGGAAGATCCCCTGGAGTAGGGCATGGCAACCCACTCCAGTATTCTTGCCTGTAGAACTCCATGGACAGAGGAGCCTGGCGGACTATGGTCCATGGGGTCGCAGAGAGTCAGACACAGCTGAGCAACTACCATTCTCAGGCTAGAGGACAACACAGGACCTGGTACAGCCTGCCACCTCCTGGCCGCGCGCAGAACTGCACCTCCACGCGCACCTCTGCTGTGGATTGCCGTTCCCCCTGAGAGCTAAGGAAGGCCCAGTGAGTTATTTGTGTGTGTGTTGCGGGGAGGGGCTGACTTGTTCAAAGACATGCAGCCAGCCCGCTAAGCCAGGAAAGAGTCAGCGGCACACCAACCTGGCTCTTCTGCTGACGTACTAGCTGTGTGACTGTGAGCATTGCACCTCTCCTGTTGTGAGCAAAGCCGGCAAGGATGGGCACCTCAGGTCCCACCTGTGAGGTCAGAGCCTCGGTCTAGTCGGGGTTCTTAAAACAGTGTTCAGACCTGAAACACAGATCTGTGACAGAGCAGTGTGTGCATCTTAAGCGACACACTAAGAGGCCCTCGGACAGGTCTAACAGCTTCTGCAGAATCACAGAAGCTCATGGGGTCCACCCCGTCCCCACGGGACACGCCAGTGTCTGCTGCTTCTGTCACTAACAGCCACAGGCTCTGCTAAAACTACCGTCACCTCCCATCTACGTTCATAACGTTAAATTCCTCCTAGAGGTTAGTGAAAACAGAAATTAATTTTTTTTCTTGTCCAAAGCCACAACTCCCCCGAATTCTTCTCCCTTCAGAACAGAGGGGTCTATAGACCCCAAAGTCAGCACTTCTGGTCTAGATGGTGATGACGGACCACACGCTGACTCAGCTCCCTCTGCACCACATCACTTGGCCTTTAGGGACAGGTCTAAGACCCAGAACAGAAACACAAATCTTTAAAATGAACCTCAAAACTAATAAACATAACGTATATGGGGAAAGAATCAGAAAAAGAATGGATATATGTATAACTGAATCACTTTGCTGTACACCTGAAGCTAACACAACACTATAAATCAATATACTCCAATATAAAAAAAATAAACAGAACCCTAAACCAACCTGGTGGTCTGGTGTGCAGGTGGGGCAGCCCAGGACCTGGGAGCCCTTAGCAGACCCCCAGAGGGAGCAGAATCAACTCTTGCCGAGAACCCTTTAGCAAAATGTCTTCAGGCTCCACACTACATGCAGAAAGGCTGGAGAGCAAAACCCATCAGCAAAGCAGAAATCTGCTGCGCTACCATCACAGCTAGGATTCGGCTTGTGAGAAACCCCAGGAGAAGCGAGAGAGGGCAGAACCAACATCACATGTATCCATTCAGCCATCTATCCACCTATCCACTCAACCTCCACCCTTGCTGCCTGCTGGACCCCCTGCCCCGGGCTGGGAGCGGACAAGGTCTGCGATCCAGGGAGGGAAGGGGGAACAGAGGGCGTCCTGACTGCTGGTTAATGAGACAGACAGGATGCCTGGCCTCACAGCTCTTACACCCCAGCAGGAGAAGTGAGATATTAACAGGGACCCACAGACCCATGCACAAGACTTAGTCATGAGTACAGAGAAAAATGTCAAAGCAAGAGGTGATGGCACCTGGTGTACAAACGAACTCAGGATGTACATGGAGTGTCGCCCTACTTTCCAGGGGTGCACCCAAGGCTTACGGTGACCCACCCAAGGAGAGTGAGTGGAAAAGCCAGGATTCCAACGAGGATCTGGCCTCCACATCAGGAGCCCCTTCACTTGGGTACTCATGAAGCGCCCCGCCGTGCCCTCTGTGTTCTGACGGTGCCATCCCGCGGCCCACGTGAGCAGGTCCTCACCTCTAGGTCACAGAAGAGCAGGGGGCTCCGGTAGGTGTGGGCCAGCTTCGCCACGGTGTTCCGGTGGACGCTGCAGTGGCTGTCCCGCCCAGCTGCAGAGAAGCCACGCCGGTCACCCCCAGCTTCGTGGTTGTGAGGGAGGAAGCACTGGGCCCAGGAGGCCACGTCCCCTCTCCCGGCCACAGTTTCTACCTTCTTTGGGTGACAGGCCTGTTCTACCTTCTTTTCAGGGCAGTCAAGATCATCAGATCAGAAAACAGGCTAAAGGGACTTGATAGAGTTGGAATAAATGCATGAGTTTCCTCATCTATGAAATGAGGAGCATAACAGCACCTACTCTGCTGAGTTACTATAGAAAGTCCGTGAACGAATACACAGAAGTGACTTGGCGTTCGCTTCTCCACCAAAGCTTATTGAGAATAATGTGAGCCAGGCCCTTCGTGCCAGGAGCTGGCAGTGCAGCTGGGGGAGGGGGCCAGACACACCATCAGTGTAGGCAGAAGGGTGTGGAGTCTGACAGAGGCCTGCATGGACACCCCAAGGGCCCAGACAGTAGGGCTGGTCAGGACGGTGTCCCCCAGGGGGCAGAAAATTGGGGTCAGACATAAAAAAGAGGAAAAAGTATTTATGAGAAGCTACATGGTATGATCATTAAAGGCATGGGCCCTGGAATATGACCAGCTAAGTATGAACTCTGCTCTACCACTGTCTAGCTATGGGGCCTTGGACGAGTTACCTAACCTCGTGACCAGCTTCCGCCACTGTAAAAGACAACAGCACCTACCTCAATAGTACTTTTTGTGAAAATTAAGCGATACAGAAACAAAGCACTTAGAATGGAGTCTGGTCTATAGTGAGTACTCAATATAGGTTAGCTATATTTTCAAAGTTTTTTTTTTTAATGCGGATCATTTTTAAAGTTTCTATTGAATTTGTCACAATATTGTTCCTGTCTTATGTTTTGGTTTTTTGGCCAGATGGCATGTGGGATCTTAGCTGTCTGACCAGGGATTGAAGCCTCACCCCCTGCACTGAAGGCGAAGTCTTACCAACTCGAGCGCCAGGGAAGTCCCCGAGGTTAGCTACTATTATTTCCACTGTTACCATTACAGAGTCTCGGAGAACTATCTGAAGAAGAGTAACAGGAGATGAGCCACCAGGCACCCCAGGGCAATGACCTCAGCAGTCAGCCTGGCAGAACGATCAGCTCCGACCTGCACGGAGTCCACCCCGGGCCCACCCACGGCAGCAGGCAGGGGAGACACTCACCCCCCGTGGCGAGGAAGGCCACCTTCCCCAGGAAGAAGGCCGCGTCCAGGTGGCACAGGGACTCCTCCACGCTCTGCAGGCTGCGGCGCCAGGCCAGGGCAAGAAAACAAGCAGAGGAATACCTCACAACAGAGAAGGCAGAAGAAGCCCCCGCGCCTCTGATCCCAGAGAAGCCAGGGCATAAGACGAGGGTGACGGGAGACAGCCCTGGAGGAACACTTTGTCCTTCTGTAGCTTTAAACTGCTTCTAATTACAAAGTGAGTCAAGTTTGTGAAACGATCAAATAGTAAATACTGGTATACAACTAAAAAGCAAAACTCCCCGTCTCCAGCATCACCTCTAGTTTTAACTCCCCAGAGATGACTGCCACAATAGTTTGGGGTGTAGTTCTTCTGGAATTTTCTTCATATGCAAATACAGACAGTGATATGTATAAGCAGCCAGTTGGGTCTAATTGGGTTCGATGTCTCTATTACATTCTTTGGAATAACCGCATCGTACCCCAAACCAACTGCTTGCCCTGTGGTGGACATTTAAATGGTCTCTAGTTTTTCACCATCACAAAGAACGCTGCATCAATATTGTTTCCTACATCTACTAAGCAGATGTTTCTGTAGAGCAGATGCTGGAAGGGCTGGGTCACAGTATGTGTCTTTTTAAAGTGTGGATAGCTATTGCTGAATTGCTTTCCAGTAAGATGACAGCGATTTTAAGTCATATCAGTTGTATGAAAACACTCTTTTCCTCTAAACAAGGGCACCTTGACCTGCTGGGTTGAGGCTTTCACTCACTGGTGTCCAGGGAGTGATGAAAGACTCTGTTGTCTTCCAGGCCAAAAGCCATCTCGGTCGGGCTTCATGAATGAACAAGGCCTGAGACCAACAGCCCCATGGTGCAGACGGTTCTCCAGTGAGCCTTCCGGGGAACAGAGAGACCTCACCCAAACAGCAACGGACCTGTGAGCCAGGGAGCCCACGGCAGGTCTCAGCCCTTCTTGCCCCGCCTGGGCCTAAGTCACTGCTGACTGGTTCCCAGTGGTCAGGTCGTGCGGTCTGGACTCAATCCTTGGGTCTGCCGTCTCCGTGCCCCCGGTTCTCAGGCGTTTCTACCGCAGCCTTCTCTTATCCCCACCACAGGACTAGGTGTCTGCCCTGGTTTCTGTGCTGGACCCTGTGTCCCCAGCCAGCTGTCTCCAGGAAGGAGGGGAGGCCTTCCACCTGCATTCTCTAGGTTGGCTGCAGTCCTGACCCCAGGGTTGCCAGCACCGTGGGGAGGCCAGGCCAGGCCACAGGCATCAACATCACCCATGCTGCCACGGCCCCAGCCCGAGTGGACTGGGCTCTGAGCCTGCCCAGGCCTGGACGGTCCTCCACACAGGCTGTGCTCCTGCCTTCACACCAGCCCTCCACCTGGGACATTCTGCTCACGGTCACCCTTGTCTGGCTAACTCCTTCTCATCTCTCAGGTGTTTTTTTTAACTGATTGATTGCCACGTGTGGCTTGTGCGCGCTTAGTTCCCCGACCAGGGATTGAACCCAGGCCCCCACAGTGAAAGCGCTGAGCCTTAACCCCTGAACCGCCAGGGAATCCCCTCCGGTGTCTACGTAGATGTCACCTCCGCCAGGAAATCTCGCTTGACCTGAGCCCTCAGAGTCAGAGGTCCTGCTCAGGCTCACAGTCCCAGGCTTCCCCCTCTGACAGTACACATCACAGGCACTGTAACTGTTCAAAAGTCTAGATTCCTCCCTAGTGGGCCTTGTTCTCAAGGTCCATTTCACTCACATCTGTGCTGCTCTCAGGGAGGCAAAGCGGGCCCCAGAGAGCATTAGATAAATGACAGATGGCGCTGCTGGCATTTGCCAGCGTCTTATAAACATCTTGGGGCTGGCTCCTCCCTCCTCACCCTCTAGGTTGCCCCCAGGCAGTCTCCCCCTGTCTCCCCTCCTTCCCTTGAGGAGCGAGGCCACCGTCCCAGCACAGCCCTCAGGCGCATCTGAGCACTGGCAGCCCCGTGCCCTGGCTCTCACCTGTGTTTGCTGTGCAGGTTGACCACGAACACAATGAAGTCAATTCGGGGCCGAGTCATGCTGCAGGGCAGAGGCAGGGACCTCGCCAAGTGGCTGAAAAACAAGAGATTGCAGGACGCAAGACGCATAGACCCACATCACAATGACCGTTCACACGCTACCCTTTGTAGGGAAAGAGGCTGTCAGAAGCTTCTCCCCTATTCACCTGAAGCTTCTGTGTGTGTTTAAAACATTTATTTATCTGGCTGTGCCAAGTCTTAGCTGTGGCACACAGACTCTTCGATCTTTGTTGCTGTACGTGGGATCTTTGCAACCTGCAGGAATTTTTTCTTTCTTAGTTGTGGCTTGTGGGATCTAATCCCCGACCAGGGATCAAACCCGATCCCCCTGCATTGGGAGCACGGAGCCTTAGCCACTGCACCACCAGGGAAGCCCCCACAGGAAGCTTTTGTGGGCAAGACCCCTCAAGTGAGCACAGAGGCAGGGCAGAGCTGATCTTATTCAGATTACCCCTGCTTTACTCTCCCTGCCAGAAAGTTTAGTAACTGCTTTGCCAAGAGGGGGGTTGGGATATAAGATGGCATCTAGCCATCTATCCTGAATGCTGGGAGGGAGGCCAGGCTCAGAAGGGGAGGGGAAGGTGTTAGACTATGAAGTTTAGGGATTAAGACTGAAGCCCTTTGGAGTGAGAAAGAAGAGGGTTTAAATCCCAGTCTGTCAACTATCAGCTGTGTGACATTGGGAAGTCACCCTCAACATTCTTGTAAGTACTTGGTCTCAGATTGTCAAATACCCACCTGAAGCACTTTTTTTTGTTTGGAATCCTCTATTTCTGCCCATTTCCATTTATTCCTATTACTCATCTGCCCCTACCCCTCAGCTTCTAATTCAAGAATACCAAAAAGTATACAAAATATAACAAAAGTTAAAACACGCACACACACAGTCCTAAAAGTTCAGTTACCTAAAAATTACTATTAGTGCTAGAACATTTTTCTAACTATCTTTCCATATACAAATGTATGCACATTCAGACACTAGAATACAGTAGATGGAATCTAAAAATAAGATAATAGTATTTCCTTTTTTGGTAATGATTGCCATCTTGCTCAAGGAAGGCAATTTTGTCCACATTTTCCTTTAACTCTGATGCTAATTTTTTTTTTTTAACCTTTTCCTATTTCTGAGCTATGGAGTTGAGTTTATCGGTGATTGTGTTTGGTGTTCTATAGCCTAAGAGCCTGGTAAGACAGGCAGGGCACAGATGGACCTATAAACAATGTTTATTTCGAGGGAAAGATGATGTTCTCACTAGGAAAGGGCATCTCCAATTCCCATAAAGGAAATACCCTTTAGATTTGGATCATTCAACATAGACCCTTGGAGCTTGTCTTTCAATGGGGGAGAGTGACACCCACACATATTCAGTCACTTGACTCCTGCCAGCAGCTGTTTCTACTCCCTATCAGTTAGAAAAAGGAAAGCAAAATATACTTTAGTCACCTTTTCTCCAAATTTGGGGAGTATCTGAGTGAGTAATTGTTCTGGACCAAGTACTGCTCAAGGCAGTGGGGCGTCTTCACCAGTCAGCAAAAGTGAAAGTCCCTGCCCTCAAGGGGCTAACCTTGGGGTGCCTCGGGGTGGCAGACTGGAAACAAGTAAACAAACATGTGAACAAGGAAATTTCTTTAAAAAAAACAAAAAAACAAAAAAACAAGCTCTGGCCAGTTTTATTAAAGAAAAATTGTACATGGTTTACTTTTCAGCAGTCTGTTCTGGCATGCTTCTAATAGTATCAGAACCACCTGGATCAATGATAGCCAGTGTGCATACTCTGTAGTATTTTACACATGCTGTGCCCAATTCAATATTATTGCCACTGTAGAGATGGACATCAGTTTTGGCCAACGTAGCATAATATGGAAATTTCTCCATAGTGACAAGTGCTAGAGGGAAACAGAAAAACTGGCGTGACAGATAAGTGACAGAGGATGTTTTATACGGACAGATCACGCGTCAGGACGGAGACCCCGAGCGGTGGGTCAAAACTCGCCCCACCTGCGCCGGCCTCTCTGGCATTCCGCTGCATCCACACCCACTCCACCCCTCTCCCCGCTCTCCCTTGCGCCCAGGCCAGCGATCGGACATCTCCAGCGCAGGCTACTTACACCTTCAGCTCTGAGGTGCAGTCCTCCTTGAGCATCGAATCGGCCAGTTGCTGCAGAAGAGCATCCTCCGTGCCCACCAGCTGCCCAGAGAGAGAAGGCGGCCAATGGGTCCCTGGATACAGCAGCCCCGCCGCTGGGCCCCGGACAGCCGCGACCCCCGGAGCGCGCGAGGCACCCTTTACCGAGAGGACTAGGGCAGGCATTGGTGAGGGTCTGAGGTGTGCACCGGCTGCAGTTCCCCACCCCGAACCCTCCCTGGGACAGCGTCGTATCTACGGGAGGCCTGACACGGATACAGGGGGGAAACCACAACCGCGCCTGGGACCGCCTGCATCCACCCTGCGCGCGGGCTCCGGGCGTCAAGAGGGCAGCTAACTCTGATTGGTTCCGAAAGGGGCTCTCCCGCCCACCACACTCCCGCCGGAGCAGCGGGCCAGAAGCTCAGAAAGCCGCAAAGGGCCTGGCCGCTGAAGCGCGGACAGGAGGAAAGGCGGGCGCGGGAATCGGGGCTGCTGACGCCTACCAAGACGGTGGCCGCGTTCAGGCCAGGCAGCTTGTCCAGCGGCCGTAACACCGACATCCCCGCTGACTGACGGAACTGCCGCTCGCAGGGTGCGCGCCTGGCGTTCAAACAGCCCTCTGGCCCGTCCCCTATGCGTAACCGCGGGTCACGTGATACTATCTGGGCGGGGCTTCCTGTGAGGCGGGGCCGGGCAGGGCCTTCTTAAAGGAGACACTACCACTTTTCCTTTTCTTTAAAAAATTTATTTTTTATTGGGGGATAGCCGATTAACAAACCATGTTGTGATAGTTTCAGGTGAACAGAGAAGGGACTCAGCCACAAAAACACATGTATCCATTCCGGCCCTCCCATATAACACTGAGCCGAGTTCCATGTGCTAGACAGTAGGTCCTTTCTAAGGGGAAGTTTTCCACGGCTGCCCCTAGGCACCAAAGGTGCTGCCTGCGAGACAGGACTTTTATTTCACTCCTGGGAGAAAGACGGTATTCAGTGATTTGTTTATTCATTTTTCCTTCACTCATGATCATTCCAGGTGCTCTTGGTCAGTCGCTCAGTCAGTTCAGTTCAGTCGCTCAGTCGTGTCCGACTCTTTGCGACTCCATGGACTGCAGCACGCCAGGCCTCCCTGTCCATCACTAACTCCCGGAGTTTACTCAAAGTCATGTCCGTTGTGTGATGCCATCCAATCATCTCATTCTCTGTGTCCCCTTTTTCTCCTGCCTTCAATCTTTCCCAGCATCAGGGTCTTTTCAAATGAGTCAGTTGTTCGCATCAGATGGCCAAAGTATTGGAGATTCAGCTTCAGCATCAGCCCTTCCAATGAATATTCAGGACTGTTCAGTCACTAAATCATTTTTAACTCTTTGCGACCCCATGGACTGCGGCATGCCAGGCTTCTCTGTCCTTCACAGTCTCTTGGAGCTTGCTCAAACTCATGTCCATTGAGTTGGTGATGCCATCCAACCATCTCATCCTCTGCTGCCTCCTTCTCCTCTTGCCCTCAATCTTTCCCAGCATCAGGGTCTTTTCCTATGAGGCAGCTCTTCACAGCAGGTGGCCAAAGTACTGGAGCTTCAGCTTCAACTTCAGTCTTTCCAATGAATATTCATGGTTGATTTCCTTTAGGATTGACAAGTTTGATCTCCTTGCTGTCCAAGGGACTCTCAAGAGCCTTCTCCAACACCATGGTCGAAAGCATTGGTTCTTCGGCACTCAGCCTCTTTTATGGTTCTAACTCTCACATCCGTACATGACTACCAGAAAACCCATAACTTTGACTATATGGGACCTTTCCTGACAAGTGATGTCTCTGCTTTTCAATACAGTAAATTTGTCTGTTCCAGCTCAGTTGACTCATTCCTTGTAGCTGCTCAGAACAAAATCTTGGGTCATTCTTGGCTCCTTTTCTCTGCACCTCACAGCCAATTTCTGGTTCTGTTCTTAAAAGGCATCCAGAAGCTGACCCTTTCTCACCACTTCCACCCCCCAGTCAGGAGAAGACGCCGGCATCTCTCATTGGGTCTACTGTAATAGATTTCTCACAGGCACCCTGTGTCCACACTGATCTCCAGGGCTACTGGCTATTCTCATACAGCAATCAGAGTCTTCCTTTTGAAAAAGAAATCAGAGCAGGCCACTTTTCTGGTCAAAACCCACTGGTAGTCTCCCTCTCACTCAGAGTACATTGCAAACGCCTTCCATGACCTTTGAGGCTCTGTGTGGTCTAGCCCTTGGTGGACTCCCCAGCCTCATCTTCTGCTTTTCTCCCTCTAACACCTGCTCCCGGGGGTTTCCCTGGTGGCTCAACTAGTAAAAAATCCGCCTGCAATGAGGAAGACCTGGGCTCTATCCTTGGGTTGGGATGACCCCCTGGAGAAGGGAAAGGCTACCCACTCCTGTATAATCTAGTCGAGGCTATGGTTTTTCCATTGGTCAGGTATGGATGTGAGAGTTGGACTGTGAGAAAGCTGAGTGCAGAAGAATTGATGCTTTTGAACTGTGGTGTTGGAGAAGACTCTTGAGAGTCCCTTGGATTGCAAGGAGATCCAACCAGTCCATCCTAAAGCAGATCAATCCTGGGTGTTCATTGGAAGGATTGATGCTGAAGCTGAAAGTCCAATACTTTGGCCACTTCATGCGAAGAGTTGACTCATTTGAAAAGACCCTGATGCTGGGAAGGATTGGGGGCAGGGGGAGAAGGGGACGATAGAGGATGAGATGGCTGGATGGCATCACCGACTCGATGGACATGAGTTTGGGTGAACTCCAGGAGTTGGTGATGGACAGGGAGGCCTGGCGTGCTGCAATTCATGGGGTCACAAAGAGTCGGACATGACTGAGCGACTGAACTGAACTGTATAGTTCATGGGGTCGCAAAGAGTTGGACTGAGTGACTTTTACATCATTCACCAGGACCTTTGCCCCTGTGATTCTGGCTGAAATGCACTTCCAAATAGGCACTTGGCTTGTTTCCTCACTTTATTCTTGTATCTGCATCAATGTCACTTCATCAGAGGAGGCTTTCTGAACAATCTCATCTAAAATAGCAAGCATGGGATTTCCCTGGTGGTCCAGTGAAGAAGACTGGGCTCCCAAAGCAGGGGCCTGGGTTTGATCTCTAGTCAGGGAATTAGAGCCCGCATGCTGAGACTAAAGATTCTGCATGCTTCAATGAAGATCCTGTGTTACGCAACAGAGACCCGACACAAATAAGTAGAAAATAATAATAACATAAAGTAGCAAGCCCTGGGATTTCCTTGGTGGTCCAGTGGTTAAGACTCTGAGCTTCCAATGCAGGGGTCCTGGCTTCCATCCCTGCTTGGGTATCTAAGATCCCACGTGCTGTTCAGCTCAGAAAAAAAAAAAAAATTATACATATATAGCAAGCCCTCCCATAATTCCTCTCTCTTCTTTTCTGCTCAGTTTATTCAAAAGCACTTCACATATTGCTTACAAATGTACAGCATCTGAGATTTTGCAAACTAATAAACTTTCTATTTATTATGGTTTAGCAAAAGTCTTTTCATGGATGCTGCAGGAGACATGGAACTCTGGGTAAGGGACAAAGGACATTATTATTACAGAAAAAGTAGTTGCTGATGCTTTATTTTTGTGTCATTTTTCCCCCATGTTCCCCCAAGTGCTGCAAAGGACCCATTGTGTTTGTCTGTATACCTTGTGCATGGCATTATGGGAGAGGAACACAGAAGTTAATACTACTTTTATAGTGAGTGATAAGCATGCTTGTTCTTTTTCCAAGAGGAGAGGTTACCTCATCCCTCAACGTTGCTTGTTATAAACACAGCCCTGAGAAATGGCCTGGGTAGGCAGCTTTCAGGGCCTTGCTCTCTTGGTTTGCCCAGCAAGAACTTGCAGGGACTCAAAGCCCATGGCAGACTGCTTCTCCTAACAGTTATATAGTTACCGGCTCATTGTCTCTCCGACTAAAGTATAAAATATAAAGGACAAGGATTTTGTCAGTTTGTACATCCAGCACTTTAGAAAGTGCTTGGTAGGGACTTCCCTGGTGGTCCAGTGGCTAAGACTCTATGTTGCCAATGCAGGGGGCCCAAGTTGGATCCCTGGTCAGGGAACTGGATCCCACATGCTGAAGCTAAGAGCATGCATGCTGAAACTAATGGTTCTGCACTCCACAATGAAGACTGAAAATCCTGTGTGCCACAACTAAGGCCTGCTGCAGCCAAGATCAGTGAATAAATATTTTTAAAAGGAAAGCCTTTCTTATCCATATAATAAAAATACTTTTTAAAATAAATAACTAAGAAGTACCTACAACTACAGAGCAGTTGCTCAATAAATATTTGTCAAATGAGGCCCTTAGAGAGTCAAGGAAAGACTCTGGACCCTGCTCATCATGCTCCAGGAGGGGCTGAGCTGAGACCCATTCAGTCCCACCTGTGTGGAGTGCCTACCTGGGCTGGGCCTGATGCTGGGCTGACCCGGGCACAGAGGTGTCCTTCCTGCTGTCTGGAGTTTTCAGGGTGGACAGGCAGCACAGTGGGTGAGAGTCACCCTGGCAAGCAGCTGGAGCCCAGATGAAGGTGCGTGAAAGCTCCCTGGGGAGACCCCTTTACCCTTTGCTGACTGTTGGCTGAGGCATCAAGGCAAGTCCCCCAGGTGGTCCAATAGAAAACAGTGGTGTGTAAGATCCATCCTGTGATGAAAGGTAGAGATTGGCAGGAAACTCAGATCCAGGCCTGGAAGTTCTTATATTAATATCATCAGAACCCAGAACTGGAAGGGCCATCAGAGACCCTCTGGGCCAGTGTGTTTTGAACTGACTTTTGTGGAACCCTAGGGAGATGCTGCCTTGGTGGGCACTGTGAGGGGCAAGGGGAAGCTGAGTGGGTGGGATTGGGCAGCCTCTTCCCACCGTTTAACAGAAGCAGCTCTGGCTTATCTCTACTGCATGTTGAGCTTCCCACCAACTTTTGTGTGGGATTTCCCTGGTGACTCAGTGGTAAAGAATCTGCCTGCCAGTGCAGCGGACAAGGGTTTGATCCCTGATCCGAGAAGATCCCACATTCTGCGAAGCCACTAAGCCCATGTCCCACAACTATTGAAGTCCGTGTCTTAGAGCCCATGCTCCACAACAAGAAAAGCCACCCCAATAAGAAGTTTGTGCACCACAACTAGAGAGTAAGCTGGTGCAGCTACCAAGACCCAGCACTGCCAAAAATAAATGGATAAATAAAAATTATAAAAAACTTTTGTGTGAATAAAGAATCACGTGACTAAAACAATATCCAAGGGCCATGGATCACTTTTAAAAAACAGATTTATTAAGGTGTCATTGACACATAACAAGCTACACATATTTAGTGTGCATGATTTGATAAGTTTTGACATAAAGATATACCCAGGAAGACACCATCCCAATCATTTTATAATGAGCATATATCCATTACCTCCAAAGTTTCTCTGTGCCCTTTTGTCATCCTCTGCCACCTCCTCTCTGCCCTCCCACTCTGAAATGTTGAACAGCACTTTGGCAGCTTCGCTCATCAGAGTCCAACATTGGAAATGCCCCAAACGTCCTTCCGTGGTGAACATATAAACAAGCTGTGGGGCGCTGATACAGGCAGCATCATCAACGGAGTGAGCATTGTGCTGAGCAACAGAAGTCAGACACAAACGAGCATGGACTGTGAGATCCCGTTGATGTGAAGTGCAAGTCCAGGAAAAACTGATCTTTGGTGACAGAAATCAGATCACTGAGTGCCTGTGGGAAGGTGGTGTTGACTGTCAAGAGGCAGGAGGGAATTGTCTGGGATGATGAAAACACTCTGGACATGATCTGGGTGCTGACTGCAAAACTGTATACACAGGTGAAAATTCATCACCATATTTTACAGGCTTCAGTTGGGCTCCCCTGTGGCTCAGATGGTAAAGAATCTGCAATGCAGGAGACCTGGGTTCGATGCCTGGGCCTGGGAGATCCCCTGGAGAAGGAAACGGTAGCCCACTCCAGTATTCTTGTCTGGAGAATCCCATGTACAGAGGTTGCCTGGCGGGCTACAGTCCACTGGGTCTCAAAGAGTCACACACGACTGAGCAACTAACACTTTCATACCCTGTATCTTAATAAAACCCATCTGGAGAACTTGCTTGGTGGTACAGTGGATAAGAATCTGCCAGCCAATGCAGGGGACATGGGTTTGACCCCTGGTCCAGGAAGATTCCACTTGCCATGGAGTAATTAAGCCTGTGCGCTGTAAGTACTGAACCTGTGTGCCTAGAGCCTGTGCTCTGCAACAAGAGATGCCACCGCGACGAGAAGCCTGCCCAGCAAGGAAGAGTAGCTCCTGCTTGCTGCAACAGAGACCAAGCAGAGCCAAAACAATAATAATAAACATTAACAATGAATTCAAAAATCTTTCTTTGAAAAGATGTGAAAGTCACTCAGTCGTGTCTGACTCTTTGCGACCCCATGCACTATCCAGTCCATGGGATTCTCCAGGCCAGAATACTGGAGTGGGAGCCTTTCCCTTCTCCAGAGAATCTTCCTAACCCAGGGACTCAACCCAAGTCTCCCGCATTGTGGGCAGATTCTTTACCAGCTGAGCCACAAGGGAAGCCCAAGAATGCTGGAATGGGTAGCCCATCCCTTCTCCAGCAGATCTTCCCGACCCAGGAATCAAAGCGGGGTCTCCTGCACCGCAGGTGGATTCTTTACCAACTGAGGTATCAGGGAAGTCCTAAAAGATGTCAACATCATTAAAAAAAAAAACCCCTCTGGAGCCTCAAACTCACTCCCCTTGGACACAGGGGAGAAGACCCTTGCAGGACTCCCGGGTGGTCCCAGAGCTGGCAGGCTGTGTGTGGAATGGGGTGGGGGACCCAGAGACCCAAAGCCACTTTACATGGCCATTCCCACCTGCCCGTCCTCAGTTTCTGGAAATGGACTCCCCAGGGAGACAGCGCCTCAGAGCCTCTTCCCCGCCCCGTGGGCCTCCGGGGCTGCTCCCTCCTCCTGAGACAGTAACCACGGCTGTTCATGGAACGTTCACCGGGCACATGAAACTCAGCGCGCACTCTGTCTATAGCACAGGTGGGGGGACCCAGGCTTGGGCACGGGACCCCCTCCCACTCCCGGCCCCTCTGGTGATTGTCACTGAGAAGCCCAATGATCTTGGAGAAGGAGAGGGGAAGCCGCTGCACCTCTCTGAGCTGAAACTGTGTCATCCCCCAAATGGGCTTTGACACCCACCCAGCTGGAGGAGCAAATGAAGTGATGTGGGGGCAAGGCCTGGCATGGCCAGTGGGGCTTGGTGCCTGAAAGCCATGACCACCTCAGGCTGCACCCCAGCCCGGGGGGCTCGGGGTGGTGAGGAAGAACCCAGCCCCTGCGAGGGAGCCTGCAGCCCCGGCTAGGGCTCTGACCCTGGCATTGAGACTTTCTTGCCATGTGACCTTGGAGGACCAATAAATGAGTTAATATAGACAAAGCACTGAAGCAGTGCCTGGCATATGACAAATGCTACACTGGACCAGTGTGTCCAGACTCTCAGTCTTGGTTCCCCCATTGGCTCTATTTGCTATTGCTTTGGTGTTCCACCCCCATGCCAGGGGCCCCAATCTCTCCGTACCCTCAGACAACAAGCCTCCCAATCTCCTAGTTATGTTGGTCGGGGCCGCTTCCTCTTGGGGCCCAGCAGCCTGCTGGGTGACTCCCATCCGTCCCAAATTTATCCTGCCCTGCCTGTCATCTCTGCACCACGTGCACAGTGCAGGGGATCCAGAAGAGAAGGCTGGTTGCCAGGGCAACGGAGGATAAAGCCCTTGCTCTGCCAGGCTGCTGATTGGTGGAGGCGGGTCCCACCTCCTGCTATCCTGAGGGTGGGGGCAGAGGGAAGGGTCTCCGATGGGAGGGGAGAGGTACAGGCTGCCCAGCCCAGGACCGCCCCCCAGCTCAGGCAGAGCCCCTGGGCCTGAGAAACTGTCTCCCGTAGGGGGCACTGGCCTCACCCCTTCTCTGCTTCCCACACCCAGGGCGGCTGCAGATGGCAGCATCTCTGGGGACAGCAGCTACGACTGAGTCCACAGGCCTACACTGAGCTGCTTGGGCTGAGGCGGCGTGCTCAGCCCAGAGCCCCCGGAACAGGCTTCTGCAGGGCTTGAGGTGGGTCTGCCGGCGCGGGGGTTGGGCTGCCAGGTGGAGAGGTGCCAGCGGCTTGAGAGGCAGGGAAAGGAGGTCTGCAACCCTTGCACTGTTCTGGATGGGACTTGCGCTGGAATAGGGGCTGGAAAATTCCTTATAGGTCATCTGGTAACCCCCATCCCTACCTCGTCATTGTGCAGGGACAGGCTGAAGTTCAGAGAGAGTGACGAGTGACCCAAGGTCACACAGAAGGCCAGTGGAGGTTTTGCTTCAGCTGAGCCAGTCCTCTGAGAAGCCAGGAGAAGGTCTGGGGTCCTCGGTTGCTCCAGAATGCCTGGGATTTTCTTCACAGGGCTGGAGAGGGTGGGAGACCCAGACCACAACTCCACAGGCCCACAGCACTGCGGCTGAAATGGCTCCTGCTCTGTCCAAGTCCCCCATCCTCATGTTTAAGCTCAAAGGAGCCTGGGGTCCTGGGTAGGCCAGGGGAGGGGGCATGAACCTCTCGGCCTCAATCAGGCTAGTTTGGAGCAGCCTTCCTGCTCATAGGTCCCCTTCTCCACCTCCCCCAAAACTAGGCCAGACCAGCAATTCAGAACCCTCTCTTTGGCTCTCCAGAAAGGCAGAAGGTTAGGAGGACGGGCTCCAGCCCCGACTCTGGGCCATTAGCACACTCTTCATTTTATTCCTCTGTGAAGTGAATAGGGCACCTTGAGCCACTGCGGTTTGGAGCAGCCAGTGGGGACCCTGGAGGGCACGGGAGGGCTTCTGGGTGGATGCAGGATTGGGGAGCAGCACCTCTCCCTCCCCTGGGGCCACAGCCCTCCTCGGAGACCCACCCAGCAGTGGAGGGACAAGAGGGCTGGAGTCTGGAGACCGAGGTCTGAGAACCTGGGGCTTCTCAGGCAGCCCTGGAGGTCATTCTTCCCTCCCTAGAAGACAAGGTGGGCCTTCACTCATTCCATTCAGTTCAGATGTCTTTCCCCATCAAACCTCAGGACATCGCCGGGGGACTGGAGTCCAACTCCATCACTTCTCATTTGGGTAACTCAGGGCAAGTTAGCGAGCTTCTCCAGGTCCCAGTTTCTTCATCTATAAACCGTGGACAATGATACTTACCCCAGAGACCTGTTGTAAGGTCTGTGACTCCATTCTGACCGTGGTCTCCCTGCCTGGCAGGCAGAGGTGGGGCTCCTCACCCTACCCCTTTCTCACACCTCAGGAGCCATTCAAAGGTGGATTAAATGGGTCCTGATTTGTCCCATGTCTGGAGAAGATAATCTGTGGTGTGGCTTTTGAAGTATGTATAGGAGTTTGCCAGATGAACATGAACACAGAGGACATTCCAGGAAAATGAAAGCACATGCAGAGATGGAGGCTGCATAGCATGCAGGCACACGCAGGTGACTGACAAGTGGCTCCCTCTGGCGGCATGGCATGCAGATGAGGTTGGCATGGTTGGCAGAGAGCAGGGGTGGTCCACTCTAAGGAGCTGGATACATATAACACTTGAATCACCTTAAACCTGCCAGCTTCCATTTCCTGCTCTCCACACCTCTGGTGCCCTGGAAATAACATCAGTTAGTATTCATCGAGTGCTGATTCTGCACCAGGCAGCATGATGCTAAAGGAACTTTAGGCATTGTCTTGTTAAACATTCAGAGAGACCTTAAGAAGTGGGCCCTACTTCTATGCCCATTTTACAGATAAGAAAACTGAGGCTCAGAGAATAAGAACAAAGTACTATGTAGCACTCAGCAAGCATCAGGCACTGGTTCTTAGCATTTTATATAAATTATCTCTTTCAACAGTCACAACAGCCCTATAACTTCCCATTTTTATGGAGATGGAAATCAAGGCCCGTCTTTGGGGGCTGCTGCCTGTGTCCATGCTCTTATAATTATGACATGGGACATGGGCCTGAATTCGGGAGCCTGTGCAGACCTTGTTGATATCAACGAGGTCCCCTGGGGATGGGTGGCTGTTCACCACGCTTTCACCAGGCGACACCTGGCCAGGATGTGAGGGTGGCTGGGGACCCACTCATCTGTGAGGGGGCTGGCAAGTGGCAGCCTCTGCAGACACCCAGTCAGAGCTGGGAGAGGGGGTCCGGAGGAGGACGGCCCGAGTCGTCCTTTACTGAGAGCTCTGAGAGGCCAGTCACCTCACCCCGTCCCCTCAAGTCTCTGGTAGTTGTCCCCCCTTCTACCCGGGACAATGCTGAGGCCCGGAGTGGTTAGGCAACTGGCCTGAGGCCACACGTTCTACTGAGGGACTGAGCCACAGTGAGCCCTCCGCTATAGGCTTCCTTGTACGGGGGTGAGTAGGAGCTGGGTGGGCCGCTGGGTGGGCCCCTGGGTGGGGAGCTGGGTGCCTGCTCAGGGGCTAGGGTGCTGAGTCACTGCCCTTCACTCTCCGGGTGTCGGTCTGCCCACCTGCGAGGTGATGTTCTGGCCGCCTGGCTCCGTGAAGACCCGGGTGCCCCCTCCGGGAGGGAAGGTGGGTGGGTGGATGGACAAGCCGCCCCTCTGCTGGTTCTCACCGACCGTGTCTCAGCAGCCAAGGCCGCCGCGATGCCGCACTTCCTGGACTGGTTCGTGCCTGTTTACCTGTTCATCTCTGTGCTCATCCTGGTGGGCTTCGGAGCCTGCATCTACTACTTCGAGCCTGGCTTGCAGGAGGCGCACAAGTGGCGCATGCAGCGCCCCCTGGTGGACCGCGACTTCCGCAAGACGCTGATGGTCCGCGACAACCTGGCCTTCGGGGGCCCCGAGGTCTGAGCTGCCCTGTGCTGGTGGTCGTGGGGGGTGCCCTCTCCCTCGCCACCCAGCCTGGAGACCCTGGGGCAGAGGGAGGCCACCCCTGGTCCTCCGGGCGATCGCTCTGCAGCCTGGCTCCTCCCAGAAGGAGGTGCTCCGGGAGGACCCCCGCTGTGCAGGGATGGGTCACCTGGAGGGCCTTGAGATGTCGCTGCTGCTGCTGGCCCCGGGCTTGCTCTCCAGGTCAAGCCGGCTCACCCCATGCCTGCCCTCCCCAGCTCCGGGGACACCGTCCTGCTCCCCCCAGTGCCTTTGTGCTGCCTGGCGCTCCTGGCCCTCCACCCAGAGCCAGGCACTCTGCCTGTCCTGAGCCTCCAGGTCTCCCATGTCCCTTCTGGACCCTGGTGACATTCGGCTCCCCACTCCAGCCGATGGTCTTGACCCTGCAGCTCCACGGGCCAGGCTTCAAGGCTGATGCAAGGAAAGGACCCTCTTTGGAGAAGAGTCAGCTTAGGCCAGCCCAGCTCTGCCACTCTGGACCCAAACTTAGCGTGGATGAGTGTGTATGATGGCGCGTGCCAGGGGCAAGACCACAGAGGAAGGAGGTGTGTGTGTGTGTGTGTGTGTGTGTGTGTGATAGAGGGAGAGAAAGTTTGGGAGGAGTGAGCAGCCTTGGAGACAGCAGGGTGGCGGGGAGAAGCATGTATGTGTGAGGGGCCCCAGGCAGGGTGGGAAGTGGGGGACAGAGTGAGTTCCATGGGCATTATGGGGGCCACCAGCAGCAGTTCCCGCCCCCTCCCTTGGCTGGACTCCCCCCTTCTCTCCTTTCCCGAGACTGAGGCTGCTGGCAGGAGCCCTGCCTTCTCGCCTGGTCCTGCGCTGTTCCCCCCAAGCCCACCTCGGAACCCCCTCCTATGTGGAGCACTGCCCTTTCTTTTTGGACATCTACTGGCCACCTGCCTCACTCCCCTCCTCTGGGGCTTCCACCTTAATTTATTGCAATAATAAAGACTCCATGACTAACTCAGCAGGACTGTCTCCTTTCCTAAAAGTAGGGTCGTGTCTATCATCTCACCGGGTCCTCATAAAAAACATGATAGTTCAGGGACTTCCCTGGTGGTGCAGTGGATAAGAATCCTCCTGTCAAGTCAGAGAACACGAGTTCAGTCCTTGGTCTGGGAAGATCCCACATGCCATAGGGGAACTAAGTCCATGCACCACAAAGTCTGAGCCCACACTCTAGAGCCTGTGAGCCACAGCTGCTGAGCCTGAATGCTGCAACTACCAATGCCCGCGTGCCCAGAGTCTGTGCCCTGAAACAAGAGAAGCCACCACAGTGAGGAGCCCAAGAACCACAAGAGTAGCCCCCAATCGCGGCAACTAGAGAAAGCTCGTGCCCAGCAAAGAAGACCCGGTGCAACCAAAAACAAACACAAACAAACAAAAAGCCCACGATCATTCAAGGGGATGGGAACTGAATCGCCCAAAGGAAAGAGCAGTTTCTCAGTGGGTGCACCGTTGACTTTTTGAATGAGATCATTCTTAGCTATGGGAGGCTGTCCTGTGTGTGGTAGGGTGGTGAGCACCTCTGGGCTCCATGCACTAGAAACCAGTAGCCCTGTGCCCTCCCCTGACCCGGGACAACCAAAAATGCTCACTGGAATCCCCGGGGGTAGAGAACCAGTGAGGATATAAATTCAGGCACAGAGATGCAAAACAACACAGCTTGATACCAAATAGAATGTCCTTTCTTTCTCATGGTTCTTTCCTATGGAGGTTATCCAGACTGGTCTGGTGGCTCAGTGTTCAGGGACCCGAGTTGCTCCTCTCTTGCAGAAGGGATGCTGTTGGTTGGTGCCCCCACCCCCAGGGGGCTCTTCTGCATCCTGAGGAGCAGGGTGGAGGGAGGGTGGAAGGCATGAGGGACACTGTGGCTGGCTGAACCCTTACTTCCCTTTACACATCACCGGCCAATACTTAGTCACATGGGTACTCCTAGCTGCAAGGGAGGCTGGAAAGAGCTATATGTCCATTGAAAAAGCCCCTCCTTTGGAATTTTGGTTCAACATGTACACACTGCTATGTTTAAAATGGATAACCAACAAGGTCCTACTGAACAGCATGTGAAGCCCTGCTCAGGGTTACGTGGCAGCCTGGATGGCAGGGGAGTTTGGGGGAGAATGGATTCGTGTATTAATATATGTATGGCCGAGTCCCTTCGCTGTCCACTTGAAACTATCAGAGCACTGTTAACTGGCTAAACTCCAATATAAACTAAAAAGATAAATCCTCCCTCCTTGAAAGGGAGAGAGCACATGGAGGCAGCTGGCATTCCATCTTTTCTTTTAAATTTTTGACTACACCCCGCAGGATCAGGGATCCTGCAGCCAGGGATCTTAGTTCCCTAACCGGGGATTGAACCCATGCTCCCCACATTGGAAGGCAGAATCTTAACCACTGAACCATCAGGGAATCCCTGCCATTCCGTTTTCATAGGGATTTGCCAAGGGCACAGGGCAAGGGGCTGAGATTTGGACTGGATCTCCTTATCCCAGGCCCAGGCTTGCTCATAAACAAGCCCCATCTTAGGAGTCAGCCAGGACAAAAGCTATCTTCTCTCAGCTCGAGTGGGCTACCCTCCTCCCTGGAGCGAACCCGGGAATCGCAGGGGCTGTCTTGCAGAACCAGGTTAGAGCTAGGCAAGAGAGGCACCAGTGCTGGGCACCTCTCCTGTCTCAACCCGGCCTGGCTCTGTTGTTTCTGAGTCTCATCTGCCCTGACCTCCGTTTGACCCAGCAGAGCGTTCTGTAGCTTTCAGAGATTCTCCCATACTACCGCCCGACTCCCCGCAGCCACAAGAGACCAAACTGAAAACAGCTGCAACAAAAGGGTTTGCTCCTGGACTCAGCCTTGGCTGGACCCTGGGGCTCAAGGATGTCACCAGTGCTCCACCAAGCCATCCTTCCCTCTCCCGTCTCACGCAGCCCTGCGGGCTTTATCCAGGTGGATTTTTCTTCTTCATGAGGTGCTAAGTTGCCAGACAGTCCCAGGTTCACACAGCCCTAGGGCCTTGATTTCAGGAAGGAGCACGTGTCGTGTTCAAGCAAAAAGTTCCCATCAGCCCCCGGCTCTTGAGCTCAGGGGATGGGTACGCTGATCACCAGGCAGCTCTGGCTCCAGCCACAGGGGACGGGGCTGGAGTGGCTCTGCTGATCTCGTGGTCTGAGGGGGTAGGTTGCAGCTGTTACCCAAGGGAAAGGCGGGGGAGGGGAGGGGAAAGGGAAGGGTTGTTGGGTGAAAACCAAGAAGGACTGAGGCTGCTGCTTTACGGAGGCGGATACAAGGGTAAAGAGAAGTGAACCAGGGTGACCCAGGGGATTACCAGCGCCTGGATTTGAGACTGGGAGTCTGGGGTGGGGAGGAGGGGCAGAAGCCCTCAGAGTGTGGTGGGTATGTGAGTTGGGCTCTCTGTACGGACTTTCAGGGCATGCAGGGCGTGGCGGAGGTAGGTGAGCAGGGGGGTGGGTTCTGTAGGGACCCACTGGAGGGCGGGGCCCTTCCAGTGTCTTCCATCACCCAACACCACCCACACCACCGCTCGGTAGCCCTCAGTGTCTGGGGCAGCGCCAGCCCCGATGTGTTTTGAGCTCTCTTCCCCTCGAGGGGGCAGGAGGGGGCAGGTAATGAACTTCTTACTTTACAAGGCTGAGTGGGTAGAGGTGTGAGGCATGGGGGAGGGGGCTGGGAGGCCAGGACTAGGAGCTGGGTGCTGCCCCTGTTTATCAGGAAAGTGGAAAGTGCCCTAGCAGAAGCCACATGCATGAGTTAGGACCAATGATTGCCAGGGACAGAAAAATCCGACTTGGGTAAGAAGGGGAAAGTTATCACAAAGACACTGGGGTGGTCCAGCCCTGGAGGACAGGATAGTAGCAGGGACTCAGGACAGCTAGACCAGGCATTCCCTCTTAGGACTCTCTTTCAAATCTTTTTTTTTTTTTTTTTTGTTACATCACGTGGCCTGTGGGATCCTAATTCCCCAACCAGGAATCGAACCCATGCCCCCTCAGTGGAAGTATGGAGTCTTAATCACTGGGCCACCAGGGAAGTCCCCTCAAACCATTTTTCATTCCTGTTTCTGTATACCCATTTCACTAACCACCCCTGCTGCCCCCTTCATGGAAAATGCAGTAGCCAACTGCTGGCAAATTGTGTGTCTTACAGCTCCAGGCACTGGAGAGGTACCCGCCCCTCGCTCTGGCCGCAGGGCTTCCCAGGTGGCGCTAGTGGTAAAGAACCCGCCTGCCAAGGCAAGAGACATAGGAGGTGCGGGTTCTACCCCGGGATGGGGAAGATCCCCTGGAGAAAGAAATGGCAGCCCACTCCAGTATGCTTGCCTGGAGAATCCCATGGACAGAGGAGCCTGGCGGGCTACAATGACTTTGCACGCACGCACATACTCTCTGGCTGCAAGCATAGATATCTCAGGGGAAGGATTCATGGCTCATCCTAGGTCAGACGCCTATTCTAAACTCCACTCGAGGCTGGGGCAGGGTCCTCTGTAAGGTCCAGCTTGGATCAGGGTTCTCTGGACCAGCCCACGTGATCTGGGCTCAGGTCCTCTCAGGACCTGACTCCGACTCCTGCTGTCAGGTCTCTTGGGATGTTACAGAAGGAAGTCAGGGCTCAGAAGGAATGACGAACATTTCTCCCTCACCCCTAGTCCAGACTCATCAGACAGTCCCTCCTGGACTATTAGGCTTAACTGGCTGAGTCAGGGAAGGCCTCAGACTAGATCTTGGCCTGCAGCCAAGTTTGAACAAATGCAAATTAATTGGCAACATTTTTAAGTCAGGAGATTTCACAGGAAAGTCTTTTTCTGACTCCTCTTTTTTTCTTTTTTTAAAGCTGCACCACATTGCTTGCAGGACATTTGTTCCCTGACCAGGGATCGACCCCATGCCTCCTACGTGGGTGGAAGCATGGAGTCTCAACCACTGCACTGCCCGGAAAATCCCCTGATTCCTCTTTAAAAATAAAAATTCTGGCCATACTGGATCTAAAGTGTGAAGGTGTTCAAGGTTACGAGCTTCACAGCCTCAGCGGGGTTGCGGGGGTAGTGAAATGGGTGTACAGAAACAGGGGGAGGTTGACTGTGACCCTACCCGAGGCTGAGCAGTGGCCGGTCTTCTTCACAGTGAGGCTGGCTATATCCACGAGTCATGGCAGAATCTACCATCCCAGGTTTCCAAGGAGACTGAGGCTGAGAGGGTAGGGGATTTACCCACGCCTTCTGCTCTTAAGCCTGGATCCTTTCCCAGTGCTCACCCCAGGGCTTATCACATTAATATTTATTTACTTAGTCTTTCTCTATTTTTTTATTGGAGGACAATTGCTTTACAATGTGTCGGTTTTTGCCACACATCAATGAGAATCAGCCATAATTATGTGTGTGTATATATCCCCTCCCTCTTTTTGTTGTCATTCAGTCATTAAGTTATGTCCAACTCTTTGTGATCCCATGAACTGCAACACGCTAGGCTTCCCCGTCCTTCACTATCTCCCGAAGTGTGCTCAAATTCATGTCCATTGAGTCAGTGATGCTATCTAACCATCTCATCCTCTGCCGCCCCCTTCTCCCCTTGCCCTCAATCTTTCCCAGCATCAGGGTCTTTGCCAATGAGTCGGCTCTTCACATCAGGTGGCCAAAGTATTGGCGCTTCAGCTTCAGTCCTCCCAATGGTCATTCCGCCCCTCTAGGTCATCACACAGCGCCAGGCTGGGCTCCGCGTGCTAGACAGCAGCGTCCTGCCGGTTACTGATTTCACACGTGGTAGTGTACGCACGTCAAGGCTATTTTCTCAATTTGTCCCACCCTCTCCTTCCCCTGCTGTGTCCATCAGTCCCCTCTCTACACCTGCATCTCCGTTTCTTCTCTGTAAGTAGCTTCATCAGTACTATTTTTCTAGATTTCATGTATATGCACATGTTTATTTATATGTGCTCTTCCCATAAAGGACCTAAAAAGTTTCAGCGGAAGGAGCCACATGCATGGGGGTGAGCCGGAATTATTCTGACTCCGACTCCGACTCCTGCTGTATTATTGCTGTTTGTCTCTGAGCTTCCCGGCAGCCAGAGGGGAAGGGGAAACACAAAACGGTCATTTTATTCCCATTAGGTGATAGAAGGGAAGGGTCGACCCTTAATGAAAGATAAGTTATCTGGTTCTAAATACTAAAAAGAAATGTCTCAAATGGGATGCTAAGAGCAACACAGTAGACAGCGCCTTCAGCATCATTTTTAGGAGGCTGACCCAGACGGCAGAGGTCACAGCAACAGGCCAGGGTCCATGGAGGCAGATTTTCCCATCTGCCAGGGCTTACCAGGGAGCAACCTGATGTGAGGGCCCAATAATAATAAATCCTATAAAGCTGTTCATTTAAATTGTGTTTTTAGGGGGATTTCCCTGGTGGTCCAGTGGTTAAGAATCCGCCTGCCAATGCAGGGGACACAGGCCCAATTCCTGGCCGGCGCTCTAGAGCCTATGCTCTGCAACAGGAGAAACCGCTGCAGTGAGAAGCCTGTGCCCTGCAATGAAGAGTAGCCCCCGCTCAGCGCGACTAGAGAAAACCTGTGCACAGCAACGAAGACCATGTGTGGCCAAAAATAAAAAAAAATTAAAAATAAAATAAAATAAAGTAAATAAAAATCAGTTGCATTTTGGGGGGCAAGTTTCCTGTTCTCAGACACACGACTGAATTCACCAAGCATTTCTGTGTACCAGGCACAGAGATTTCATAGATGATTAAAGCTCAGAGAAATGCCCCCTGCCAGTGCCTGGCATTGTGCTCAGCTCATGTCAGGTTCTTGTCGCGCCCTGGTTGTTTGTATATCGCTTCTGCCCTGCCTGCCTCACTGGGTTGTGGCAAATGTCAAAGGAGATAGTTGGCAAGAAAGCAGTGTATGAATGGTATGCAGAATATAGTTCTTCTCCTGAACCCTGCAGAGGCATGTCGCATACCTGCTCCATGCCAACACTAGGATTGGCACCAAGAATTCAAAGACAAAGAAGAGATAATCTTCCAATCAAAGGAACTCCCAGACTGGAGGGCCAGATGGATATGTAAACAAATAACAACTGTAATTGTAGCAAGAGAAGGATGCGTAAGAAACTGAAAATAGAACTGAATTCCAGGGAAAGGGTTTATCAAGGAGGATATGACTGCCGATGTGGGTTTTGAAGGCTGAATAAGAGTTTTCCCTGTAAAGAGAAGAGGAGCTGGCAAGTGCAAGGCCGTGGAGGTTAGGGAGGACCCAGTCCTTTCCGAGGATTGTGAGGGGTGTCACGTGGTCCCAGCACAGAATACCAGTGCGTAAGTGGTGGGAGAGGAGCCTGAACAAGCCAAAAGTTGTGTTTCAAGTAAGGCTTAGGTCCAGGGTGAGAACCTGATCACTCTTTAGTTGCCACCTCCTCCAGGAAGCCTTCCCTGTCTCCGTTTTGGCCCCAGTCTTGTGCTATGATTTTGGGCACTGTCTGTGGAGAGCCAGCATGAGGCATCATGCTTGTTGGATGAATGGCACCTGTCTCTCTGTCTTGCCAGAGACAGCCCAGCTCCTGAGAGACAAAGATTTTAGAGAGGCTTGGAGGCTTCTTGGAGGTCAAGTTGTTATTCAGGTTTTAAAAGTATTTTGGGAGGTTTGAAGAGCCCCGGGAGCTCTCCTTTCCCACCATCTGGCTGCTGTCAGGATACGGTGGGTGTGACTGGGCTGGGCCAGGACAGGGGCGGGAATGCGCAGGGTCCCTGCGTAGGCTTGGCCGCAATGTTCGGACTCCGGCCCCAGAGGACAGCATAGGCTGCTCATTGTTCTACCCCCTCGCTCTCCACTCGGACTGAGCAAGCCAGCCTTGGGAAGGTTTGAAGGACCAGCTTTGGGAGGAGGGTGGCAGCTACCCCCACCCCCCACCCCACAAAAGATCATCACACGGTCAGCCAGCATCCTTACCGAGAACCCTGGGAACGCAAAGCCCCTTCTCCTACGCCCCATCAAGTGAGGGATGCAGGGCTCAGAATTTGGAGCCCTGGAGACGTGGGGTCCAGCTACTCATTCACTGGGTAAAGCCTGGCAAGTCCACTACCCTCTCTGTATCTGCAGCTGTAAACAGCTGGAATTGATGCAGAGGTCCCTGGAAACCACAAGGGTAAATAAAAGAAGAAATCAGAATTACGAGCAATTATTTTCTTTTTTTTCTTTTCTGGAGAAGGCAATGGCAACCCACTGCAGTACTCCTGCCTTGAAAATTCCATGGATGGAGGAGCCTGGTAGGCTGCAGCCTATGGGGTCACTAAGAGTCAGACACGACTGAGCGACTTCACTTTCACTTTTCAGTTTTCATGCATTGGAGAAGGAAATGGCAACCCACTCCAGTGTTCTTGCCTTGAAAATCCCAGGGACAGGGGAGCCTGATGGGCTGCCGTCTATGGGGCTGCACAGAGTCGGACATGACTGAAGCGACTTCGCAGCAGCAGCAGCAGCATTTCCTTTTTTAAAGAGTTTTTTTTTTTTTGGATGTAAACTGTTGTGTGAAGTCTTTACTTTGTTACAATATTGTTTCTGTTTTATGTTTTGGTTTTTTGGCCACAAGGCACATGGGATCTTAGCTCCTCAGTCGGGCATTAAACCCACAACCCTGCATGGGAAGGCGAGGTCTTAACCACTAGACCACCAGGGAAGTCCCCAAGACAGTAATTTCAGTGGCGGAGGCCTGAATTCATCGTATGATGGTTACTGTGTTGGCACTTCTCACTGCATCCTCACAGCCGTGCGTGTGGGCCAGTTCTGTTGAGTTCTTGCACAAGGTAGGGTTAATCTCCTTGCTTCCTTGTAATGGCTGGGACCATTCGACTAGTTCTTGCTGGTGAGTTGTGATTGGAAAAGTCCAGGCCAATGCATTTCATACCTAGTGCACACCTCACCAGTGTCTCCTTCCTGCCTTCTGCCTCAATGACCAGCCCAGCTCCAGAAGCTCCAGAAGCTCCAGAAGGCTCCATCAGCCTGGGTCCCTGAGATGACATGGAGCAGAGCCAAACCGCAGTGGACACGAGGCATGAATCAGAAACAAGCATTCCATACTACAAGCCATTGAGATTTTGGAATTGTTTGTGACTGCGACATAATCTAACCCGTCTTGACTGATACAATTTCCAGTTCACAGATGAAGAAACAGGAGCTCACAGAGATCGACTTGTTCAAAATCGCACAGCTGTAACACACCAGGTCGGAGACTCTAGAACTCGCGTCATTTGTCTGGTAGTCTGGGAGGCTACCACGAGGATTTTTCGCTTGGGTGGAGGTCTGTCCTTTGAGGCCATTTTCAGACCTGTCAATCTTTCCTTCCGTGGTAAAGAAACTTGGGTACAGACACAAGGGGGGTGGTCATTGCCACTTTGGGCCACTAGAGGGCAGCTGAACCCAAGCTTACAATTCCAGGGCAGGCAGTTGTGACTTAGCAGTAGCAGTTTTCTCTAGGCCCCCCAGAATGGGAGAGAGAGCTGGGGAAGATGGGCAGCAGGAATACCGAGATGAACAAGACTCATACCTTGCTTTCAAGGCCCTAACATTCTGGCATGGAGCAAGATGGAGGAGTTCCAGACCTTCAAGAGGCCACATGAAGGCATCTGGTCCCTATTTGAAAAGGCAACTTGAGGCCCAGATGGGCAAGAGATCTGATAGAAGCTACACACTGAGTCACTGGCCGAAGAGAGGAGAGAAGCTAAGACCCCCGACTCCAGCTCAGGGTTTCTGCATCTCAGAGATGATGCGATCCAGTGGGGTGGGCGGTAAAAGCTCCCCCCCAACACAACACAATCCAGAAAGAGCTGTGCCAGCCCCTCCCCCAGCCTCCTCTGTTCTTCCGGGAACCAGGCTGGTCCCCAGGCCTCAAAAGCAGGGGAGAGGGGCGAGAACTCCAGGCAGATCCCCTCCCCCACCCAACCTTCCAGCAGGTTGCCCTGGCAACCCCAGCACAGCCAAGTTTGAAAACCTAAAGCTGGAGGAGGAGAGAATGGATAAGAAGAGGGACAGTTCCTAGGTCCACGTATCCGCCACTCACCGAATCATTTTTTGTCTTTCATTCATTCATTCTACAGAAACTTAAGAGGCTAATCCTTGCCAGGCCCGGGGGGAAGACTCAGAGAAGAATAAAATCCAGGCCCTTCAGAACTGCGCTGTCCAATATGATAACCATAAATTAAAATGAAATAAACATTCAGTTCCGTGGTCGCTGTAGCCACATGGTGAGTGCTCATGAGCCGCGTGTGGTCAGCGGCCATCACGTTGGACGGCACAGATATAGAACGCTCCCATTATCGCAGAAAGTTCTGTAGGACAGTGCGGCTCCAGAAGCTAGCTGGCTAAGGAGAGCGACACGCGGGCAAATGGACCAGACCACACAGTGTGGTGTCTTCATCAGGAGAAAGCAGGGGATGAGGCGAACAGTGAAGGAGATGCCGGAAGAATGCTGAGTCCTGCTCCTGGCTCGGGTCAGTGCTCAGACAGTGTCCGCTGTCAGCGCGCCTCAGTTCCTGTAAGGATTGTTTACATTGGCTCTGAGCAGGCTGCTGCTCCTTCCCAGTCCTGAGGCAGTGCCGGTGCATAGAAAGTGTTCAGTAAATGGTAGCTATCATTAGCACCACAATTATTATGACTATGCCTATGACTCATTGGAAAAGACCCTGATGCTGGGAAAGACTGAAGGTGGGAGGAGAAGGGGACGACAGAGGGTGAGATGGTTGGATGGCATCGCCGACTCGATGGACAGGAGTTTGAGTAAGCTCTGGGAGTTGGTGATGGACAGGGAGGCCTGGCATACTGCAGTCCATGGGGTCACAAAGAATCAGACATGACTGAGCGACTGAACTGGGCTGATTCCTATGAGACAGACAGAAAAGGACACTCAGCCCAGCCCAAGGGCCAGGGTCTGTGGACAGCCCGCAATGCCAGCGCCGGGCTGGGAGGCCTTGTGGGTTTCCTCAACCCCAGGGGAGGGTCATCTTCGCAGGCTCAGGGGCTCAGTACAGGGTCTGGCTGGAGTGAGCATAGGCTTGGGGGATAGTTGTTGAAGCAGCCAGTCCCTGCTTTAGTCTCTAGCTTGCTCCACGGAAGACCTCAGGCGGGTGGGCAAGACGGTCTGAGGGTCAGAGAGCTAAACAGGGTGCGCGGCGATGCAGGGGCAGGCACAGGGGAGGTCAGCTCCGGGACCGGCAGAGTGTGGCTGTGTTTGGAGTTTCCCTCTTCTTACCGCAGTCATCTCTCCAAGGGTCAGAGTCCGGGGGAGACAGAGGAGATTTGGGGAGGGCAGACAGCAGGGCACCACCCCCCAGGTGCCCTTGAGTCCATAGCGGCCCAGCCTGTCCGTTACGAGCCTCCCATGGCCCTTTGGGATTCCAGAGGCTCAGAGCAGCCATTCACTGACGCCCACTGCCGAGAAGCCAGCCCCTCCCTACCCCGGAGCCCAGCCCAGCTGGGGACATTGCTGGTGGGACAGGTCAGGAGAGGGCTGGGCCCTGGGTCTAAGACCACAAGCCTGGATGCTGAGCGAAAGCCCATGAGGGGACCAGAGGGATGAGGCCCCTGAACTGGTCACCACCTAAGCTGGCCAGAATCTGGGTGCGGAGGAGGTGAGGGCCCTGCCCTGGAGTCCACTTCCCAGACTGAGAACCTTCAGACCTTTCTTGTACTCTGATCAAGGCGGGTGAGTCTTTGTGGCTGGGGGGAGGACAGGACCAAGTGATTGATGGGGCGCAGGGGGGAGTCTCAGTGAAGAGAAGGGATCTGGGGACGTTAGAACAGATTCAGAAATTCTGTCCTCTGACCAGCTCTGTGTGTGTGTGTGTGTGTGTCTGTGTATGTGTGTGTCTGTGTCTGTGTGTCTGTGTGTGTCTGTGTATATAGAAAAGGGTAGATGTTTGTGGTTAAGTGCAGGATAAGTGCACCTGTGCCCGGGTGCGTATCGTTGTGAGTAAGGGCCCACAAGCAGGGCTGCGGGGACATGCCAAGTGGGGAGGTGATTAAGGCCAGGACAGCCTTGGGGACAAATATGCGACTGGAGGGGGATGAGGGGCTGGGGCGCCGCTGTGAGGGATGATGAAGACCGTTTGGTGTCCTGCCTGGTCCCTGCACCAGTCTTTAGGGCTTTAGCCACAGAGTCACACTCCCCTGTGAACCCTGCTACCAGCCCGCACCCACCCCCCAGCATCACATCCCTGTCTGCTGTGTTGAAAGCAACAGAAATAACTGTTCCAGAAGGAGGGCTCCATGGAGCCCAGCGTGTGCACCAGCTGGCCATCTGGGCGCTCAGGAGCTCCCCTCGGGGGATGGCTCATCCATGCAGACCACCAGCCAGATTCCTGGACAGCCCCCACCCCTGCCCCAACTCCCATGACCAGGTGGTGCCTTTGCTTCTTCCTCTGTGCTGCTCAGCCTTCTCCAGCCCCACCCCAGCCCACAGAGTGGCGGCTCTCCTTGCCACGCAGCTTGTGGGATCTCAGTTCCCCCCGATAGGATTGAACTGGGGCCACGGCCGTGAAAGCATACCATCAGACACCAGAGGACTCCCTTTGTGCCTCCTCCCCCGTTCCTCCGGTCTCTCTGCCACATAGCTGCAGAGTGACCACCTGCAAGATCCCACCAGGTCCCCTCCCAGGGCCTGAGCATCGTGGTGGCCTGGCCCAGGTCCCAGCACACCTGCAGCCTGGTCTCCCCCTCCCCCAGACACAGCCTGGAAGCCCCACAGAGGGTTTTCACAAAGACGCCATGTCTTCTCGTCCTTGGGCCCCCCGTATGAATTCCCCCAGCCCCAGGTCAGCCTCCCTCCTTGAACCCCAAAGGCTGAGTTAATGCTTCTGCCACAGAGCTCACCTCTGATGTAGCTCGGCCTGCTTCGCTGCGACTCTGGGGACCATAAGTCCCCAGGGGCGGGGACAGAGGTGCGTTCACCGAATGAGTCCCCCATGAACGCTTGTCACTTCTACACTTCCCAAGCCTCCCATCATCCAGGGCCTTCTTCAGCTCCAATTCCACTTCTGCTCCAGCAGCAGGCAGCCTAGGGCTCTTCCCTGGTTCTGGGAGGAGCCCCAGATCTTACCCTGTTCCCAAGCCAAAGGGGTCATCTCTCAGCCTCCTACCTGGATGCTGGCATTCCTATTTTGGGGGCTGTGGGTGGGAACCCAGAGTCCTCTGGCCCCTTATGGAAGAGGCAGACAGGCCTCCAATAACCACTGTCTTCCCCTGGGGTCCTCAGACATGTATATGTGACCTCCATGGAGTTGTCCACAGAGACAGGGGCCCAGGTAAAGAGAGAGGTTTCATCCATCACGCCAGGCAGCCTGCTCACTGGGTGCCACCTTCACCTGGCGTCCAGGTTGGTGTGTGTGTGTGACGTGTGTAGGCATGCAGCGGTGGGAGCTGTAGGAAGGGGTGCGTGTACCCCACTGAGGACCTGACTGCTCCCTCCAAACAAGGCCCCTTCAGAGGAGGGCTAGTGGCTGGTCAGGTTGGGGAGGGCCGGCACCTCCAGGCTCCACCGCCTCACCTCTGCTGGGCCCCTTTGCTCTGTTGATCAGGGGAAGGTGGAAGACCTGGATGGACCACGACTTTGAGATGCAGCCGCATGGGGCCCCTGGCCCTGGAAACTCCTCCCGCAGCCACCTGCTGGGCCGCCCAGCCCGCCCCTCGAAGCTCCCCGGCGGGGTGTCGCCTCTCATCCCTGTTCTCAGGAAGACCTTCCATCTGGATGCTTTCTCCCCAAGCCACATCCCACAGGCTTCCAGCCGGCCGGGCCTTGGAGCGAGGGCCTGGAGCGAGTCCTCCCAGGAGACTGGCAAGAGCCTGGCATCCAGGAAGTTCAGTTCCATCTCCTTAACAGTCCATCCACACAGCCAGGCACGGCCCCTGGGCCCCCTGCCTTCTCACTGGGAAGAGCTGTCCAGCCCGGGCAGGGAGGCGGCCACCCACGGAGGAAAGAGGCTGCCCACAGTTGGCTCATCATCGGTGACCCTAGTGCCAGGGGACAGGGTCCACTCCGAGGGCCCAGGGAACCCAGGTCTGGCCAAACCCAGCAGGATGCCCACAGCGGAGAAGCCCCTGGTGAGCTCGTACCTGACCCTACCATTCCAGTCCCGCTTGGCTCCGAGTCCACTAGGTCCTGCGGGGCCGGGCTCAGTGAGTCCAAGGCATCCCGTCCCAGTGACTGCACACGTTCCTGCCAGAGCTTCTCCAGGAAGAGGCAAACCCCGGTCCAGGGGTATCCCGAGACCCCGGCTCCATCTCCAAAGGGCCTCCCCTACCACAGGGCCCGCGATGGCCATGGACTTGGCTGCTCTGGATACGAGGCCACGGACAGCCAGCCGTTTATCCACAAGGACCACCAACAGACCCAGCTTGACTGTCAACTTGGCTACACCAAATCCATCCAGACTGGACACAGGCATTGAGTCTCCTGATCTGGGTACCAATCTGGGCTCTGCCATGGATGTGGCTACAGTAGGCACAAGCAAGCCTGGCAGGGGCACGGACTCGGTAACTCCAGACCCGGACAAGGTGGGCAAAGCCATAGCTACAGAGGGCATAGCCAAGCCAGAATCCACCACAGGGGGTGCAGCCTCAGAACGGGCAGCCCCAGATCCAGTCAAGCTGGGCACAGCCAGGCCGGACACAGTCATGCTGGTGAACACAGCCAAGCTGGGCGTGACTACGAATTCTCTGGCTCTGGATATAAGCAGGTTGGTCACAGCCATGGGTCCAGCTGCGCCAGTCACCCCAGACCCGGCTGCTGGTGAAACCACACTGGACAGTGTCATTAGCCTGGCAACGTCAGACGTTGCCACCCAGCCATCAGTGCTGAGCCGAAGCACAGACGCAGCCCTGGGCCACCCGACGGCAGATGCTGCTACGGACTGGGCCACAGAGCTGGACCGGGCCAGAGCAACCAAAGGTAAATGCAAAGAGCTGGGCTGGGGAGGCACTGGGCTGCTGAGGGTGGGCAGGCAGGGGTGTAAGGGCCTGGAGATTGGTTATGCTTGGCTAGATCTGGAAAGGGAGGGAAGATTTTTTTTTAAGGTGAGAATGCCATTTATTTTAATATCTATGCATTGAGTTTATTTATCTGGCTGTGCTGGGTCTTAGTTGTGGCACATGCAACATGTGGGATCTTACTTCCCTGACCAGGGATCCAACCCGTGTTCCCTGCACTGGAAGGTGGATTCTGAACCTCTGGACCACCAGGGAAGTCCTGGGAGGGAAGATTTTAAGGTCAGAGTTGAATGAGCTGGGGGAAGGGGATGGGACTGAGGGGCAGGACACAGGAGAGGCAGCCTGAGCTGGGTCCCAAATTGCCGGTCAGAGGTCAAGCTGAGGGAAGCCTTCAGAAGGAAGGCCTGCAGGGGTAATTTGTGGGAGAGCAATTATGCTGCGTTTGTCCTTTGCCATCTTCCATGACTCTCTCTGTGTTCCCTGAAGACCTAAAATAATCAGGTGAGCTATAGGTGAGTCCAGCTTGAAAGCAACCCACCTACATGAAAATGTAGACCAGCACTTCAGTAAGTGGTGATTTGTCTAACAGTCAACACTGCCAGGCTCTTCCAGATGTGAACAGTGATCTCACACTATTAGTGAGACCTTCTAAATCATTCCCATTCAGCCTTTCAGGAAGATAGCTGTTGCTGTTTCCTTTTTTTTTTTTTTTACATTAAAAAGTTTATTTATTTGGCTGTACTGGGTCTCAGTTGCAGCATGCAGGATCCTCGATCTTCATTATGGCATGTGGAATTTTTCTAGCTGCAGTACATGCAACATGTGGGATCTTAGTTTCCTGACCAGGGATCCAACCCATGTTCCCTGCATTGGAAGGTGGATTCTGAACCACTGGACCACCAAGGAAGTCCTGAGAGGGAAGATTTTAACTCTTAGTTATAGATTTTAACTCTTAGTTGCAGCATGTGGGATCTAGTTCCTTAACCAGAGACCAAACCCAGAACGCTTGCATTGGGAGCTCGGAGTCTTAGCCACTGGGGGGAAGCCCTGATAGCTGTTGCTTAAAAGGTGTCTTACCTGGAATTCTCTCTTGGTTCCCTAGCCCCAGCGCTGTAGTCCTAAAGGGTGAGTTGGAGATTTGTATGTTGGAAGTCCTACACGAACTATAAACAGGTCAACACAAGGGCCAGAAGTTCATTTGGTCTTCGTGAGGCTGTGACTTGCCTAAATCATATAGCTGACATGTCTAAAGTGGCAGTAGTGGTAAAGAACCCGCCTTCAGTGCAGCAGATGCACAATAAGAGACTCGGGTTTGATCCCTGGGATGGGAAGATCCCCTGGAGGAGGGCATGGCAACCGACTCCATGGGCAGAGGAGCCTGGAGAATCCCCTGGGCAGAGGAGCCTGGTGGGCTATAGTCCATAGATGTCTCAAAGAGACGGACACGACTGAAACGACTTAGCATGCATTCTTGCAAGGTAACAGGGACCCTTCGACTGGAATTCTTCTGGCAGTCTCATTCCCAACCTTTTAAAGGCTCAGAGATTCTGGGTCTGGAACAGATGCTCAGAAAGCATCTGGTCCTGTGGCTTACCTGGGTTTGGGGGTTGTCAGCCCCCTTCCCACTGCACTCTGCACACTCGGTCTGCGGGAGCCCACTCAGGCTCTCGTCTTCCCTCCTCCAGGACCCCAGCTCTCTCTGCATCTTCAGCCCAGCCCTCTCTTCCGAAATGCAGGTGTGGACAGCCAGCGGCCTGCCGGACCCCTCCTCCCAGACAGCTCCCAGGCAGGTCCAGAGGCAGCCCTTTTCTTCCTGACTTCTGCCTTCCCTGATATCACTCCCAGAGCTGCAGGCCCCACCCCACTAGAGACCCAGGCATCCTCCTCTTTCTCTCTCCTTCATCCCAGTCAGTCTGATTCCAACTCTGTGGCCCAACCTCCTCAGTCCTAGGCTCTGTGTCCCTTTCTCTCCATCCCTCTGCCCCTGCGAGGCCACCCTCCCCCTTCAACTGGCAAGAGATGAGGGACTCATCTCATGGAAGCACGTTCTGCTTAACAGCTGTTGGTGACTCACCATTATCTTCTTTTAAAGTCCAGCTCCTTAGCTTGACTCCCAAGGCTGTGGACTTCTCCAGCCTCTTAGCTCTGTATCCGTCTGGAATTTTCCCTGCTTCCTTGCGCGCAGGAGCTCTGTCGTCCGCAGCACCAGGCAGCTCTCACTTCTGGTCTCAACGCAGCCCTCCTCTCTCCGTGGAACGATTGCCCTTCTTCCCGCCCACCTACATTTGCCTTTCCATCTTGGCCCCCACCCCCTCCAAGAAATCCTACAAATCCCCTCTTCCCAGAGTGCCCACCTCCCTGCACCCAGTTTCCCTGTGCACACCCCACTCTCTGTGTTAGGATGGCCCAGCTTTCTGTCTTACCCCACCAGACCCAGAGCTCTTTGAGGATATAAACCATGGTCCTCATTCCTGTGTCCACCTGGCCTGGCAATATGCTATCCACTCATGCAAGAAAGATTTTTTTTTTTTTTACCACCCCCTCCAAGAAATCCTACAAATCCCCTCTTCCCAGAGTGCCCACCTCCCTGCACCCAGTTTCCCTGTGCACACCCCACTCTCTGTGTTAGGATGGCCCAGCTTTCTGTCTTACCCCACCAGACCCAGAGCTCTTTGAGGATATAAACCATGGTCCTCATTCCTGTGTCCACCTGGCCTGGCAATATGCTATCCACTCATGCAAGAAAGATTTTTTTTTTTTTTCTGACCCGTAAATTGAGGCCCAGGAAAGAAAGTTCCTGACCAGTTCAAGGTCATAGGGCTTGTCATCCCAGAGCCAGGCCTGGAACCCGGCGGGCTCCTGAGTCAGGCAGGGTTCTACCGGCACCCACGCCTGGGCAGAACCCCACGGAATCAGCCCAACATCCCAACCACCGCGTGAGTCACGCTCGCGCACCGCATCCCGCAGCTGTCACCGGCCCCCCGCGCCCCCGCCCCACCCCAGCCTAAGAGAGTTAGAGGCCGGGAGAGGGATCCGGGCGGAGGGATGGGATCGGGGCGCCGCCCCCCGCCCGGCATCTCGAGCCTGCGAGACGCCGTGGGAGGGGGAGGGGCCCTCGGCGGGGCGGGCGGCGCGCGAGTCACGTGGTGCGGGTGGCGGCGGCGGCGGCGGCGGCATCGGTGCGCGCGGGCAGGGGCAGCGCGGCGCCGGGCCACGGAGTCGAAGTCTCGGGCGGGCGCGGCGGCGCGGGGCGCTGGGGCGGCGCAGCTGGGCCGCGGGCCGGGCGGGTGGGCGGAGAGCGCCGAAGGGCGAGGCCCGGCTGCAGGGGCTACTCGGCCCAGGAGGAGCCCGCGTCCCGCTCAGCCTTGCAGCCCCGCGCCCTTGAGCATCTTCCCGGAGGAAAGGGAGACAAAGGAGGATTCATGTCCAAAGGTAAGGAGGCCGGCCGGGTCATCGGCGCACGCCGGGAGGCGGAGGCTGCGGCCCCTGCCAGCCCAGCTGGAGATGCTACCGGGGGAGGGTTGATGCGCGCAGGAGCCCACGTACGGTGACATATGTGCACGGACACAGACACGGTGGCACACTCCCCAAGATGCCCAAGCCTGGAGAAATGCACAGACAGGAAGGCGGAGAGGCACGGAGACCCCCGAACACGCAAGCGGGCATCGCGATGCGCGCTGGAGCACACTAAGACGTGCACACACGCACACCACGCACAGGTATCGGGGACCACCTACAGCCGGGCTCAGAGACCTGTGCGCTGACACACAGACCCCTTCCCCCACACACAGCGGCGGGCGGGCGCACGCTGAGACAGGCACCAGCTGGTGGTCTCCAAGGGAACTCGCTGGCCTCCAGAGGACTGGGATGAAGGAAGGGGTATATATCTCAGCGCCCTTTGCTTCTGTGAATGGGAAAGTACTAAGATATCTTTTGTGATTTCTCCGCTGAGAGCCAGGGGCTGGAGCAAGGGGTGGACTGAAATTGCCTCTGCGGGTCGGGGTGGGGTCTTAAAGACTGCTGGGGTCTGGGGGTTGGGAATGATCTCCGGCTCCGGAAGGAAGAGCCTCCCCACCCCCTGGATCCCCACGAAGCCAGGAAGGCAGGTGCTATTCTGGAAAGGTCCCCTCCGTTTGCGGCCACCTTCCCAGCAGAGGGGTGGGGTCCCTGGGCCGGACAAAGACAAAGCCCGTTCATTTCCCTGTAAGAGAAAGCACCAGGGCTCTTGCTTGGCAGGGAGGTGGGGGC
>SJYT01064098.1:708378-733081 GCA_006410635.1 Cephalophus harveyi
GTTGTGGAGTGGGGAGAAGGTCTCATAACAGAGTCTATCTCCGAGCCTGGGGCCCACCCAGGAGCCATTTGCTGGGTTGGAGGTCAGCTGCTCCACCAAGGAAGCAGCTTCCAAAGGAAGAGAAAGGTGATGGCCTTGCAGTGAGGCTTACATCCATTCATTCATTACTGAGTGAGGCTTGCATCCATTCATTCATTACTGAGTGAGGCTTGCATCCATTCATTCATTGCTGAGTGCCTTGTTATATTAGGTACATTGGGGCACAGAAATCCATAAGACATGGCTCCTGCCCTGAAGAAGGGTGGCAACAGGCATGTGTTCAGTGCCAGATTTATGCCCACACTTTGTGTAAGCATCAAAGCAACCCAGTGAGGTCAGGACTGTCCCTGTCTTCCTGAGAACACTGAGGCTCCCGGAGGCCAGCCGTCTGGGAGTCAGGGATGGGCCAGCTGCCCGTCTGGAGCTGGCATGGCCCGACCTGGAGGGGCTGCAGGGGCAGAGGAGGGAGCTACAGAGTTTAACTTTGGAGCTGCGTATGCCCTGTGCTCTGGAGGTCTCCTCACCAGACACTATGAGGCAAGGACTCATAAATAAATAAATAAATACCAGACTCATTTTCCAGGTCTGTAGAGTAAGAACCTGCCCCCCAAAAACACACACGTGTACACAGATGGCTCCATCTCACAACAGTGGTAACCCAGTGGGCTGGCCGTAGAGGCATCCGGGGGATGGAGAGGACTGGCCTGGTGAGCAGCTGGACAGGGAAATCAGGGCATTGGCCCCAGTGCAGGTGTGCTGAGTTGGGCCCGGGAACCACGTGCGGAGTGGAGGCGCAGGCCAGGCTGCTGATAGTCAGCTGCTTCAGGCCCAAGCCAATCTGGGTGCCTTCTGTAACCGCCTGGCTGGCAACAACTTCCTGGGAAGCAGGAGGGAACCACGCCAGGCCCTGGGGAGGTCCCGAGACTCCGTCAGATTTGGCTGTGCCCGCGGATGACAAGGAAAGAACGGTTTCCAGTGGAGAGAGAGAGAGGAGAGTCATGCCAGGACCAGGGAAAGGACCAGGTGGTGGGGGAACAAGAACAGACTCCTGGCTGGCTTCGGGGGTGGGGGAGGGAGGCTCCTGTGCCCTCTGTCTTTCCCATCTGCTGCTCCATCACTTCTCCCTGTGAGCCGGAGACCCTGCAGGGTGGTAAGCAGGGGCCATAGGATTCTAGAATGGCCAGGCCGGAAGGGGGCCTCCAGAGAGCATGGAGTCCAGTGACTGCGCTGGGTAATTAGCATCTCGGGCACCTCCCTTTAACAAGTGCTTTCACATGCACCACTTCATTCCCCGTCCTGACTGGGAGCTGAGAAGGGGCAGGACCAAGGGAGTTTGCAGCAGTGAGGCAGAGTGGGGGGTGCATCTCACGTGCGGGGCTCCCGGCAACCTTCATCACTATCCTGAGAAGTTTACAGAAGAGGAAGCGGGTGCATGGGGGCAGGCAGTTCACCCGAGGCCACAGAGAAGGCAAGTCGCAGAGCCAGGCCCTTCCCACGTCACCACACACACCCGTCTTATGGGGAGGGAAGTGGAGATGCCATGTTCCGAAGCCCACCCTGGAGGGACAGTGCCCTAATGGGGGACACAGATTTCTCATGTGTATGAGCGTGCCCATGATGCGCCAGACCCAGAAGGGTGTTTGCCTTTCTCCACTGGGGAAGGGCTGTGATCTCAGGCTCTCCTTTCTCCTGTTACCCACCACGCCAAGAACGCAGCGTGTCATGTCATCTTAGGCCTGTGACTGCCCCTACTTGGGCCTTATCCTCTCCTCATTGGTCAGCGGGGGAGACTTACTCCTCCTCAGATTTAAAACTAAGGCTTGGAGAGGACTTCCCTAGTGGTCCAGTGGTTAAGGCTCCATACGTCCACTGCGGGTGGCATGGGTTTGATGCCTGGGCTTCCCTGGTGGCTTAGAGGTTAAAGCATCTGCCTCCAATGCGGGAGACCCGGGTTCGATCCCTGGGTCGGGAAGATCCCCTGGAGAAGGAAATGGCAATCCACTCCAGTATTCTTGCCTGGAGAATCCCATGGACAGAGAAGCTTAGTAGGTTACAGTCCACGGGGTCGCAAAGAGTCGGACACGACTGAGTGACTTCACCTCACCTCAGGGAACTAAGGTCCTGAATGCTGTGTGGTGCAGCCAAACAAAAAATTTGAAAGCAATAAATGACTTAAAAAATAATAATAAGGTGTGGAGGCTGTCTGGGGATCCTCAGGGCACAGAGACCCTTACTTTGCACCAGTGCTCATGGAATAGAGGGGACACAGACTGGGAGACACGACTGATGCTCGCTCTGCTGAGTTGAGATAGCCCCGTGTGCTTCTTTCTTTAAAAAGATTATTTTGTTGCATCAGGTCTTAGTTGTGGCACGCTGGATCTTTCGTGGTAGTTCACAGACTCTATTTGCAGTGCACGGGCTTAATTGTTCCTCAGCATGTGGGATCTTAGTTCCCCTACCAGGGATCAAACCCGCAAGCTCTGCATTGCAAAGCAGATTCTTAACCACTGGACCACCGGGGAAGTCCCAGACCCATGGGTTTCTAAAAGACAAAGCAACTAGGGCAGGGACAGGCAGTCAATAGACATTAGGTCCCGAATCCTAAAAGGTCTTTGCTTTGCCCTTTATTTGGGTGAGGCAGGACTCAGGTTGGAATAACCCCAGAAATCTCTTAGGTCAGTGCTTCTCAACTGTTGGCAGTGCCAGCCAACATCTGGCATGGTCTGAAAATGCTTTTGATTGTTAAATTGGGAGCTACTACTGGCATAAGGAAATGACAACCCAGTCCAGTATTGTTGCCTGAAAAATACCATGGACAGAAGAGCCTGGTGGGCTACAGTCCGAAGGGTCGCCAAGAGTCAGACACGACTGAGTGACTAAGCATGCACAGGCGTCTAGTAGAGGCCAAGGATGTCACTCAATGGACTACAGAGCCCAGGACAGCTCCCTACTCTAATTATCTGACCTAGCATGTCAGTAGTGCCAAGGCGAAGAAACCCCTGGGTTACAGACATGGATGTGGTGCTTTGGAGCAGCGAGGTGCATTTGAAAGTACCCCAGCAACTGGAGGGTCTGGGTACTGGTCCAGATTGTCCATCTGACTTGCTCTGTGTTCTCAGGCGAGCCCTTACCACCGCCTCCCACCCCTAGGCCTCAGTCTCTACATCTATGAGATGGGAGACCTGTACTGGAGGACATCCACGGTCCCATCCAGGCCTAACTCTGTATGATTGTGTATCCAGAGACTAATACTGTGGTGTCCACGTGACCTCAGCCCGGCCCTCCCACCTTGGCTTTGCAGGGCTCCCGGAGACCAGGACGGACGCAGCCATGTCAGAGCTGGTGCCTGAGCCCAGGCCTAAGCCGGCAGTGCCCATGAAGCCCGTGGGCATCAACCCCAACCTGCTGGGCTACATCGGCATCGACACCATCATCGAGCAGATGCGCAAGAAGACCATGAAGACTGGTTTCGACTTCAACATCATGGTGGTCGGTACGGAGGCCGTGCGCTCCCTGGAGACCCTGGTGGCAGGCAGCGCCCTTTAGGATCCCACTTCTTTCTTTACAATGTCCTCAGCCCTGGCTTCTCTAGAACGGGCTTTTCCTCAGAGGAAAGATCTCAGCGTGCTGATCACAAAGGCCTTACTCCTTTCTTCCCACAAGGCTGGCTGATCTGAGGGTGGGAGATGTGAATGGATGATGGTCAACCTGGCCCCATCACCCCCCTCTCTGTATACCGGCAGCCTTACAGCTGTGCTCGAGGCCTGGGAGCATCACCCTTGTTCTTCCCCACCTTCAAGAGTTGGGGGAGGGTCAGAGGAAGGGTGGTCTTCTTTCTGATCTCTGATAGTGCTTTCAAGCTGGAGGAGAATTTTCAGGACACTGGCCACTAGGGTCACTGGACCACAGAATGTAAGAGCAGGAAGGGACCTTTGCCTTTGATTGCACTGACTTATTTTCTCAATTGCTGAAACTGGGATCTGGGAATCATCCTTCTTCTTCCTGCTTTATCCCCCAATCCAGTAGGTCACTAAACACTGTCAATTTTACCTCACAAATATCTCTTCCAGTCTGTCTACCCTCTCCATCTCCACTGCCAGCACCCTGCTACTACCCTGGATTACCACGTCCAGCTGACTCAGAGCTGCTCATACGTCTGAGCCAGAGTGTAAATCATCTGGAACATCTTGCTCTAAAAAATATTGGCTAAACTAGACAGCGTGCATGATGACATTACTTATTTTTCTCCTGGCTCTCTGTCTTCTTCAATCCATTGTCTACCAGTGACTGAATAATTTTTCCACCCTGCAAAACTCATCATCACCCATCCTACTTAACAATATTTCATAAATTTAAGGGTTTCAATTCCTAGCCTGGCCTGGTACTACTTCTCCACTCATCTCTTACCATTTCCCATGTAGCATCTTTGCTGTTGTTCAATCGCTAAGCCATGTCTTACTCTTTGCAACCCCATGGACTGCAGCAGACCAGTTTCCCCTGTCCTTCACAATCTCCCAGAGTTTGCTCAAATTCGTGTCCATTGAGTCAGTGATGCTATCTGACCATCTCATCCTCTATCACTCCCTTCTTTTTTACCTTCTTTCCCAGCATCAGGGTCTTTTCCAATGAGTTGGCTCTTTGTATCAGGTGGCCAAAGTATTGGAGTTTCAGCTTTAGCATCAGTCCTTCCAATAAATATTCAAGGTTAATTTCCTTTGGGTTTGTTTGGTTTGATCTCCTTGCAGTCCAAGGGACTCTCAAGAGTCTTCTCCAGAGCCACAATTCAAAAGCATCAATTCTTCACGCAGCCTTGTTTATTATCCTGTGATTCTTGTGCATGTTTGAGGAACAGTCTGCTCAGACCAGTGGTTTTCACCTGTCTTTTAGTTGTGAAGCTCTTTCTTGGAATGAAATCTTCTTCAGAAGCGCAATGTCAGTATGCAAAGTAATTCCATCTTTAAGTGAGATTAAAGACTAAAGACTTAGGTCAAGCAAAAATGAAACAGAAAACCAGTACACAAGTGCAGAGGTTGCCCCTTTCCCAGCGCTCCCAGGGCTCCAGAAGGAGAGAATGTGTTTCCCCAGGTCCTTCACCAGCAAATAGGAAAGCATTCCCACCCACTCGCTCTCCCTGCTCAGCCTCTAGCCTCTCCAGTTTGTGGTCAGTCAAGGACTTGGATCACAGCTCTAGAATTCTGTAAGCTCAGGGGAAAACATGCTAGGCCTGAGAGCTGAGCCTGGAGTCTCCCTGCCTTCTCATCCCCTTCCTGTCTTGCTTCAGGTCAGAGTGGACTGGGCAAGTCAACACTGGTCAACACCCTCTTCAAATCCCAAGTGAGCCGCAAGGCCTCCAGCTGGAACCGGGAGGAGAAGATTCCCAAGACAGTGGAGATCAAAGCTATTGGGCATGGTGAGGACCCAGCAGGGACCCTGATGGGCATTGTCCCAAGGGCCTCTGTCAGAAAAGGGGAAGAATGGGGCATCTGGGGGATGAGACAAATGAAAGACAACCTGAAGACAGAATAGAATTAAGCCCTTGAACAAGATGGAGCCAGGTCTTTCGACTGTAAGTCCAGAAAAGGCGGTGTGGGAATTAGAGAGGAATGAAGTAGGACTTTAGTGGGATGATAAAGCCTGGTGGATTTCTTTCTTTTCATTTAAAAAAAATACTCTTTTTTTTTTTTGGCTGTGCCAGGTCTTAGTTACAGCATGAGGGATCTTCAGTGGGGCACGAGAACTCTTTGCAGTGTGCAAAGTGTTCATGTCTGCAACCCTAGTTCCTGACCAAGAGTTGAACCTGGGCCTCTCTGCATTGGGAGCATGGAGTCTTAGCCACTGGCCCACCAGAGAAGTCCCAAGACTGGGTAGATTTAGAGAGACAGAGGGGTAAGGAGGGCATTCCAGGTGCAGGGAACGGCATGAACAAAGGTGTTGAAGTGTTGAGGACCCTGAACTTGATTTTTCCAATCATTGGTCCTGTAGAAGTAAGGAGCCCAGGTCTCCCCCAGCTGGCAGGCAGTGGGGCACCTGGCATCAGCTGGAGGAGTGACCCCTTTTTCTGTTCACTCCCCAGTGATCGAGGAAGGTGGTGTCAAGATGAAGCTGACTGTCATTGACACCCCGGGCTTTGGAGACCAGATCAACAATGAAAACTGGTATGTCTGCCCGTTTATGAGACCTGCATCCTAAAGACTGCAAGACAGACGCTGAACGTGGAGCAGATTCACTCAAACTGAGAACCACCTGTGCCCTCCATGCTGAGGGCTCAAATGGCAAGACTTGCTGAAAGAGGGGAGGGGGGTTGTCAGGAAGCGAGCGGAGAGGACCAAATGGGGCCCAGGCGTGAGGATAGAGGGGGACAGAGCAGAGGGAATGTCAGCCGAGGCATTGCCTGGAGATGGGAGTGGGTCAGGAGCCGGAGCAACGGAGCAGGGGAGCTGGGGTGCAAACCCAGCGGACCTGGAGGTTGTGGCAGATAGCTTGGCCTGAGGGCAGGTGTTGGCCACCTGGACAAAAAGAGGGCAGGAGGGAAACAGGGGAGGGTGGTTTCCATGAGGAGAGAGCCTCCGGGGATCCAGCGTCCAGCCAAAATGGGGGAAGCACACTGCCCAGGTGAGGATGGAAGTGTCAGCTGTGAACAGAACGCACAGCGCCTGCCTCATGGTGCAGCCAAAAAAAGAAAGAAGAAGCATAATGTAAGAGTTCTAAGTCGGGTCTTCTCCACTCTCTTATTGAGGGCTCCCCAAGAGGCTCAGAGGTAAGCAATCTGCCTGCCAATGCAGGAGACACAAGAGGCGCAGGTTCATTCCCTGGGTCGGGAAGATCCCCTAGAGAAGGCAATGGCAGCCCACTCCAGTATTCTTGCCTGGAGAATCCCATGGACAGAGGAGCCTGGAGGGCTGCAGTCTTTGGGGTCACAAAGAGTCGGCACGACTTAGCAACTGAGCACGCACGCACACACTGAGGACTGTAGCCTGAGTCAGCTTCCCAGATGGCCCGGAGGACCTGCTCTGAAAAGGTGGGCGGAGGCCAGTATACGTGTGCTTTTTGACTGGGGATACATGCAGCCAGGCAGACATCTCAGCAGAAGGCTCCTGCCAGTCAAGAGGAGCAGAAATCTCTGTTCATGATTTTAGTGCTTTTCTAAGTCGGGAAAAGTGTAAGAATTTGGGTCCAAAATTTTTTTTTCCTGAAATACAACTATTGAAGGGCCTGTTTCCCCAAAGCACAGAGAGCCTTATCTTGTTCTTTGTCCCAGATTCCTCCCAGGATATATTGTAGGTCAGTGACTACAGTGGCTAATGACTTAATCCTTGTAAAACCAGATGGCAAGTGACACTCCTTGCTTTACAGAAGGTTCTGGGCAGAAGTGTGCTCCCAGACAGGGGTGAAGACAGCTGTGTCTCTGTGAGGGAGCCTGGGGCTGCCCCAGCCAGACAGGGCCTCTCAACAACACACCTTGGAATTTGCTGTGTTGATCTCAGACAGTGGCTGGTCACCGTCTTCTCTGGCTGCCCACACACCCCTAGACAGGGGAAGGTTACTATTACAGCAGCACCGTGACAAGGATGCATTGTTGCGCTGGGGTTATTATATGCTTGTGCTTACGCTATGTTATTATAGCGCCAGGGTTGAGTGCTTTCTCTGCGCCATTTCTCTGTTCAGAACTATGTTGTTGTCGTTTGGTCCCTCAGTCGTGTCCGACTCTTTGCAACCCCTTGGACTATAGCCTGTCGAATTCCTCTGTCCATGGGATTTCCCAGGCAAGAATACTAGAACAGGTGGCCGTTTCCTTCTCTAGGGACTCTTCCTGACCCAGGGATCGAACCTGCATCTCTTGCATTGCAGGAGGACTCTCTACCACTGAGCCACCAGGGAAGCCCGTGCAGTATTATACCTCTGTTCTAATTCTTACATGACTCTCTCCAGGCCCCTGTTGTTACTCTCTTTTCACTTATGAGAAAAGAGCTTCAGAGAAGGGCAGAGACTTCCCCAGAGTGGCCCAGCTAGTAAGTGATGGGTGTGGGGAAAGTGCACCGCTGTGAGCAGTAGGGGGGTTCTGCAGGTTCCCATAGGCCAATCAGAGGGCTCGGACCCCAGAGGGGTTCTGCCCTTGCTAACAGGGAAAGCCACCCCTGGGGGCTGAGAGAGAATAGTCAACAGGTCACCGAGAGCCCTCGGGAGGCAGGGAGTGAGATGGAGGTGAGAGCCTGCCTCCTGACCCTGGTGAGAGGAGCTCCTGGGTCGTGTCCTTCTGGGCCTCCATCTGCTTTCTTCCCGCCTCCTCCAGCTGGGAGCCCATTGAGAAGTACATCAATGAGCAGTACGAGAAGTTCCTGAAGGAGGAGGTGAACATCGCCAGGAAGAAACGCATCCCTGACACTCGTGTCCACTGCTGCCTCTACTTCATCTCCCCGACCGGACACTCGTATGTGCCAGGCCTGCCCCGTCCCCGCGCCTGCCTTGGTTTGCATCATTTGATCCCAACCTACAGTGAATGAGTGATATCTAGACTCAGCTGGGGAGGTCAGGTGGGCCCCCACATAGTCCTGGCCCTGGGAGTCCCCCAGAGATCCTTGACAGGAGAGGGAAGCTCACCATCAGCCCCCACGCTGCCCATCGGGGTGTTAGCACCATAGCACCGCTGTGCCAGCGGACAGAAGTGGGTTGCTGTGCGCAAAGGGCTCCTCGTTTGTTCAACAGATACATGCTATGCAGAGGCCTGGGGTCAAGGGCAGCAAGAAGGATGAGATGGGAAGGGCCCAGGCTACTGGATTGGGGCTGGTGTTCAGGTAGAGGTGGGGAGGGGGGACCCAGCTGTAGGCATTTGGAGGGTGGCCAGCAATGAAGGCTGACAACCATTGGGCATGCCAGGAACTCTGGTTGTGAGTATCAGGCAAGGCTGAACGATAGGGAGTGCCCCTGGAGAATGGAGCCATCCAAATGGACAAGCAGGCCACCTTCCTGCTGGGGAGGTCTCCTAACTGTCCCTGAGCCCAGTGACTAGGCAAGAATTTCATTCTTGAGATGATGGCACAAGCGCGGCAGGCCCCCAGTTTTGGAGGAGCCAGACGTTCAGCCCGTTTTCGACGGTGCAGCTCAGGAACTCGGCAGGAAAGTTAGCGTTTATCCCTCCCTAGAGCCTGGACCCAAGGTCAGAGCAGGCCAGCAGACAGCCTGACTTAAATGTCTGGTGAACTTCAAACTACAGCCAGATCGGGGCCCCAGAGTCCAGAGGCCCTCGGGTAGGGGAGGGCCCAGGCCCCAGCTGGACCCCTGCAGGAATACTTGGGGACCGGGGGGAGGCCTGTCCAGAAGTGTTGCCCCATAGGCAGAATAGACACACGTATAACCGTGACACGAGGATGCATGGGTAGGGACCACAGTCCACGGCTGTTCCCAGGAGAAAGAAATCTCAGGTCAGAAAAGGTGTCGTGAAGGAGTGGTTTGAGTGGGGCTTAAAGAAAGCCAGGATATGCCCCACAGCCAAGGGAGAGAGAAAGGGAGTTGGTGGACCATGTGTGGGTAGAGAGTTGAGTTCTGTTCTGCAGACAGGAGATGGTGGCTACCTCAGCCAGTTTCCAGCCCAGTCCTCCTGTCCCAAGGGTGCCCCTGGAGTGGTGGCAGTGGCTGAGTGGGGGAGGGCATGGTGGCTCTGACACCCCACCTCCTCTGGGCCCCAGCTTGCGACCTCTCGACCTGGAGTTCATGAAACACCTCAGCAAAGTTGTGAACATCATCCCCGTCATTGCTAAGGCTGACACCATGACCCTGGAGGAGAAGTCTGAATTCAAGCAAAGGGTGAGAAGGCCCCTCCTCCTTTTCCTGTCCCCATGCTTGCCTCTCCCCCTCTGGTCCAAGCCCTCATCTATCTTCTATTACTATACCCACCTCCTACCCCACTTCCCACCCGGCTCCTACTCAACTGTTAGAGAGGCGAGGCTGGTGGAGAAGAGAAGTTAGTGGGGCTCCAGCCTTCTTGCAACTTACCTGCTGCTGCTGCTGCTGCTAAGTCGCTTAAGTCGTGTCCGACTCTGTGCGACGCCAGGCTCCCCCATCCCTGGGATTCTCCAGGCAAGAATACTGGAGTGGGTTGCCATTTCCTTCTCCAATGCATGAAAGTGAAAAGTGAAAGTGAAGTCACTCAGTCGTGTCCGACTCTTAGCGACCCCATGGACTGCAGCCCACCAGGCTCCTCCATCCATGGGATTTTCCAGGCAAGAGTACTGGAGTGGGGTGCCATTGCCTTCTCCAACTTACCTGCAAACACCACTAAATGCATAAATCACCTCCAACGTGAAAAACCACTCTGCACTGTTAGGTTGCTTGAAGGACGAGACTAATTAATCAACCACCCACTGGTCTTTATCGTTATTTTCCATAAGCTCTGTCCTGGGCTGGACACACAGGGGACTGGGTTGGGGAAATGCCGGAGAAGTATAAAGACGTTTGCTGGCTTTAAGAAACGTCATCAAGGAGATTATTGAAAAGCACTGGTGGCTTCCTGGAGGAGGAGACTTAAGCTGAGCTTTGAAAGAGGACAAAAGGGGAGAGGCTGGGGGTGGCGAGCTGGACCTCTCTTCCCTGCCAAGAGGAGTGAAACAAGTATGGCATGAGCACTGCCCCCATGGAGTCTGTTCTCAGTGGTCCTGCTTGTCTGGATCCTGATCTTACACACCCTGAGAGAAACAGACTGCACCCCGGATTCTTCCTCATGGCAGGCTGCGGTGGGCAGTGGTAACTGTAGGGCTGGGATTCCCATTCATTCAGGATCCTCCTGCTGCCCAGGGCCTCAGAGTTCAAAGATGACTGCCATTTACCCCCTGGCTTCAGTATGCACACATTTGCACAAGCATGCACACGCACACACAGCCCTCTCTCTATCCTGACGTTTGGCTACCATGCTTCTCCCGCCCACCTCTAGGTTCGAAAGGAGCTTGAAGTGAATGGCATTGAATTCTACCCCCAGAAGGAATTTGATGAGGATTTGGAGGACAAGACAGAGAATGACAAAATCCGGGTAGGTGCCTAGGACTCTGTTTATCACATAGATACCCACATTGGTCCCCCTGGGATATGTATCATGTACCACTTCTGTTTTTCCTCCTGCTTTCCCCTTTCCAAACTCCCTGCCCCACCTTGCCTGACCCAGACCAGAAGTGGCATGGGAGTGGATGAGGACTGGGGGCCCTCGCTGTGACTGTGAACCCTGTACCCAGAAAGCGAAATTCTCCTGTTCATCCCCAGAGCCAACAGAAGCTGCTGGTTCCCCCACCAGGCCAAGCCAAACCAGAGTATGGGGTGATGGAAGGATACAGGCAGAAAAAGCTTCAGGCAGAGCTCCTCCTCAGTTTCTCCTTCTTTAAAATTCAGAGATCAGGCTAGATGAGTGGCTTATTGGCTCTTTTGCTCCCCTAGAACCCTTTTTTAAAAGCTAAGTGTTGGACAGACTCCAGTATGTTGTGGTTCAGTCGCTCAGTCGTGTCCAACTCTTTGCGATCCCGTGGACTGCAGCACGCCAGACTTCCCTGTCCTTCACCATCTCCCAGAAGAATTTGCTCAGATTCATGCATTGAGTTGATGATGCCATCCAGCCATCTCATCCTCTGCTGCCCCCTTCTCCTGCCTTCAATCTTTCCCAGCATCAGGGTCTTTTCAAACCTAACTTCTGAGCAGCCCCTGAGGTGTTTCCTGGGAATCTTAAGGCTTCATGAAACCTGGCTGGGAAACTCTTGACCTTTATGATTTCCGAGATCCCTCTCAATTCTAAACTTCCACTGTTCTATGATTCCTCATCAGAATCCTGGGTTCTAGTCTGAGCTTTTCCACTAATCACTGTAACCTGGGACAAATCCCTCACTTAGGCCTTGCGTCTCCCTCTCCATCAAGTGTGGTAACCTAGGAGAAGCCCCTCACCTGATGTAGTTGAAACAGGTAGTTCATTGAAAAAATCAATTGAAGAAATCATTTTAAAAATGGAGCATACAAATCTTAAATGTTTTAAAATAGATGTTTTACTGAATTATTAAAATATCAAAAACACATCATGTTCATTAAACATTCTTTTTATATAGAGACAAGGCCTCTTCTTTGGAGATAAGTCCACTTTTTTTTTACTTCAGTGCTTTTTTTAAAAAATACATTTTTTTACTATGTCTAGTCTTAGTTGTGGCATGCAGGCTTTTCATTGCAGCTTTGGGGCTCCTCTTTAGTTTGGGCCAGAGCACATGGGTTCTATAATTTGCAGCATGCAGGCTCTCTAGTTGAGGAGCTTGGGCCCTGTGGCATGTGGGATCTTAGTTTCCTGACCAGGGATCAAAGTCATGTCCCTTGCCTTGAAAGGCAGATTCTTAACCACTGGACCACCAGGGAAGTCCTGCTAAATCCACTCTTAATGCAAAAGGAACTCACCTTTATCAAGTCTTTCTGAAACATCCCGTTTTCAGAGAAACAGATCTCCACACTGATATGTCCTCAGCTTATATAATAGTTAATTTATCAAAATGCAGTAACAGTACACAGGCAGATCAACTTGGGAACAGACACCTGCTGGAGCAGAGGAGCCTAGGTACATCAGAAAGTGGCCTCTGAACTCTGGCAGGGCAGCAGGCATGGGCCTCTGCTGGTGCGGGAGACCATGTAAAACTCATTATTTTGGCTGTCCATTGGGTGGGTGTCGTCTAAGAGGTCTGTCTTTCTTGGCTAGCTCACAGAGTTGTTCCAAATCAAACCAAACCCTGTTAAAAGTGCTAAAGAGTACAAAGCATTCGCCAGTTGTGGGAAAGCTGATTTACTGAGGTTAACCAGCCAGGCAGGGGAGCAATCAGGTCTGGGACCCTGGGACTTCAGACTCCCAGTCCATTGCTCTTTTTAAGAGACAAGAGCCTGGCCTCTGCCATCAGTGGGATCACTGAATGAGCTTCAGAAATGTGCAGTTCAAGGTTAGAGGCCCAGGACCGTAAGCCATCCTACCCTTGGAGGCGCAAAGAGCAGAAGGATGACATGCGCGTGTGTCTGCTTTGTCAGCAGGAGAGCATGCCTTTCGCTGTGGTGGGAAGTGACAAGGAATACCAAGTGAATGGCAAGCGGGTCCTCGGCAGAAAAACTCCCTGGGGCATCATTGAAGGTAATTCAATGCATCTTCTTGAAGAACTGGTTGCCAGTCAATTATGCTTATTAATTAAGCATCTGTAGGTCAAGGCACAGTCCTAGGATGCAAGATATAAAATGAATGCCAGCCAGACTCTGCCGTAAGGGGCTTACAGTCTAATTGAGAAGCTGAGACTCATGAGCAGGAAGCAATAAAAGATGGATTTAGCACCTGACCGGGAGGCACTAGCTTGAGGGTCAAAGGAGTTCAGAACATGGAGAGATTAATAAGGATCAGAAAAACCAGAGAAAGGTTTTCACATGAAAGGGGAGGCATGATCTGAAGAGCTGCTGAAGGGTTGTTCAGATGTTGCCATTTTCATTTTATTATGAATGATGTGACCTTGAGAAGGTCACAGTGATTCTGAGAGCTCTCAGAGAATCACTTCGGTGATGAATTCATCATGATACCCTCGGAGCGGGGCAGGGTAGGGATGGAAGCCCTGTTCTCAGATCATCCTCGCTGAGGCACTTGGATCTTAGGTTAAGTGTACTGCCCAGGATCACATGACTTATTAGTGGAGAAACCTGGATTTCAGACCTGGATATTTTGATTTCAAAACCAAGTTTATCCTAGTATATCATGTTGTCTCTTATTTTTCTATCTTTTGTTGGGATTTTTTAAAAATAGCATTTTTCTCATCAATTGAATTGAATGAAATTATAAGAACATCTGTCCTACCCATAGACTATGAGAAAGAGTGCTCATGACTTAATTCTCTTCAGCTTCCATCGTCTTTGTCAAGTGATTTGCAAATAGTAGGCACTTGATCTAGGTTGAATTAGATTTATCAAGCCATCCTGACCTTTTTTACGATGGCTCGATTATTCTCTCTGTGTGTTTACTGTCTTCCAATCAGATTATAAGCTCCTTAAAGATGGAAATTGTGTCTTCGCCCTTGGGCAAGTTTCTTAGACTCTGTGTGTATTAATTTCTTTTCCTATAAAATGGGGAATATAATACTACCTATGAGCTATTATTCCACAGAGTCTAGAATAGTTTTGTGCCCTTGTCGCTGCTTCATGAATCCTTGCTCAATGAGTAAAATCCCGTGCAGTCGAGTGCCAAGATGAACACACCCCTGGAAGGTGACAGATGCCCGGCCCATGGCTCAGTCCATGACCTGAAGAGAAATTCACCTGCTGGTATCTGCATTAGTGAATGACCACCTATTTTTGCTGTTTGTTTGTTCACAGTGGAAAACCTCAACCACTGTGAGTTTGCCCTGCTTCGAGACTTTGTCATCAGGTAAGACGCACCCCTCCCATCCGATGGCAGGTTTAGTTATTTGGGGTCCAGAGGCCACTTGTTCAGATCCACTTCCTTGGTCCCCAGGTCCCTCTGACAGAGCTTCTGCCACAGTCCCTGCTCCCATCTTGAAGGACAAGGGGCTCAAGAGGTGTCATTGGCTCTCTGGTCCCAGTCACTGGGTGCAGACCCTGGAAGTGATGTGTTGACCGCAGACGTGGGTCCTCTCTCCCTTGTCCTGCCCCTAAGCATCCCTCTTTCTCTTGCCCTGTGTCCTTCAGGACCCACCTCCAGGACCTCAAGGAAGTAACACACAACATCCACTACGAGACCTACAGGGCCAAGCGTCTTAATGACAATGGAGGCCTCCCCCCGGTGAGCGTGGACACAGAGGAAAGCCACGACAGTAACCCATGACGGCCCTTTCTCTGTATCATCACACATACCCACTTCCCCACACACACACATCCTCAGACCACCACCCATCACCTTCTTCCTTTCTACTCTGTCCCACAGGCCTGTCTGGTAATTGTGGAGCATCTTGTCTACAGTGTGTGTGTGTGTGTGTGGTGTGTGTACGAGAGATAGTGTGTATGTGTGTGTGTGTGCATGTGTGTGTATGTGTGTGCGCCTGTGCAGGGCTGAGGTATTTATACTGCCTCCCTGGAAAGTTCCTAGTAAGCTTGGTTCCTCCATGGCTGTCCATTATCTGTCTCCTTTCCTTGTGTCCCAGAACAAGGCCGTGTGCCTCACTCAAGAGGTCTGGGGGAGGCTTCATTTAAAAATGATGGGAGCAGGTGAGCCTCAGGTAACGCTTTCTTATCTCTGAACCCACCTGTGAGCAGGGACCGCAGAGATTCTCCAAATACGGTCTGTGGAGCTCGACCTGGGATGGTGGGGTGGGGGGAGTTGAGGACTTAACCCTCCCTGTAAGCCCGGGGTGGTCTGTGGTGAGGCTAGGACTTTTGGGGAAAAGAAAGATCAGGGGAGAGCAGAGAAGTCGGCCAGTGCTGGGCTCCTGCAGAATTAGTGCCTACAAGTGGAGGAAGGAGCTCCACCCTTCGGTCTGTGTGGCATTCACTGTCCAGAAGCTACCACCTGTCTCTGTCGCAGACTGCTGCTTTCCACATATCCCACCCCCAGCCCCCCGCCTCACTCTCCTCTGCTCCTCTCTTCTCTCTTTCTTCCCTTTCCCTTCTTTCTTTCCCCTGTCCCCTCTGACTTCTTTCCTTTCAGCCTGATCCACTTGAGCTGGACTTCTATATTTAGGATTTATGTCCAGGTTACTTCCAAAAGTGACTTTAGGCCACTTAACATCCCCAGCAAAATCACAGGACAGTATAAAAAGAGATTACAAGGGAAATCAGATCCGTGAGAAGCATGGGAAACACAGTTTCTGCAGTCGAGCGATGAAAATGGCCCTGAGCTTGTGGGCAGCCTTGCAAAGGACAGGACACAGGGAGCTATGGGGTTCCCAGTGTCTGGTTAAAGAAACACATGTGCTGGTCAAGTGAGACAACCTTTGTTTTAGGTGTCAGGTCCTAGCAGAACTGAGTCTAAAGAAGTATCAAGAACAATATACAGTGTTTGTCTTTCTTGGTTGTTTGGCTTCAGAGACAGTTTTGAACCTCATCTCCCTTCTGTCCGTCAGGATTCTTCCTCCTTAAAGCTGGCTTCTGTTTCTCCTCCTTCTTGTATATACTTGACCTCCCTATCCTTCTCTTCTATTCTCTTTCCCGTGTTGAAGCTACTTGCATTTTTGTCTGTCTTTCTCAGCTTTCTGCACTTCTTCCTCACCCCTGTAGACATGCCCAATGACACTCACAAGCCTACAAGTAGCCTTTTCTTGCCTTCCCCTTCAGCCCTGTATTTATTAATGCATATATTTTCCATGTTGTTTGACACACAAGTTACTCTTTCTCCTTTAGTCTGTAAGGTGGCTGAAATTTCAAGCTGGGGAAACAATTTAGCCTCAGGCAAGGGGAAAAATTGATACAATTTACAGTGACCTCTTACAACCTCTTGTTTCATCTCCTGGTCCAACCCGAGGTGTTTTACTGGCCCTCTAGAAATCCCAGCATTTATAGGCCCTTATCACTCAGGTGCTAGGAAAACATATAGACTTAAGACCAAGATTCAGCAGACCAGGAGAAAGAGGTGGGTGATCAGATTGCTAGTGGCCCCCAACTCATGGTCTCCAATCTTTCCTGGAAGCTCATTACCATTCCAGCCCCCATCTTCCCTCACTCACACAGTTATTCCAGGTTAGGTGCTAGTCAGAGCAGAACAGCGCAGGGTTAGAGTCCACAGGTTGCTAAGTTTCAACAGAAGAGGGAGCCCTGGCTTATATGAAGACGTGGGCCTGGACACCTTGGCCTCACAGGGAAGGTCTGGGGTGGGTGTGGGGGGCCCTGGCGAGGCCGAGGAAGAGAATAGGAGAATGATGCTTGGGGCTCCTCAACCGTGGTCTCAGCCTCCCTGGAGGAGCTGTTCTGTATGCCTGCTGTCAGCTGCCGGTCTCCACACCCTCAACCGTTCTCAACCCCCCTGCAGGGAGAAGGCCTCCTGGGCACTGTCCTTCCACCCGTGCCAGCCACCCCCTGTCCCACTGCCGAATGAAGGCCATTCCAGGCGCCGCTCCTCCCTCCATTCCGCTCAGCTCTTCTTGCTGCAGGGCCACGCGCTGTTTAGCACTGTGCGTGTCGGGCCCACCACCACAGCCCCTCTCAGCCCTCAGCAGATGGGGGCGGCCAGCTGCCTCTTTAGGACAGTTGCTGCTTCCATTTATCCACATCACCCCTCTCCTCCAGTGGAATGGAGTTCCCGCCAGCACCGCCCTCCTCCATCGTCTGTGTCAGCCAGTCCTAGCCCATCCGTAGGGTGAAAGAACTCACCAAGAGCTTCTTCTGCCCTTGCAAACCCATATCAGCTACTTGTAACCATCTCCAAGGGATATGGCGTTGCTCCCTGTCCATTCATCTGCATGAGCTCCTCTTGACTTCCTTAAAGGGTCAAGAAAGCAACTTTTCTGCTTGTCGGATTTGTTGACGTCAGCTGTGTGAGCCCCAATGTGGGACAAGGGTGTCTCCTTCATTGCTTAAAGCTTATTTGTAAGGATGGGTCACTCCAGATGTGGGGAAGCAAGGGCTAGGATCACTTTTTTTAAGAAATCACCACTGGTGACTGGCCCAGAGTGCAGCCACACACCCTCCCTACCCCATATAGCAGCCATTTAGGAATGGTGGTTTTCTGGAAGAGACATTCCTGGAGTTGACTTCCTTATCCTTAGATTTTTAAATAAGAACTAAACACACACACCAAATTCCAGAAGCTCACGAGATGTGAACTCTAGGAAGAAAAGCACCCTTCTGTCCACTTAGCAATAAGAGGGAATCTTTTCCCACGTACCCTGGCTACTCCTACACCCCACCCCTCCCCCACTCCATTAATGTGAGCAATGAATTAGCCTGGCCACAGTCGGTCACTGTAGGCTGGTGGAAAATCCCCAGTGGAGGGCAAAGCCCTCCCATCAGATGCATGAATGTTTGCGAATGTTGGCTGCCACTGCCCACCCCTGCACTGAGTCTTTATGGACTACCCCTTGCCCACTGCCCGACCACTTCCACCTGGACACAACTTGCTCAAAGGCTGGTGACTTGTGGGCCATTCATCTACAACCACGTCCTGATGGAGCAAGAGGCCCAAGCCTAGGGGATGCAAGAACGACCCATTTCTTAAATGTTACCAGTCCCAGCCAACCTTTTGGTGACATTACGGTTAATTTTCCCAATTGAAAGTAAGCCAACAGACACTCAAACTGGTTGTGTAAATGTTGCTAGACTTTATGTGTTGTACAACTAAACATTGCTGTTTGAACAATAACTGTCTGAACTGTGTTTTATTTGTGCTCCTCAATCCTTGGCCAAATTAGCTATTACATCATCTCACTCATGTGGAGGGTGAGATAGGACCATGTTGGTAAGAAGCAGACACAGAAATTAGAGATGGAAAATTTTTGTTCATCTTTAGTTGGCAAGAAATTGGTTGCCAGGCATTATTCCCTGGAATTTTGTATCCAAAATAAGTTATAGATCTTTCACACGACCTTGAGGGATGTGGTACTCTATGTAGCCTGTTTCCTCCAATGGAAACAATGCTTATTTTCATTCAATTAATTTCCGAGCTTTCCCTCCTCCTTTTTCCAAAGGCATAAAACCAAAACTGTGAGAGGAGTGGATCCATCTTGCTAGAAACCTGCCTATTTTGCACTGAAGACTTTTTAAGAGTTAAGAATTTAAACTTAAAGCACTAGCTTTTCTCTTATCTTTTTTTGAACGTCAGTCAGTCCTTTCTGTCTATGAGGTTTACACTGTCTTCTATAGCCAGCAAATAACACAACTCTACCTGCACATTATTTCTCTGAATTTGAGTATGACAACCATATGCAATTGTGTTTGGATCCTCAACGTTCTATATGATGACCTCAAGGTATAAATGAATGGTGGATGTCAAGACTAGAGGAAGCAAGGTCAGTGGGCTCTTGGAGTCATTCAAGTTAAATGATGAGGGCCAGAACTGGAGCCACAAGGAGAAGAAAAGTGAGAAGATTTAAGAGACAGTTGGACTTCCCTGGTGGCTCAGAGGGTAAAGCATCTGCCTGTAATGCAGGAGACCTGGGTTCGATCCCTAACCTACTCCAGTACTCCTGCCCGGAAAATCCCATGGACAGAGAAGCCTAGTAGACTACATCCATGGGATTGCAGAGTCAGACATGACTGAGCAACTTCACTTTCTTTCTTTTCTTGGCAAACATAAAATATTACAGCTGAAAGAAACCTAAGAGTTCTAGTTCTTTCTTCAAACAGATAAGGAAACAAGGCTAGGAAGCATGATCATCTTGCCCAAGGTTATATACTTAGTTAACAATGCAGGACAGGACCTAGAGAGCAATGCGCGATGTTTGTTCCACTGCTTCACATCATTCCTATGGTAGTCATAATTAAAAATATATGTATACACATATATTTCTGAAATCAGGATACATCTTACAACAGATGTCAGTGGATTTAGCAGCTCTTCCCCTTAGAGTTACACTTTAAAATGGTGCATTTTATAACTGTTTAGTTGCTAAGTTGTATCTGACTCTTCACAACCCCGTGGTCTGTAGCCCACCAGGCTCCTCTGTCCAGATTTCCCAGGCAAGAATATTCAAGTGGCTTGCCATTTCCTTCTCCAGGGTATCTTCCTGACCCAGCGATCAAACCAGTGTCTCCTGTTTGGTAGGCAGTCTTTACCTCTGAGCCACCTGGGAAGCCCCTATTTTATAACTGACAACATCTTAAATTTGATGAAATATATGGTAGGTAATCCAGATGTTAACATCCTTTTGTTGGAAGACCTCTGGTGCTATTGGTGAAGTTCAAGGAAATAAGCAAACACACAACATTTTAGTTTTAAAAGCAACTCTGATAAAATGTATCACCTGATCCTCACAATCATCCTTTAGAGGAGGCAGGGCAGGTATGATGGGAGACACAGAGACAAAAGGCTCTCTCCATCTTGGAGCTGGAACGGACTCACTCAGGGTCGAAATCCCCCCTTGGATCTCCTCACTCAGCTCTTGCACCATTTCCTGGACGCTGCCTCACAAAAAAATGGCTCTGATTTCAGTCTTTCTCTGGGGGAAGAGAGTTCTGCTCGCCTCAGGAGAAGTGAGGAATCATTTCAAACTTTTTCTCCAAAGGGCAACAGTTTTCTGACCTGGGTCAGGAAGGGCGTAGGAAAATCCCGCTTTTAAGTTTGATTCCTGACAGGACCAATTCAAGTCCACACTCGTGGGCAGCGGGGCAGCTAGGCAGGGGCGACAGAGCAGCGGCCAGTGCGTCTGGCTGTGGGGACCACCGCCTCATCCCTTCCCCCTCGGCGCTCTGGGGGCGGAGCCAGCCCCCTGGACCCGCCCGCTTTCCCCTCTCGGCTGTCTCAACCTTGACTCTGCTGGGCCCTCTGACCGAGGCCCCTCACGTGACCAGCTGCCGCATTCCCTCACTCCGGGTCCTTGCGCCATAATCTCCGCCCTCCCCTTCAGAGCCCCGCCCAGCAGCTTGGCGCAGGCCCCGCCCCTTCCCATCGGCGGGGCGGCAGGAGGGGGCCTGGGCAGGATGGCCGTGAACCAGAGCCACACCGAGAGCCGTCGTGGGGCCCTCATCTCCACGGGCGAAAGGTGCCTGGAAGGAAGCCTGTGGAGCGGTCGGAGGGAGGAGAGGCCAGGAGAATTGGCGGCGCACAGACTCTCAGCCAATCAGAGACTTTCCCGCCTTTTTTGCGCTCATGGCAAGCGTAGCTCTTGCCGACCATTAGGGCCGGCGCTGCCTCGCGGGTGTCCTGGATGTGAAGGTGGTGGAGGCGGGGATAGGGGTGTCGCACGTGTGAAGGGCACGTGCCCAGGGAGTGAGCCGTGTGCTGCCTCAGGAAAAAGTTGGAAGTGCGGTGGCAGGAAAGGGAAGTCACACCGACCCTCGGGGTGGCATGCCGTGCCGTTAGGAGTGAGCTACCTTTGTAGAGGACGGCAGCAAGGTCCCAGGCTGCTGGGAGGTAGAAAAGGCACGAGTGTGGCTCTTTCTAGAAAGATCCTAAACTGTCCAGGGCCTCTCTTCACCCTCAGAACTTCAAAGAGCCCTCTCTCTTCTTCGTCCCCAATCAAGGAGATGGCTGGTCTTACTTTTTTGAAAAGATGGGGACCAAAAGAAGGCACGTCTGGGAAGAGTGATGTTCTCTCACCTCCCATGGCGGCCCTGGGGTTTGCACCCATGGCTTTGTGGAGCTGGCAGTGCCTGCCGCTCACCCGTTTCCTCCAGCCTCCGTCAGGTTCAGCCCAGAGTTGCCCATTTTTACTTCCCTACCCAATACCTCGGCCCCTGCTTCACTCCCCTCCTCAATCTCCTGCCCAGGCTGTTAGAGTCCTGTTCGAACTCCCCAACAGTTCTTAAATATGCTCCTCTCTCTGCTCAGATTTGCCCTCGTTTTCCTTTGCTCTCGCCTAGCTGTGAGACTCTGAAGCCCAATGCAGTGCTCAGGTGAGGCAAAACACACCCAGATTGCTTTGAATGCCTCTATCAGGAAGATCCTTTAAGACAGTACATCGTGCTGATGTCCAGATCTGTTTTTTCTATGCTTCCTTCCCCAGAATATTTTTTTGACAGATTTATACACTCTGTCAAGGCTGTACGTCCTCCCTTGGCCCTGAAGGACCGCTGCTATTTCGTTCAGTTTTCCTAGTAGTGAGATGATTGCCCACCATGCTGACGCCCTGCACGCTGGCCTGGAGAACTGAGACCTGTGGCTCTGTGCCTGGAAGCCACTTCTAATCTGGTGTTTGGGTGTCTTCTCAGCTGGGCTACGGGTTTGTCTCTCTGCTTTTCTGTTTGTGTGCTAGAGGCAAGGAATGAGGCATGGTCTTAAAAAATTATAACAAATATTGATTTTATGTGAATTATCTTTGTGGAGTCCTTTCTGTGCTCTCCAATGGTTGGCCTTATTGGGGCACTGTTCTAAAGGCTTTATGTTTATAATTGCTCTATCTGCAATGAAGATCAGTACGATTTTCCTCATTTCACAGGTGGAAAAACTGAAACAAAAAGTAATTTGCCTAAAATCATATGGTCAGGCATGTGGGAGAGCTCTGAATTTTGGTAGTGTGTATTCATGTCTCTATGCTGGCTGCCCCTCGAAAAGGAGGAGGACTATGTCTCTTTTTTTCTCCTCTGCAAGCAAAGCTCTGTCAGGGCTCCACCTTTTTGGATAGAAACTACTTTATAGAAATAGCTCGAGAGGAAGATTGGTTATATTTTGACTTCTCCTGACTATTCACAATATGCAGTTAAGAAATTCAGCACAGCTTGGCTGTGTTGTGAGGAGATTTTTTTTCTGATCCCAGCTGAAAAGTCATGAATGTATCAGCCAAACTGTACTGGTAAAAAGGAAGATACTGACTGAGTTTTGTTTTTTTTAAAATCCGTATTCTAAAATGTGCAGGTAATACCATTTAGAAAAATTGGGAAACATTTAATTACTCCAAATTCTTACATTAAGTGCTTTTAATATTTTGATATGTATCCTTTTGCATGTCCCCCTGTGGAAATACACACACCTTCCCCTATCAGACTGCTTTGTAATTTGTTTTCCTTATTTATTGATGTATTGAGAATGCTTTGCAGTATTGGCATCTATTAATACATCATTATTTTCAATGTCTGGTACTCCAATATGCAGACATTTTAGCTCAAGCCACTATCTGGGATAAGTCTGGTTTTAATTTGTCATTGCTATAAACATTGCCACAGTGAATTTCTTAAAGATTCACTTTTGTTCACCTATCAAAATGTTTCTTTCAGACATATTTCTGAAAGTGAAATTGTGGGGTCAGAAGACATAGACTTTTAAAAAATATTTATTTGTTATTTATTTAAATATTTATTTTTATTTATTTGGCTGTGTTGAGTCTTGATTTTGGCACATAAACCTTTGTTGTGGCCTGTGGGATCTTTAGTTGTGGTGTGCAGGATCTAGTTCCTGGACCAGGAATTGAACCCAGGCCTCCTGCATTGGGAGCTTGAAGTCTTAACTGCTGGACCACCAGGGAAGTCCCCAGAGGACAGACTTAAAAAAATTTTTTTACATATTTATATAAAAATCCTTGTAAAAATATTTTTAAATATTACACATTTTATATTTAACATATTTATAAACGGAAATATATTTATTGCAAAATCCCCCTACAGTTTCAGTTTCAGTTCAGTGGCTCAGTCGTGTCTGACTCTTTGCGATCCCATGAACCACAGCACGCCAGGTCTCCCTGTCCATCACCAACTCTCGGAGTTCACCCAAACCCATGTCCATTAAGTTGGTGATACCATCCAACCATTTCATCCTCTGTCGTCCCCTTCTCCTCCTGCCCTCAATCTTTCCCAGCATCAGGGTCTTTTCAAATGAGTCAGCTCTTCACATCAGGTGGCCAAAGTATTGTAGTTTCAGCTTCAGCATCAGTCCTTCCAATGAATATTCAGGACTGATCTCCTTTAGGATGGACTGGTTAGATCTCCTTGCAGTCCAAGGGACTCTCAACAATCTTCTCCAACACCACAGTTCAAAAGCATCAATTCTTCTGCATTCAGCTTTCTTTATAGTTCAGTTCTCACATCCATACATGACCACTGGAAAAATCCCCCTACAGAACTGTATCAATTTACATTCTTTTTAATACTTTGTGTCCAATTTCACCTTGCCGACACTGAATGTTAATCTTTGATAGCTCTGTCAGTCTGATAGGAAAGGAAAGGAAAGTGAAGTCGCTCAGTCGTGTCCAACTCTTTGGAACTCCATGGACTGTAGCTTACCAGGCTCCTCCATCCATGGAATTTTCCAAGCAAGAGTACTAGAGTGGGTTTCCATTTCCTTCTCCAGAAGATCTTCCTGACTCAGGGATCAAACTCAGGTCTCCTGCGTTGCAGGCAGACACTTTACCATCTGAGCCACCAGGGAAGCTAGTCTGATAATGGAATCCAAATAATGAAATCTTTTTTTTAAGTTTTATTGCTAATGAAATTATTTTTGTCTTATGGTTATTGACTATATATGTATTTGGTGAATTTTCTTGGTTCATAAATATCCTCCACTTCTTGGCTAATTTGTTCATCATTTTTGTGTGGTAAAAACACATAACAAAATTTACTATCTTCAGTTCAGTTCAGTTCAGTNATCTTTTTTTTAAGTTTTATTGCTAATGAAATTATTTTTGTCTTATGGTTATTGATTATATATGTATTTGGTGAATTTTCTTGGTTCATAAATATCCTCCACTTCTTGGCTAATTTGTTCATCATTTTTGTGTGGTAAAAACACATAACAAAATTTACTATCTTCAGTTCAGTTCAGTTCAGTCGCTCAGTCGTGTCCGACTCTTTGTGACCCCATGAATCGCAGCACGCCAGGCCTCCCTGTTCATCACCATCTCTCGGAGTTCACTCAGACTCACATCCATCGAGTCAGTGATGCCATCCAGCCATCTCATTCTCGGTCGTCCCCTTTTCCTCCTGCCCCCAATCCCTTCCAGCATCAGAGTCTTTTCCAATGAGTCAACTCTTCGCATGAGGTGGCCAAAGTACTGGAGTTTCAGCTTTAGCATCATTCCTTCCAAAGAAATCCCAGGGTTGATCTCCTTTAGAATGGACTGGTTGGATCTCCTTGCAGTCCAAGGGACTCTCAAGAGTC
>SJYT01064098.1:734470-814412 GCA_006410635.1 Cephalophus harveyi
GGGGTGTCTCCCCCCGGCCGCCACTGGCCTCGTAAGTGTGGCAGCTCCTCCCGGCCGCAGCCCTGACCTCGGACCACACGGGGTGTCTGCCCCCAGCCGCCACTGGCGTCGGATGCGGGGTGGCTCCACCCAGCTGCCGCCCTGACCTCAGACGCCCCTGACCTTGGTCGCGGGGTGTCTCCCCCCGGCCGCCACTGGCCTCGGATGCGCGGTGGCTCCACCCAGCTGCCGCCCTGACCCCAGACGCCGGGTGTCCTCTCCCGGCCGCCGCCCTGACCTCGGACGTGGGGTGTCGCCTCCCGGCCGCCCCTGACCTCGGACACGGGGTGTCTCCTCCCGGCCGCCACTGACCTCGGATGCGGGGTAGCTCCACCCAGCTGCCGCCCTGACCTCGGACGCCGGGTGTCTCCTCCCGGGCCGCCACTGACCTCAGCACAGGGTAGCTCCTCTCGGCCGTTCCTGCGCCGTGGCAGCCTGGCACTCTAGGCTGCTGTCCCCGACCTCGGACGTGGGGCAGCTCTTCCCGGCCACGCGTAGAGCGCCGGCCCGGCTCTCGCAGCGGACCGCGTGTAGATGTTTTCTTACTATCTTAGCCATTAAAAAATAAAAATTGTATATAAAGTATATAACAATAATATAATGTACACAGTGAAATGATTATTGCAGTCAAGTTAGTTAACATTTCATTTCCTCAAATAATTACCTTTTTGTTTTAGTGTGATGAAAGCACTTCAGCATATTTCCAGTGTTCAGTACAGTATTATTAAATATAGTCTTCACCCCTGCGTATTAGATCTCTAGACTTATTCATCTTCAGTTCAGTTGAGTTCCTCAGTTGTTTCCGACTCTTTGCAGCCCCATGGACTGCAACATGCCAGGCTTCCCTGACCATCAGCAACTCCCAGAGCTTGCTCAAACTCGTGTCCATCGAGTCGGTGATGCCATCCAATCATCTCATCCTCTGTTGACCCCTTCTCAGGCTGCCTTCAATCTTTCCCAGCATCAGAGTCTTTTCCAGTGAGTCAGTTCTTTGCATCAGGTGGCCAAACTATTGGAGCTTCGGCTTCAGCATCAGTCCTTCCAATGAATATTCAGGACTGATTTCCTTTAGGACTGACTAGTTTGATCTCCTTTCAGTCCAAGGGACTCTCAACAGTCTTCTCTAACACTATAGTTCAAAAGCATCAATTCTTCTGCATTAAGCTTTCTTTATGGTCCAAGTCTCACATCCATACATGACTACTGGAAAAACCAGAGCTTTGACTAGATGGATCTTTGTTGGCAAAGTAATGTCTCTGCTTTTTAATATGCTGTCTAGGTTGGTCATAGCTTTTCTTCCAAGGAGCAAGCATCTTTTAATTTCATGGCTGCAGTCACCATCAGCAGTGATTTTGGAGACCAAGAAAATAAAGTCTGTCACTGTTTCCATTGTTTACCCATCTATTTGCCATGAAGTGACGGGACCGGATACCATGATATTTGTTTTTTGAATGTTGAGTTTCAAGCCATCTTTTTTCTCTCTCCTCTTTCACTTTCATCAAGAGGCTCTTTAGTTCCTCTTCACTTTCTGCCATAAGGGTGTTGTCATCTGCATGTCTGAGGTTATTGATATTTTCCCCAGAAGTCTGATTCCAGCTTGTGCTTCATCCAGTCGGCATTTTACATGATGTATTCTGCATATAAGTTAAATAAGTGGGGTGACAATATACAGCCTTGATGTACTCCTTTCCCGATTTGGAACCAGTCCGTTATTCCATGTGCAGTTCTAACTGTTGCTTCCTGACCTGCATACAGGTTTCTCAAGAGGCAGGTCAGGTGGTCTGGTATTCCCATCTCTTTCAGAATTTTGCACAGTTTGTTGTGATCCACATAATCAAAGGCTTTGGGGTAGTCAATACAGCAGAAGTAGATGTTTTTCAACTCTCTTGCTTTTTTAATGATCCAGCAGATGCTGACAATTTGACCTCTGGTTCCTCTGCCTTTTCTAAACCCAGCTTGAACATCTGGAAGTTCTTGGTTCAGGTATTGTTGAAGCCTGGCTTGGAGAATTTTGAGCATTACTTTGCAAGCGTGTGAGATGAGTGCAATTGTGCAGTAGTTGGAGCATTCTTTGGCATTGCCTTTCTTTGGGATTGGAATGAAAACTGACCTTTTCCAGTCCTGTGGCCACTGCTGAGTTTTCCAAATTTGCTGGCATATTGAGTACAGCACTTTCACAGCATCATCTTTTAGGATTTGAAATAGCTGAGCTGGAATTCCATCACCTCCACTAGCTTTGTTCGTGGTGATGCTTCTTAAGGCCCATTGGACTTTGCACTCCAGGGTGTCTGGCTCTACATGACAGATCACACCATCGTGGTTATCTCTGGGTCATTCAGATCTTTTTTGTATAGTTCTCATGCATATTCTTGCCACCTCCTCTTAATATCTTCTGCTTCTATTAAGCCCATACCATTTCTGTCCTTTATTGTGCCCATCTTTGCATAAAATGTTCCCTTGGTATCTTTGATTTTCTTGAAGAAATCTCTAGTCTTTCCTAGTCTATTCTTTTCATCTGTTTCTTTGCATTAATCACTTAGGAAAATGTTCTTATTTCTCCTTGCTATTGTTTGGAACTCTGCATTCAGATGGGTGTATCTTTCCTTTACCTTTTGCTTCTCTTCTTTTCTCAGCTATTTGTAAGGCCTCCTCAGACAACCATTTTGCCTTTTTGCATTTCTTCTTTTTGGGGGTAGTTTTGGTCACTGCCTTCTATACACTGTTACAAACTTCCATCCATAGTTCTTCAGTCTATGACTAGACTATCAAGATCTAGTCCCTTGAATCTATTTGTCACTTCCAGTGTATAATCTTAAGGGATTTGATTTAGGTCATACCTGAATGGTCTAGTAGTTTTCCCTACTTTCTTCAATTTACTCATTTTACATAACTCTAAATTTGTATCCTTGCCTAACATTTTCCTCATCCCCTCAACCCCCCAATAACAACTGTTATACTCTTTACTTCTATGAATTTGATTTTGTTTTAGATTCCACATGTAGGTGAAATCGTATAATTGTCTTTGTCTCTGTTATTGCACTTAGCATAATGTCCTCAAGGTTCACCCATGTTGTGGCATGTGACAATATTCCTTCCTTTTTAAGCCATTGTATATATATACCACATTTTGTTTCTCCATTCACTGATAGACTTTTAGATTGCTTCCTCCTCTTGGCTATTATGAATATGAGTGCACAAATATCTTTTTGAGACCTTGTTTTAAATTCTTTTTGATATATACCCAGAAGTGGGATTTCTGGACCATGGAGTAATTTTTGAGGCAACTCCATACTGTTCCATAGTGCCTGAACCACTTTACAATCCCACCAAGAGTGCACAGAATTTTCAACCTGTCAATATTCTAGGCCACAAACACCTAGGATATCTTTTTCAATAGTCGTCATCCTAATAGGTGTGAGGTGATATCTCATTTGTGGTTTTGATTTGCATTTATCTGATGATTAATAATGTTGAGCATCTTCTCATATTTTTTGCTATTTATATATTATTTTGGAGAAATGTCTATTTAAATCCTCTGTCCATTAAAAAAATTTTTTTTTTCTTTTAAACTTTTTATTTTGTATTGAGGTATAGCTGGTTATAACAGTGTGATAGTTTCAGGTGAAAAGCAAGAATACTCAGTCATGCATATACATATATCCATTCTCCCCCAGACTCCCCACCCATCCAGGCTACCACATAACACGGAGCAGAGTTCCATGTGCTATACAGTAGGTCCTTGTTGGTTATCCCTTTGTCCATTTTTAAATTAGATTAGTTGTTGTTGAGTTGTATGAGTTCTTTATATATCCTAGATCGGCTGTGTGTGTGTGTGTGTGAGCCAGTCTTTTGTCACTCAGTCAGGCAATGTAAAACTGTCTTAATTTTTACTTCCTGACTGGACAGAGCCTCATTGTCAGCCAGAGGTAACTGTTCTAGAGCCTTCTCAGGTTTCTTCTGAGCATGAACCCAGCCCTGATATGTGAAAGCACCCAGTCTGTGATGCTTTCTAGCTTCCCGTGAACATGTTAGAGGTTTTCAAAGCCTTTATTCCTCAAAGCATCTCATTCCCCAGTCTTTTTTCTTGTCTTTTAAGTTTTTTATTGTTTGCCCCCCAAAATCATCTTTTGCCCCACTTAACAGCTCTCACACATCTTGAAATGTTGTTTAACAAATGTGCCCTGGGTAGCTGCCTTAATCCTAAGAGAATTCTGAGCTAGTCCTCCAGGGAACCCCTGGACAGGTCAGAACAGAAAACCACAGTAAGGTCTCTTTTCCTCCCCTCACCCCAGTACTTTGTACTTATACTGAGAATGTGGGTTGTTGTTTTTAGAGCTGTGCCAAGCTAGGGAGTGGAGGAGTACTGGGGTAAGTTGAAGTGCACAAAGCTCTTATCTGACGCTCTTATTTTTTTCTTGATTAAACATTCCCCTAGTTGTTAAAAGCTTTGATTAGATTCTAGAGTTCTAGACTGGCTTTTAGAGTTCCCTATTCCACTATTGTTGCTGACATCCATTTTTTCATAGTCTTTTAAGAAGCGCTTTTTAGCCATATACTATCACCCTAATTCCAGTTCTTATTACCTCATATCAGGACTATGTTAGTTCTTAAATGGATCCCTCTGACATATCACCATTTCCTTGATCATGTGACCTACCTGCTGAGACAGCTGCAGGTCACAGTTCTGCCTTGCCTGTTGAATGATGTCTCTAGCTCTAGTCCCAGCGCGGGTCCAGCTTTATCTCACTATTCCTCCTAATCACACTTCCATGATGTTTTGATAAATTCACGCAGGTAGGCTGCTCCCAAGTATACAGTGTTCTTTCCACTGATGCTGTTTGCACCCCATCAGGACTGTCCCCTACCCTCACTTCTGCCCAATGAAACACTATTCATCTCTTAAGAATCAGCTAAAATTTCAACTTTTCTATAAAATCATTCCTAATTACTTCTATCAAGAGCTGATCTCTACCTGCCATGATATTTTGTTCCGCCTATGTGATGCATATCATGTTTTTCTTGCATTATTACTTATAGTCATGTTTTCATTCATTCATTCTTTCAATGAATATTAATAGCATATATATATATGTAAGGGAAGGGAAAAAACCCCAATAGGATTCTGTAAGAGTAGGATGGGTCCAGGTTTTTCAGGTTAGGAGTGAAGGGAGAACATGGCAGACATATCAGAGGATCCTGTAGCTCACTTGATATGTCTCACCTTCTTTACCAGAGTCCAAGAAACAGTTTCATTAACACAGTGCTTTATATAAAATGCACAAGAAGTATAAGAATTAGTGGACTTTAAGAATAGAATTAGGTTTGCTAAGAAAGAAAAAAAAGAAGAACCCAGTGATAAAGAGGAAGACAAGTGTGAGTTGTCAGAGAATAAGATCATTTCAATTCCTTTCTATTTTAATAAAATAGTAGCAGTAGCACCAGTAACAGCCAATAACCTCCCTTCAGGCTAGAAGCTGCGCCGAGAGCTTTGTTTGTGTCTTTTCGTATAACTCCTAAACTGCGTGCTGTCCGCCTTTCTTTTCTGCAGTGTCTTGAAGCAGTGTGAGGATGTGGACCTCTGCTTCCTGCAGAAACCAGTGGAATCCTCTCTCTTTAATGGCACAAAGAAAGGAACGTTGTTTCTCACTTCATACCGGGTAATTACTCTCTTTTTAATCTAATTTATTTTTCGTGGTTTTTTTTTTTTTTTTCACTCTGCTGGGTCTTCATTGCTATGCCCGGGCTTTTTCTAGTTGTGGTGAGTAGGGGTTACTCTGTAGTTGCGATGCTCGGGCTTCTCATTGCAGTGGCTTCTCTTGTTCAGGAGCACAGGCTCTAGGGCACTCGGGCTCAGGAGTTGTGGCACACAGGCTTAGCTGCCCTGTGGCAAGTGGAATCTTCTTGGACTAGGAATCGAACCCATGTCCCCTGCATTGGCAGGCAGATTCCTAACCATTGAACCCCCAGGAAAGTCCCATAACAGGTAATTTCTGCTTCTCCTTTGATCTAATTAACTCTACGTTTATTTCCCTTAAAAGGGAGAGAGGTTAAACCTTGACTTTCAGAATGTTTTAAAACGTTTCCACTTAGAGATTTTCCTTGTTGAAGAGTGATGGAAGAAAATCTGTGATGTTTCTCAGTTAGGCCAGGATGCCAAAGCAGCCTTGACTTTAGAGTTGTTCTTCTATGTCTCAACCCATGGACGAATCGCATTCCTTTCCCAAAGTTTCTTTCCTTTCTTAGGTGGTCTTCGTGACTTCACACTTAGTCAATGACCCCATGCTTTCTTTTATGATGCCGTTTGACCTGATGAGTGACTGCACCATTGAACAACCAATTTTTGCCCCCAACTACATTAAAGGAACCATTCAGGCAGCTCCGGGTGGTAAGTGTCCCCCTCAGAAGTGTATTTTTTCTCAAAAGCTTACGGAAAGTTTAAGATTCAGACTCCATTGGGTGGTGCTTCTCTCCATGTTTTTGGCAGTGCTTCTGTTACCAGCGTGCCAGCCTCTTAGTGAGTGTCTGCCATTTCTCCCTCCAGGTGGCTGGGAAGGACAAGCTGTTTTTAAGTTATCCTTCAGGAAAGGAGGTGCCATCGAATTTGCCCAACTGATGGTAAAAGCTGCCTCTGCTGGTGAGTGATGCTGATGAAGATATCAAGCTCTTTGGGATTTGCAGACCTGTATGACTGGAATAGGATGGTTAACTAGTGAAGACTTCTGGCCTCTGTGGTCAGGACGTTGGTATTTCCCCACGTTGTTGTTGTTTAGCCGCTAAGCTGTGTCTGACTTTTTTCAACTTCATGTACTGTGTAGCCTGCCAGGCTCCTCTGTCTGTGGGATTTCCCAGGGAAAAATACTAAAGCAGGTTGCCATTTGCTTCTCCAGATTTCACATGTATCCAGTGGGTATTTCCTGAGCCTACTGACTGTGTACCAAGTACCCTACTACATGCTAGGGACCTAAGATTTAGTCCTTCCTTAACCTGAAGACGTTCACAATCTAGTGGGAATTTACAGTCAGACACCCGAATGATTTTACCTTAGTAAATCATTCGGATAGTCTCTTGTCCGTTTAAGTGGCTGCATCATTGAGTACTCTTGTTTTTGGTGGAGTTACCTTGGCTCTTCTTCCTCTGGCATGCCTTCTTGTCTTCTCTCTGGCTATAGCTTTGCTCTTCTTGGGTTTAATTCTCATTTTTCACGGGACTAAAGCATGGGAAGAGATACTGTCAAGTCCTGCAGCACTGATCTGATAGATGTACCAGAGGACTCTTTCAAACTTAGAATACAAGTAATCTTTTAATTCAATGTGGCTTCACTTTATATCCCTCACTCTCTCAGTTTTTGTATTCCAATCCAGCTGGACTTCTTTGCACCTTGCTCTCCCATCTCTGAGCCTTCAGGCTATTTGCTCTGTCTGGAATGCTCTTCCTCTTTCTCCCTTGCTTTCTACCACCAACTCCAATCTAGTTAAGATGCACATGGTCTGGTGGAAATAGACATATGCAAGAATAATACATTATCCTGTATTATGGTGGGCTTTCCTCGTGCCTCAGAGGTAAAGAATCTGCTTGCAATGCAGGAAATACAGAAGTGGATTGGATCCTTGGGCTGGGAAGATCCTCTGGAGAAGGAAATGGCAACCCACTCCAGTATTCTTGCCTTGGAAACCCCATGGACAGAGGAACCTAGCGGGCTACAGTCCATGGGGTCACAAAGCGTAGGACACAACTGAGCACATCCCACCCAGTTAAGATAATGCTAGCTATTGAAACAGATAAACCCCAAATTATCAGTGACTTAAGATAATGGTGGGGAAGGAAATGACAACCCATTCCAGTATTCTTGCCTGGGAAATCCTATGGACAGAGGAGCCTGGCTGGTTGCAATCCATGGGGTGGCAAAAAATCAGACATAACTAAGTGACTAAACAAACAGCAATAAGGTAATGGATATTACCGCTTACATAAAGGTCAGTTGGGAGCTTCTCTGACAGTTCAGTGGTTAAAACTTCCCCTTTCATCGCAGACAGTGTGAGTTCTATCCCTAGTCTGGAGCTCAGACCCCACATGCCTCAGGGCCAAAAAAGCAAAGCATAAAACAAGCAGTATTGCAACAAATTCAATAAAGACTTTAAAAATGGCTCACATCAAAATAAATCTTAAAAAGAGGCCAATCAGCAGCGGTTAAAGGGACCTCTATTCCACACAGCGCTTCAGGGACCCAGGGTAGTAGAGTCTCATCATTAACACATGGCTTCCACAGCCTCTTTGGGTGGTCAGCAGAGTGAGGAAGAGAGTAAAGATCTCACTTGGGATGTTTTCATGGGCCAGGCATAGAAGCTGTGTACACTGCTTCTGGTCAAAAGCCATAGTGCAGAAATTAGTGTGGCAGGTTGACAATGGCTCTGAAAATATAATCCTCAGAATCTTTGAATGTTACTTTGTAAAAAAAAAAAAAAACGACTTTTCAGCTATAGTTAAGGATCTTGAGATGAGAGAATTACTCTAGATTACTCAAATACCATCAAATACTAAATACCATTAAAGTGTCCTTATAAAAGAGATGCGGAGGAGACCAACAGAAGCTTTCTTTGGTAATGTCATTGTTGTTGTTCAGTCGGGGTAAGTCATGTCCCACTCTTTATGACCCCATGGACTGCAGCATGCCAAGCTTCCCTGTCCTTCACTATCTCCCAGAGTTTGCTCAAACTCATGTCCACTGAGTCACTGATGCCATCCAAGCATCTCATCCTCTGTCGCTCCCTCCTCCTCCTGCCCTCAACATTTCCCAACATCAGGGTCTTTTCCAATGAGTCGTCTCTTCGCATCAGGTGGCCAGAGTATTGCAGTGTCAGCTTCAGCATCAGTCCTTCCAATGCATATTCAGGGTTGATTTCTTTTAGGATTGACGGGTTTGATCTCCTTGCTGTCCAAAGGACTCTCAGGAGTCTTCTCCAGCACCACAGTTCAAAAGCATCAATTCTTCAAGGGTGCTCAGCCTTCTCTATGGCCCAACTCTCACATCCATACATGATGACTGGAAAAACTATAGCTTTGACCATATAGACCTTTGTTGGCAAAGTGATGTCTCTGCTTTTTAAAACACTGTCTAGGTTTGTCATAGCTTTTCTTCCAAGGAGCAAACATCTTAATTTCATGGCTGCAGTCACCACCTGCAGGGTACTGCCATGATGCTGGCCTTTAATGGAGTTATCTTGACAACTTGATAGAATCCTCACTTGAAAATTTTTTCTGAATCCCTATTATGGTGGGTGTTATGCTAGGCCTTCAATAAGCACAGGAAAATATACACAATCACTGTCTTCAGGAAGCATGCAGTTGAGGACAAGGACAAAATATATTTTAAATCTTGTATCCTGGGAGCATTGCCGAACACTCATGTAACATGTTGGTTAAAACTCTGTTAATTATTTGGTTGATAGTTGCTGTATATCTGTCTTAAAAGAATTAAAGAGCCCTTATTTTGCCAAATTTGTCTCCTCAGCTGCCAGAGGAATTCCACTTGGAAGTGTAAATTACTGGTTTGACACTTCAGGACTGTACATAATTACTGTCCCAGGGGCTGCAGTGTGCTCCTCACAGACACCTTGTCCAGGTGAGGTATGGCAGGGAGGTTCTTCCTGGGAGGTGGAAAGGTGTGCTAAGGGCTCACAGATCTAATCATGGATAGCTTGCCTCCAACTCTGCTGCAAGAGAAGCAGCAGAGTTTTGGAGGTTGGAAAATGGTTGAGTCCATGATTTCATTTCCAGATTCAAACCCGGTGACAAGCTAGTAAGTGACCGGCTTTCCATTTCAGACTTTGTTGTTGTTCAGTCACTCAGTCGTGTCTGACTCTTTGCAACCCTATGGACTGCAGCACGCCAGGCTCCTCTGTCCTTCACCAGCTCCCGGAGCTTGCTCAAGCTCATGTCCATCGAGTCAGTGATGCCGTCCAATCATCTCATCCTCTGTCATCCCCTTCTCCTCCTGCCTTCAGTTTTCCCAGCATCAGAGTATTTTTTAATGAGTTAGCTCTTTGCATCAGGTGGCCAAAGTATTAGAGCCCCTTGCAGTCCCAGGGACTCTCAAGAGTCTTCTCCAACACCACAGTTCAAAAGCATCAATTTCAGGCTTACTTTGATGTACAAATATGGAGGATATCGGGCAACTCTCATCAGTAGGAAGTCACTTCTGCTTACAACCTGAGCAGAAATGTGTGCTCTTGGATACTTCCCCATTCCTCTCTCATACAAGCACAGCCATCATGCTTGTGCCATGCCCTTCATCCTCACTGAAGACTCCAGTCCTGGGCTTTGTGACCTGTACCCTTTCCTGTAGCAATTGTGTCTGTCCACAGATGCTGAGCCATGTTCCCCAGAGCTGTAGATCAGTACTCTCAAATGTGGTTCACAGTCTGTGGGTGAACCATGAAAGGTCTCCCAACAGGCTGCCAACAGACCCCCAGATGCAGGCCATTTCTTGGGTTTTCCTTGGAGCCTGACATGCATGTCCATCAGCATTTAGTTTGTATACAACTGATGGGTAGTTATTTCTGGTTATAGTTACCTTAATCTTTAAGTGTTAATCTACTGACATTCAAAATTTTGAAGTAAGTATTGCTGAGGTTTTATAAAAATGTTTTTAAGTTGAAATTTGTATAACATACATTTAACCATTTTACGTATAATTCAATGGTATTTAGTGTATCACAGTGCTGCGCAGCCATCAGCTCTCTCCAGTTTCAAAACTTTTCCAGGACTTTGCTGGCAGTCCAGTGGTTGATCTGCCCTTTCACTTAGGGGGTGCAGGTTTGATCCCTGGTCGGGGAACTAAGATCCTGCATGCTGTGCTGCACAGTCAAACAAACAAACCAAATGGAAAACGTTTCCATTACCCCATAAGAATACCCCACACCCACGAAGTAATCATTCCTCGTTGTCTCCTCGCCTTTGTCTCTTGGTTTCCTCTAATCTGCTTTTTGCCTTTTTGGATTTGCCTGTTCTGTGTATATCACATAAAAGAAGCCAAGCAACATGTGGCTTTATGTTCGGCTTATCTCACTTAACATGATGTTTTCAAGGCTCGTCCAAGATGTAGCATGTATCAATACTTCACTCTCTGTGTTTGACTAGTGCTCCACTGTGTATATCATAGTTTGTTTTTTCATTTGTGCATTGATGCACATTTGGCTTGTTTCCACCTTTTGATTATTATGAGTAATAGCTGTTATAATCATTTGTATATAGGTTTCTCTGTAGACATAAGTTTTCATTTCTCTTGAGTACATACTTAGGTTTGGAATTATTGGGTGATATGGTAATTCAATGTTTAACTTTTTTGAGAAACCATCAAACTCTTTTTCCACAGCAACTGCACTGTTTTTTTACTCTCACCAGCAATGTACAAGTTCCTGTTTCTCCATATCGTTGTCAATGCTTGTTATTTTCCTTTCTTTTTGCTATTTGTTTATATTAAAGTCATCCTAGTGAGGTGAGGTGATATCTCATTATACTTTTAACTTGCATTTTCTTAATGACCAATGGTTTTGAATATCTTTTCATGTGCTTGTTGACCATTTGTGTATCTTCTTTGGAGGTGTATCTATTCAAGTCCTTTGCCCATTTTAAAATATTTATTTATTTATTCATTTTTGGCCACACTGTGTTTGTTGCTGCTCTTGGGCAGCAAGCAGGGGCTACTTGTTTTTGCGTTGTGCTTCCTTGCAGGCTTCTCATTGCAGTGGCTTCTCCTGTTGCAGAGCATGGGCCGTAGAGAGTGTGGCACAGGCCTCGTTGCTCTGCAGCATGTGGGACCTTCCTGGACCAGAGATTGAACCCACATCACCTGCATTGGCGAGTGGATTCTTAACTGCTGCACCACCAGGGAAGCCCAAAGTGTGGTGTTTAATTTCCAGAAATTTGTGAATTTTCCAGTTTTACTTCTGTTGTTGATTTATAAATTAATCCCTTTGTGATGAGAGAAGCTACTTTGTATGACATCTATCTTTTAAAGTCTATCCAGACTTAATTTGTTACCTAATATATGGTCTATTCTGAAAAATATCACATGTCCTCGAGAGTACCAGGGTCCCAGGTGGCACTAGTGGTAAAGAATCCGCCTGCCAGTGCAGGAGACATAAGAGATGTAGGTTCGATCCCTGGGTTGGGAAGATCACCTGGAGAAGGGAAAATTCCATGGGCAGAGGAGCCTGGTGGGCTACAGTCCATGGGGTCACAAAGAGTTGGACACGCTGATCAACTGAGCATTTGAGAGTAATGTGCATTCTGTTGTTGGGTAAAGTGTCCTATGTTTGTTAGATCCAGTTGGCTTGATGTGCTTTTTCAGATCCTCTACTTTTTATTTATTTTCTCTCTGGTTCTATCCATCAGTGTGAGTGAGGGATATTGAAGTCTTCAACTATTACTGTAAAATTGCTTCTTCCTTCAATTCTGTCAGTTTTTGCTTCATATATGTGATGGTCTGTTATCAGCTGTGCAAATGTTTATAATTGTTATCTTATTTTGCTGTACTGAACATTTTATTAATATGTAATTTTCTTCTTTATTTCTTAACGATGTAAAGTCTATTTTGATGTAAAGTCTATTTTGTCTGATATTAGTATAGTTACTTTTGCTCTCTTTTGGTTACTATTTACATGGAATATCTTTTTTCATCCTTTACTTTTAATTTATTTATGTCTTTGTATCTAGAACAAGTCTCTTAAACACATAGCATGTAGTTGAATCATGAATTTTCATTCATTCTGCCAATCTCTGTCTTTTGATTGGGGAATTTAATCCACTTGCATTTAAAGTAATTACTGATGATGGGAGCCTTCAGTTCAGTTCAGTCACTCAGTCACGTCCGACTCTTTGTGACCCCATGAATCGCAGCACGCCAGGCCTCCCTGTCCATTTTTTTTTTTAGTGTGCCTACCATGGGAGTTACATTTAACATCCTAAAGTTATAACACTGATTTGAATTTTCAGTCTTAACTTCAATAACATACACATATTCTGTGCCTTTACAAGCCCTCCATCTCACTCCTTTTAGTTGATACCACAAAATTATATCTCTATACACTGTGTCCCCAAACACATAATCTAATATTTCCTTTAAATGCATTAGTCTCTTAAGTTACGTAGAAAACAAAAATGAAATTACAAACCTTTGTTATAATAATATTGACCTTTATAATTGCTCAAAGATTTACCTTTATTGAGATATTTATTTTTTCATATGGCTTCAAATTATTATCTAGTGTCCTTTCATTTGACTCCCTTAAGCATTTCTTGCAGGACAAATCTAGTTGTAATTAACTCCCTCAGGTTTTGCTTATCTGGAAACATCTTACTTTCTTTCTCTATCTGAAAGGAGTTTGGCCAGATATAGGATTCTTGTTGGATAGTTTATTTCTGGCCTCCAACATTCCTGAAGAGAAATCTGCTAATCTTATTGAGGATCTCTTGTATGTAATTATTCACTTCTTTCTTGCTGCTGTCCCTTGGACTGCAAGGAGATCCAAACTGGAGCTGACGGATCCTTTTCCATCCTAAAGGAAATCAGTCCTGAATATTCATTGGAAGGACTGATGCTGAAGCTGAAACTCCAATACTTTGGCATATTGAGGATCTCTTGTATGTAATTATTCACTTCTTTCTTGCTGCTGTCCCTTGGACTGCAAGGAGATCCAAACTGGAGCTGACGGATCCTTTTCCATCCTAAAGGAAATCAGTCCTGAATATTCATTGGAAGGACTGATGCTGAAGCTGAAACTCCAATACTTTGGCCACCTGATGTGAAGAGCTGACTCATTTGAAAAGACCCTGATGCTGGGAAAGATTGAGGGCAGGAGGAGAAGGAGAAAACAGAGGATGAGATGGTTGGCTGGTATCACCAACTAAATGGACATGGGTTTGGGTGAACTCCTGAGTTGGTGATGGACAGGGAGGCTTGGTGTGCTGCGGTTCACAGGGTCGCAGAGAGTTGGACACGAATGAGCGACTGGACTGAACTGAACTTGCTGCTGTCAAGAGTCTCTATTTTGTAAGTTTGACTATAATGTGTCAGTGTGGATCTCTTTGAGTTCATCTTATTTGGAGTTTATTGAGCTTCTTGGATGTTTATATTCATGTGTTTCATCAGGTTTGAGAAGTTTTCAGTCTTTATTTCTTCAAATACTTTCTCTACATCTTTCTCTCTTTCTTCTTTTTCTGAAACTTCCACAATGTATATGTTGGTCTCCTTGGTAGTGTCCCACTGGTCCCTTGGGCTCTGTTCACTTTCCGTCAATCTTTTTCTTTCTATTTCTATCTACAGCTTTTATTGTTCTATATTCAAGTTTACTGGTTCTTTCTTTTGCCTATTCAAATATGAATTTGAATCCCTCTAGTGAATTTTTCATTTCAGTTATTGCACTTTTTAGCTCCAGAACTTCATTTGTTTTGGTTTCCTGTTATGTTTTCTAACTCTTTACTGATGTTTCTATTTTGTTCATATATCACTTTCCTTGACTTTATATACATTTTTCCTTTTGTTCTTTGAGCATCTTAATAATGATTCTTTTATTTTTTTTCTAGAGAGCATAAATATTAAATATGGATTATAGAAAAATAACGACAGTTATCCATTCATGTTGACACAGTTAAATCATTTTGGGAATGTAGTCAAGGAAATAAATAAAACCCATGTTTATTATAATATTAATTGGAAAGTTGGAAGCAACATAACTTTCTGACAATCAGGTAGCACTTATCATAAGTAGCATTTATCCATATGATAAAATATCATCCAGATTTTAATCTGTGAAATACATTAATGATATAAAGAACTTTCTTGGCAGTCCAGTGGTTAGGACTTGGCATTTTCGTTGCTGAGAGCCAGGTTNAAAGCTGTTCCCTCTCTGGTCGACTGAGCTAAACAGTCCTGAAGGCATGATGCGTTTCCCTCCTTCTTATCTCACAGCCATAGTTTGTATGCTTCCTATTGGCCTAAGCCACCACTGGTGAGGTGGTCCTATAGAACTCATCTGGTATTTGAAGATGACGTAAAGAGGCTCCAGGCACATGCTAAAGCACTTCAGAACCTGTCTCTTATACACATCTAGATGTGTATAAGAGACAGTCTTAATAATGATTCTTTTATTTTTTTTCTAGAGAGCATAAATATTAAATATGGATTATAGAAAAATAACGACAGTTATCCATTCATGTTGACACAGTTAAATCATTTTGGGAATGTAGTCAAGGAAATAAATAAAACCCATGTTTATTATAATATTAATTGGAAAGTTGGAAGCAACATAACTTTCTGACAATCAGGTAGCACTTATCATAAGTAGCATTTATCCATATGATAAAATATCATCCAGATTTTAATCTGTGAAATACATTAATGATATAAAGAACTTTCTTGGCAGTCCAGTGGTTAGGACTTGGCATTTTCGTTGCTGAGAGCCAGGTTCAATCCCTGGTTCGGAAACTAAGAATCCCACAAGTCATGCAGAGCAGCCAGGAAAAAAAGAGAAAAATAATATAAAGAACATTCTCACAATGTCAAGTAAAAAGAGCCAGATTTTTAAAAATTATATGATTGTCATAATCATGACTGTATACAAAATATTAACAGAGATCCTACCTATAAATATACCAAAATAATAAATTTTTGTCTTTGATGATGGAATTATAGATGACTTTTAAAAATTTATCTCTTCTCTATTTCCCAAATACATATTCCTCATTGAGCTTTTTTTTTATGATCAAATCAAACTTTACTGAGTTAAGTATGTATCTGTGTACAACTATTAGTATGTAGAGATTTAACTATAGGTTATTTTCATGTTAATTTGGATTCCTCCACAACAGGAAATGTTAAAGCATCCAACTGGTGATGACTGAAGGATAAGGCTTTTGCATTGTTCTGTCTGAATTCTCTTCCTGTGTCAGTCTGCTTCAGTATTTTTTTTATCTTCCACCTCTTTCTTACTTATTCCTTGTCTGCTCTAAAAAATGAGTAACTGATTTTTTTTTTTTTCCTTCTCAGCATATCCAGTTGTGATCTATGGATCCCCACCACCAGGATATAGAGCCCAACCAGGGGAATATGGAGCCTCACCTGGGGGATATGGAGCCCCACCTGGGGGATATGGAGCCCCACCTGCGGGATATGGAGCCCCACCAGCTGGAAATGAAGCCCTACCCCCAGCATATGAAGCTCCATCTGCTGGAAATACAGCTGCCTCTCACAGATCTGTGGCAGCTCAGCAGGAGACTTCTCTTCCCTCTACCTCATCTTCTCAGGTCCATTTACCACCTTCTCAGAGTTAAACCTTGAAGATTCACCAAGCAAAGGGCACCCTAAAACTGAAGACCCAGGTAGGTGGCTGAAGTCCCATCCCAGGTAGTTGTCAAACCCTTTGGAAGGGCAACCTTAGAGGGAAGATGAAGCTTTACTTCCGTGCCTGGATTTTAGAGGCCAAGTCAGTTCTTGATTGGGCTTCCCTGGTGGCTCAGTTGGTAGAGAATCTGCCTGCAATGCAAGAGATGCAAGTTTGATCCCTGGGTCGGGAAGATCCCCTGGGAGAAGGAAATGGCAACTCACTTCAGTATGCTTGCCTGGGAAATCCCATGGACAGAGGAGCCTGGCAGGCTACAGTCCAAGGGGTTGCAAAGAGTCAGACACAACTTAGTGACTAAACCACCACCACCACCACCACCACCAATTCTTGATTAGATGGGCTAAAGGAGAAGCACATTCGTACAGCTAATTCTCCAACAATTTGGTTGACACTGGCTGCATTTTTTTAAATTACATTTTTTTAAGCATGCCTTGAGTCAGTTTGGAAAAACTGTTCTGCATTTTCCCCTCTCCAGTTCAAGAAACATCCATTATGCTAAGTTTGCTAGGAACTAAGATATATGTTAAAAATATCAGGTTGAGGGATTTTCCTAGAAATCCAGCAGTTAAGACTTCATGCTTCCAATGCAAACGGCATGGGTTTGATCCCTGGTTGGGAAACTAAGATCCCACATGCCATGTGGCAAGGCCAAAAATTTTTTAAAAATCAAGTTGAACACTTATTTTTCATAGCATTATTTATATTAGTGAAAGGATATAACAACTTAAATTTTCAGTAGTAAGAGAGAATTTCACAAATTATACAATGAAATGTTGTGCAGCCATTGAAAATGATATCTAAAGGTAGGGGAGGCCTTCTTTAAGAAGACCAAAAACAATGAAGCAATAGAGGAAAACAGTGATAAATTTGACTATATCAAAATTTTAAACTTCTATATGACCAAAGTTAGAAGATAGGCAATAGACTGCTGCTGCTGCTAAGTCACTTCAGTCATATCTAACTCTGGGCGACCCCATAGACGGCAGCCCACCAGGCTCCCCCGTCCCTGGGATTCTCCAGGCAAGAACACTGGAGTGGGTTGCCATTGCCTTCTCCAGTGCATGAAAGGGAAAAGTGAAAGGGAAGTCACTTAGTCATGTCCGACTCTTAGCGACCCCATGGGCTGCAGCCCACCAGGCTCCTCCGTCTATGGGATTTTCCAGGCAAGAGGACTCGAGTGGGGTGCCATTGCCTTCTCCGACTAGACTAGGAGGAACTAATTGCCAACATATATATTAAACAAAATAATTGTAGTCAAATAATAAGAAGAACTTTACAAATCAACTCAAAAGAAAATATGGACAGAAGATGTGAATTCTCAATTAACTGAGGCAGTAGCCTCAAGAAACATTTGAGGACTTCCTCGGTGGCACGGTGGATAGGAGTCCACCTTCGGATGCAGGGGACATGGGTTCAATCCCTGGTTTGGGAAGATTCCACATGCCAAGAAGCATGAGAAGATGTTGAACTTGACTTGTGTTAGACAAATGAAACTTGAAATGAAAAACAATTTTTATCTCTAAAGATTCAGAAGCATTAAAAAGATTGAAACAGTTGATGAGATGACTCCCACCTTGGGCCTTTTCCCATGCTCCTTGTTACAAACTGCTTGTGAGTGGCATCCATCCAAGTGAGAAACTGGTGTAGGCTGCCATGGAAATCACTGCACAAAGGTAGCCCCAACTGGCAAGGGATGGTCTGGGTTTCTGGACTCTGTATTTTTCTAGTAAAGGAACCCAGCTCTTGCAGATCTAAAACTATGGCCCATGGACCAATAATATTCAGGTATGTGGCCATAGAGTTCTTTCAGCATGAGTTGGAATTTCTCAACCTTGTTCAAAGTTGTACTGCAGTGAGAACTATAGTAACTTGGTCTCACTGGACCATTCCATTTCTTTTAAAAATATTTATTTATTTGGCTGTACTGAGTCTTAGTTTTGGCATGTGGAATATAATTCCCTGACCAGGGCTTGAACCTGGGGCCTCTGTGTTGAGACTGTGGAGTCTCAGCCATTGGAGCACCAGGGAAGCTTCCCCAAATACCTTTTAAAAGTTAAAATATTTCTACTCTTGATTTAGCAGCTTCACTCAATATCCATCCCTAAGAAAGGGAAAGATATACCCATTTGAATTAGAGTTCCAAAGAATAGCAAGAAGAGATAAGAAAGCCTTCCTCAGTGATCAATGCAAAAAAATAGAGGAAAACAATAGAATGGGAACGACTAGAGATCTCTTCAAGAAAATTAGAGATACCAAGGGAACATTTCATGCAAAGATGAGCACAGTTAAGGACAGAAACGGTATGGACCTAACAGAAGCAGAAGAAATTAAGAAGAGGTGGCAAGAATATACAGAAGAACTATACAAAAAAGATCTTCATGACCCAGATAACCACGATGGTGTGGTCACTCACCTAGAGCCAGACATCCTGGAATGTGAAGTCAAGTGGGCCCTAGGAAGCATCACTACGAACAAAGCTAGTGGAGGTGATGGAATTCCAGTTGAGCTATTTCAAATCCTGAAAGATGATGCTGTGAAAGTGCTGCACTCAACATGCCAGCAGATTTGGAAAACTCAGCAGTGGCCACAGGACTGGAAAAGGTCCGTTTTCATTCCAATCCCAAAGAAAGGCAATGCCCAAGAATGCTCAAACTACCGCACAATTGCACTCATCTCACACGCTAGTAAAGTAATGCTCAAAATTCTCCAAGTAGGCTTCAATAGTATGTGAGCCGTGAATTTCCAGATGTTCAAGCTGGACTTAGAAAGGGCAGAGGAACCAGAGATCAAATTCCCAACATCCATTGGATCATCTAAAAAGCATGAGAGTTTTAGAAAAACATCTACTTCTGCTTTATTGACTACCCCAAAGCCTTTGTGTGGATCACAACAAACTGTGGAAAATTCTGAAAGAGGTGGGAATACCAGACCATCTGACCTGCCTCTTGAGAAATCTGTATGCAGGTCAAGAAGCAACAGTTAGAATAGGACATGGAACAACAGACTGGTTCCAAATCAGGAAAGGAGTACATCAAGGCTGTATGTTGTCACCTTGCTTATTTAACTTATATGCAGAGTACATCACAAGAAATGCCGTGCTGGATGAAGCAGAAGCTGGAATCAAGACTGCTGGGAGAAATATCGATAACCTCAGATATGCAGATGACAACACCCTTATGGCAGAAAATGAAGAAGAACTAAAGAGCCTTTTGATGAAAGTGAAAGAGGAGAATGAAAAAGTTGGCTTAAAGCTCAACATTCAGAAGATGAAGATCATGGCATCTGGTCCCATCACTTCATGGCAAATAGATTGGGAAACAATGGAAACAGTGACAGACTTTATTTTTGGGGGCTCTAAAATCACTGTAGATGGTGACTGCAGCCATGAAATTAAAAGATGCTTACTCCTTGGAAGAAAAGTTATGACCAACCTAGACAACATATTAAAAAGCAGAGACATCACTGCCAACAAAGGTCCATCTAGCCAAAGATCTGGTTTTTCCATTAGTCATGTATGGATGTGAGAGTTGGACTATAAAGAAAGCTGAGTGCCAAAGAATTGATGCTTTTGAACTGTGGTGTTGGTGGAGACTCTTGAGAGAGTCCCTTGGGCTGAAAGTAGATCAAACTATTCAATCCTAAAGGAAATCAACCCTGAATACTCATTGGAAGCACTGATGCTGAAGCTGAAACTCCAATTCTTTGGCCACCTGATGTGAAGAGCTGACTCCTTGGGAAAGACCCTGATGCTGGGAAAGAGTGAAGGCGGGAGGAAAAGGGGATGACAGAGGATGAGATGATTGGATGGCATCACCGACTTGATGGACATGAGTTTGAATAAGCTTGGGAGTTGGTGATGGTCAGGGAAGCCTGGTGTGCTGCAGTCCATGGGGTCGCAAAAAGTCGGACACGACTGAACGACTGAGCTGAAGAAATACTTGCACATGTGCACAAAGTTGTATGTGGGAAGATTTCATTACATTCAATGTTTCTAAGGGCACCAAATTAAAAATATCCTATATGTCTGTTAATAGTAAATATTAAATAAGCTATAGTATGTCCATGCCATGGCACGGACCAGTGGTTTCACTGCAGGGGGCATGGGTTTGATCCCTGGTCAGGGAAATAAGCTCCTGCATGCCACTTGGCCAAAAAAATAAATAAATAATTTCTTGAACTGAATAAAAATGAAAATACAACATACCAAATTAAAAATTTATATGGGGAAAGTAATAACTTTTTTAAAATAAAAAAGAGAGCAGCTGGCTGCTGCTCTTCCTCTCTAAGTTACCAGCATTGAGTCATGTATGAGTCTAGGAAACTGGAATGTCAGTAGCACAAGGGAATGTCAATAGCACTGCCAGTATGCCCAGACTGGCACATTATGCTCCTTAGCATTGAAGGCCCTGCACGATCTGGCCCTTCCAGTGACCTCTCCAGCTGCGTGATCCAGCAGAGCATGACCTTTGCCTCTTCCTTCCTCTCTGCATGTCCTACTCATCTTTCAAAAGAATCCAGACGAGTTCAGAAAAAGGAAGCCCCATAACTGGGCTTCCTTGGTGGCTCAGCGGTAAAGAATCCACCTACAGTGCAGGAGATACAAGAGACACAGGTTCCACCCCTGGGTTGGGAATATCCCCTGGAGTAGGAAATGGCAGCCCACTCCAATGTTCTGCCTGGGAAATCCCATGAACAGAGGAGCCTGGATGACTAGGGTCACAAAGAGTCGGACACAACTGAGCACCTGTGTGCGTGCGCGTGCGCGTGCATACACACACACGCCCTCCAGGATAATTGCACTTCTGCTGAACTTGTATTGTAACCTGGAGTGTTTCTCGTGAAATACCGTGCCAATCTTATTGGGATCGTTTGTGTGCTCATCTCCTCCATAACCTGTGAGCTCCTTGAAAGCAGAGCCTGTATCTCATTGCAGGGGCCCCTAGCAGAAGGCATAGCATAGAGTGGGTGAATAAACATTCCTAGAGCAAATAAAGGCATGAATAAATTGTGTTTCTTGGTTTACGATATACACATACAACACATTCATACCTCCTTGAGTTCTGGTCCTCAACTGAAGATTATAATTTGCAGAATCAGTTTTGCTTGGCAGACAGAGAGGATTAGAAATTAAAATTTCAGGGACTTCCCTGGTGGTCCAGTGCAGTGACTAAGACTCCAGGCACCCAATGCAGATGGCCGTTTCCATCCCTGGTTGGAGAACCAGATCCCACATGCCACAAATAAGAGTTCTCATGTCGCAACTAGCGATCCTACATGACACAATGAAGATCAAAGATCTTGCATGCCTCAACTAAGACCTGGTGCAGCCAAATCAGTAAATATTTTTTAAAAAGAAATTAAAATTTCAGACTTTGTAACAAGAGTTGGTGAGGATGTGAAGAAAAGGGAACCTTTGTAAACTATTCATGGGAATATAAATTGGTGTAGCCACTCTAGAAAACCATATGGAGTGTCCTCAAAAAACTAAAAGTAGAACTACTGTATGATCCAGCAATTTCACTCCTGGAATTTCATTATCTGAAGAAAATGAAAACACTATTTCATAAAGATATACACATGCCAGTGTTCATAGTAGCATTATTTACAATAGCCAAGATATGGAAGCAACCTAAGTGTCAATCAACAGATGCATGAATAAAAAGGATGTGATACACACACACACGCACATGCACACGATGGACTACTACCCAACCATAATAAAGAACGAAATGTTGTCATTTGCAACAACATGAATGGACCTAGAGGATATTATACTAAGTGAATTAGGTCAGACAAAGACAAATACTGTATGATATCACTCATATGTGGAATCTAAAAGATAAAAATATAAAACAAAGTAGTGAATATAACGAAAAAAGAAACAGACTCACAGATAGAGTGAACAGACTAGTGGTTATCACTGGGGAGAGGGAAGGGGAGGGGCAAGATAAGGGTAGGGTTCGTACTATGTATAAAATAAGTTACAAGGATATACTGTGCAGCACAGAGAATTTAGGCAATATTTTATCATAACTATAAATGGAGTATAATCTTCTTTTTTTCTTGGCTGTGCTGCACGTCTTGTAGGATCTTAATTCCCCGAGAAGGGATTGAACCAGGGCCCTGGCCTTGAAAGTGCCAAGTTCTAACTACTGGACCACTAGGGAATTCCAAAATGGAGTGTAATCTTTAAAAATTGTGAATCACTATGTTGTACCCTGAAACATATAATATTGTAAATCAACTATACCCCAATTAGAAATTAGTAAATAAATTGACAAACAAAAAAATTATTTCTTCAGATTTTGAAGAAAGCTGTTCCCTCTCTGGTCGACTGAGCTAAACAGTCCTGAAGGCATGATGCGTTTCCCTCCTTCTTATCTCACAGCCATAGTTTGTATGCTTCCTATTGGCCTAAGCCACCACTGGTGAGGTGGTCCTATAGAACTCATCTGGTATTTGAAGATGACGTAAAGAGGCTCCAGGCACATGCTAAAGCACTTCAGAACTGTATCTCACCGTAACAATCCAGTGAGGTGTTCCTATATTCATGTTACTGCTAAGCACAATGAAGCTCGGAGACCTTAGGAAACCAAAGAATCCCAACTGTTGAGCAGTGGAGGCAGGATATGGGACCCTAACCTCTGACTTGGGAACTGCTCTTTGAGCATCTCCTTTTCATCCCACAGGTGCCAAGTGGTAGGAGGTGTTCGTGTGCACGCAGTGGCCTGATCTTCTCCACACACCTGTGAGGTCCTGGTGAGCTGAGTCCCTTTCCCTGCTGCAGACTTGATCAGAGGGCTTAGAAAATCGAGTGTGTCAGAGGTGGTTTAGCAGGTCAAAGGAGGGCTCAGATTTCTCACGGGACCAGAAGACTGGCTCCAGATCTGTGGCTGCCATGTAACAGAGCTGAGAGTCTGGGGTCAGCTGCTCCTGAGTCAGCTCAGGTAGCCTAGGAAAAAGAGAATCCCAAGATCTTTGGCTATTCATGGCCTCACGCCCTCCTGCCTCTTCACAGCCTCAGAGTTGAAGGCTCTGATGCATTAATTGCCTCTGTGATGGCCCTGAGTAACGGGTCCTTATAACAGATGGAAGGTGAAGAGTTTGAGAGGCAGTGATTATATCAATTGGCCAAAATGGCTTTAACTGTCTCTCCATGCCTAGCATCCCGACAGGCACTTCACATGCATAATCCAGTGAGGTGGGTGCTTGGACTCCAATCTCATATATGAAGAAACTGCGGTTGAGGGAGAAGCAAATTGCCAAAGGCATACAGCTGGCTAATAACTGACAGGGCGGGATCTGAACTTGGGTTTCCCTTTTCATTCACACGCTCGTTTGTTGAGTGCTTTTTGTGTGCCATTTCTGTGAGCTTTGGTGGTGGTGGTTTAGTCACTATGTCGTGTCTAACTCTTACGACCCCATGGACTGTAGTTCGCCAGGCTCCTCTGTCCATGGGATTTCCCAGACAAGAATACTGGAGTGGGTGGCCATTTCCTTCTTTAGGGGATCTTTCCAACCCGGGTCTCCTATATTGCAGGCAGATTCTTTACCACTGAGCCAACAGGGAAGCCCTCTGTGTGCTTTGTGTTCAACAAAATGAACGAAAATTCCTGCTCTTATGGAGCTAACATTCTAGCAATACTAAAACACTGTCTATTTTATGTATATATACTATATGTATTATATATTATGTGATGTGATGATATAACTAGGCACATTACATTCAAACTGCAGAAAAAGCAAAGACAGAAAACTTATTGAGAGCTGTGAAAAATATAGAGCAAAGTAAGGGAGACTGGGAACCCTGGGGGGTGGCAGAGGGAGCAGATTGTGTCTTGTTGAGAAGGTGACATTTCAGTAACGATCTGAAGGGTGAAGGAGGTGAGGGAGGTGGCCATGCAGATATCTGGGGAAGAGTGCCCTAGGCAGAGGGAACAGCTAGCGTAAAGGCAGCTTAATTCCAGGTGCCTCCCCTTATACCTAGTGCCTCAAAACATAGATGAAGGTGAGAAGACGACTCCTGTGCTCAAGGAAGGAAGATGCTTGAAAACAGACTGCAAGCCAACCAGAGTGAGAGAGCTGTGAAGTGGCACGTAAAACAGCTTGGGGATGGAGACTGACTCTCTTTAGAAAACAGGCCTTCTTCCTGCCTCTGACCTGAGCAGAAAAGAGAAATCGCTGGAACCAAAGAGGCTAGGGTCACCCTGCTTAGACACCCTCGATTAAAGCCTGCTTGCTGTTGCATACCTTGGCCGTGGCCCCGGCTCTCTCCATTTCTGAGGGCATCGCTGACATGCATCTCCTGATGCTGGTCCCTTGGGGCCTCCCAGGAGGGCAGCTTGGATGTACCCAGGCTCTCAGCTTCAGGGTGGGCACTGCACTTGTCTGGTTCCCAGAGAGTTGGGTCTTAGTGCTGAGGTCTCCGAATCCTCTTGATGGAGCACTTGTCCAAGTCAAGGAAGCCTATTCTCTGGCTCTCCGTGGAGAGGCAGGCCAGAGAATTGATGCGAGAGCCTGTGGAGGGACCACTTGTTTGTTGTACTGCCCCATACTGTATTGCCATGGGCTTACTAAGGATCAGTTCAGCTTAAGTATGTACTGAGGCTGCTTTCTGCCAGTCCTGTACTCTAAGGAATCTGACACGGCCTGATCTTGAGGACTACACAGAGTGCTCCAGAGATAGATAATTTCATTACATTTCCCAAGTGTCCACCTTATCCTGAACTCCACCCACCCCTAAAACGTAAGACGGAAGCAGGTAGGTACCACACCCTCTGTGTGGTCCCCCTGGGGAGGTTGTCTAGACCTCCCCCTGTTGGCTTGCTCTGCTGGTCTTATTTTCCCTGGTCCTCAGACCTCTGATATGGCCTTGGCATACCTCAGTATAGGAACTATTTTAAAAATATTTCTGCTCAAGCTTGGGTTTCTCCATTAGACCTAATTCTGGCATAGACTCCTGGCTTTAACCTGATGACCAGTAAGAGAGACACTTCTAATTCCAGACAAAAGTGCAGTTGATAGAGGTCTGCACAGGGTTTGGAGGAGGAGTTCTGGCCAGCTTGAGCTGGCTCTGTAGGCTTCCTGAAGAAGGGGATGCCTGTGTTGTTTTGTTTTTTAAAAATATTTATTTATTTATTTCATGGCACTGAGTCTTAGTTGCTGCATGCAAGATCTTTTAGTTGCAGCATGTGGGATCTAGTTCCCTGACCAGAGATTGAACCCCAGCCCCTTGCTTTGGGAGCTCAGACTCTTAGCCACTGAACCACCAGGGAAGCCTCCCCTGTGTTGTTTTGATGCCCCAACCAGGAAGGCCTTTATGGTCTAGTCTTAGTAAGGGAACTAGTCCATGTACATGGATAGGAAAAATCAATATTGTCAAGATGCCAGTTCCTCCTAATTTGGTCTATTGATTCAACATAATCCTAATCAAAATTCTAGCAAGTTATCTTGTAGATATCAACCAACTGATCCTAGATTTTATATGAAGAAGCAAAAGACCAGTAACAGCCAATCCAATATCAAAGAACGGCAACAAAGTTGGAAAACTGTCTCTATACAACTCCAAGACTTTATATAAAGCTACAACAATCAAGACAGTATGGTGTTGGTGAAAGAATAGACAAACATCAGTGAAACAGAATAGAAAGCCTAGAAACAGACCACACAAATGTAATCAACTTATCTTTGAAAAAGAAAGACAATTCAGTGGGCGAAGGATAGTCTTTTCAACAAATGGCACTGGAAAAACTGGATATGCACATGAAAAAAAAATCTAGACACAGATATTTTACAAAAATTAGCTCACTGTGCATCAAAGACCATAAATGCTAAATTATAAAACTCCTGAAGATAACATGAGAACAACTAATGACCTTGGCTTTGCAATGAGTTTTTAGAAACAACACCCAAAATCACTATCCATGAAAGAAAAAATTGTTAAGTTGGATTTTATTAAAATTAAAAAGCTCTGCTCTGTGATGGACACTGTTAAGAAAATGAAAAAAGTCACAGACTTGGAGAAAATATTTGCAAAAGACATCTGGTAAAGGACTAATATCCAAAATATATAAAGAATTCCTACAACTGAACAATAAGAAAAATGACCCAATTAAAAATGGGCAGAAGGAACTTTCCTGGTGGTCCAGTGGTTAAGAATCCACCTGCCAATGGAGAAGATGCAGGTTAGATCCCTAGTCTGGGAGGATTCCACCTGCCACGGAATCTTGTGGAATCTTCCAAGTGCCGTGCACCACAACTGCTGAAGCCCTAACACTTTGGAGCCTGTGCTCCGCAACAAGAGAGTAGCCCCCACTTGACACAACTAGAAAAAACCCGTACACAGCAACGAAGACGCAGCACAGCCAAAAAGAAAATGGGTACAAGATCTCAACAGCTATTTCACCAAAGAAGATATATGGATGGCAAATAAGCATATAAAAAGATGCTTAGCATCATATGTCATTCAGTTCAGTTCATTCGCTTAGTCGTGTCCAGCTCTTTGCGACCCCATGAATTGCAGCACACTAGGCCTCCCTGTCCATCACCAGCTCCCGGAGTTCACCCAAACTCATGTCCATCACTTCGGTGATGCCATCCAGCCATCTCATCCTCTGTCATTCCCTTCTCCTTCTGCCCCCAATCCCTCCCAGCATCAGAGTCTTTTCCAATGAGTCAACTCTTTGCATGAGGTGGCCAAAGTAAAAATGAAGTCTGACACTGCTTCCACTGTTTCCCCATCTATTTCCCATGAAGTGATGGGACCAGATGCCATGATCTTCGTTTTCTGAATGTTGAGCTTTAAGCCAACCTTTTCACTCTCCTCCTTCACTTTCATCAAGAGGCTCTTTAGCTCCTCTTCACTTTCTGCCATAAGGATGGTGTCATCTGCATATCTGAGGTTATTAATATTTTTCCCAGCAATCTCGATTCCAGCTTGTGCCTCTTCCAGCCCAGTGTTTCTCATGATGTACTCTGCATATAAGTTAAATAAGTAGGGTGACTATATACAGCCTTGACGTACTCCTTTTCCTATTTGGAACCAGTCTGTTGTTCCATGTCCAGTTCTAACTGTTGCTTCCTGACCTGCATATAGGTTTCCCATTAGGAAACTGCAAATTAAAACAATGAGTTACAACTACACATCTATTAGAATGGCTAAAATTCAAAACACTGTCCATACCAAATGCTGGCAAGGATGTGAAGCATCCATTCATTTGCTGGTAGAAATATAAAATGGCATAGCCACTTGGAATACAGTTTGGTAGTTTCTTATAAAACTAAACATACTTGGGACTTCCCTGGCAGTCCAGTGGTTAAGACTCCGTGCTTCTATGCAGGGGGTTTGGGCTTGATCCCTGGTCGGGGAACTAAGATCTTGCATGCCACATGACTTGGCGGGAAAAAAAAACCCTACAAACAAACAAAAAACAACTAATCATACTTTTACCACATGATCCAGCAATTGAGCTCCTTGGTATCTATCCAAATGAGCTGAAAAACTATATCCTCACAAAACTCAACATAAATGTTTATAGTAGCTTTATTTGTAATTGCCAAGATACAGAGGCAACCAGATTGCTGTTCTTCAGTATTCGAGTGGATAAACAGTGGTACATCCATACAACGGAATATTTCCAGCTATAAAAGGAAATGAGTTATCAAGTTATGAAAGCATACCTTGAAACAAATTGCCAAGTGATAGAAGTCAATCTGAAAAGGCTACATACTGTATAACTTCAATTCTTTTTTTTTTTTCAAACAAACAAAAAAATCCAATTGCATTGACTTTTATTTATTCATGTTGTCACCTGAAATGGTATCTATTGCATTTAAATGCTCATTAATGTAAATGGCTGAGCAAATCCATTTTAATGGATATCCAATCCATTAAAAAAAATCCAATATCCGCATAGTTGCAGTCACTTCAATTCTCTACATTCTGGAAAAGGAAAAATTATGAAGACTGCCAAAATTACGGAGACTGAAAAAGCGGGTGGTTTGGGGGCTGAGATGGGGGTAAGGAGGGATGAGTAAATGGAGCACAGAGGAGTTTAGGGCAGTGAAACTTTTGTGCAGGACTGTAATGGTGGCTACAGGTCAAGACCTATAGAATGTACAACACAAAAGGTGAATTCTAATGTAAATTATGGACTTTATTTTTTATTTATTTTTTAAAATTTGTCCATACCACGCAGCTTTTGGGATCTCAGTTCCCCAATCAGGTATTGAACTCTGGTCACGTCAGTGAAAGCACCTAACCACTGAACCACCAGGGAATTCCCTTAAGGACTTTAGCTAGTTGTATACATCAATGTCACCGTCAGTTACAACAGATGCACTATACTAATGCAATATGCCAACAGTGAAGATACTGGAGGAGACCTGAGGGAAGAGAGGGTGTGTGGAAACTCTCTTCCCGATTTTTCAGTAAGCCTAAAATTGCTCTTTTGAAAAAGGGGATGAGGGGAGACATGAGAACTGGGAAACCCATTAAGAGCGAGAGCCTGTCACTTCCCAAGGCTTCCCACAGAGCTCTTCTGGGCTTAGTGGCAAAAACCACAATGTGGAAACGTCAGGCCTAAATAATGACTTATTCAGGTGCCCTTCCAAAGTGCTTTACATGAATGGTCTCATTTTATTCTCTAGCACAATCCTACGAGGTAGGAACTATTAACAGCCGTGCTTCATAGAAGAGGAAGTGGAAGCACAGAGAAATTGAGTAACTTGTTTAAGATTGCTGTAAGTGGAGCCAAGATTTAGATCTAGAAACTAGAATATATAACTAAATCACCATATGCAACTTTTTTCTCATTCTACAAACTAGACAGCCCATTTTAGTGAGGCAAATCATTCTAGTTTATTATATTGCACATCCTGACTCAGTATAAATAACCTCTATTCCAACCTGGGCAGTATAGGATCTCTTTCAGCTGGGAGGTCAGTCTTTGCAGGACCCCTCCCATATACAGCCTCTCCAGGGACTGTATGGGGAAATAGTTTCTGAAAATGGGTTGAGTTTCTTTAAACAGGAATCCAGTTTTATTGTTTTTATCAGGGGAATCTAGAAATGTTAAACTGTTGCTAGAGGCAGTGTTATGAAATAGGTAATTTTCAACCACTCCCTATTTAACGCCATTGTCTCCTGTCCACTGCCACTCAGTCATGGGGGTCTGGCCAGTCCCTCTTTCTTCATCTTCACTACAACGCCCCCGTCCCTGTCTTCCTGTCTCTCACCTGGATCTTTGAATGGCCAGTTCCAGGCTCCCTGGGTACTTGTTAAGGTCCAGCCAGGAATCAGAAACCACACCAGTGACTTGAAGAGAGATCTGGTCCACTGCTGGTCCACTGACACTCTCTATTGAATTTTTCATTTCATTCATTGTATTCTTCACCTCCAAAATTTCTGTTGATTCTTTTTAAAACTGATTTCTATCTCTATTAAACTTCTCATTTTATTCATGTGTTGTTCTCTTGATCTTGCTGAATTGCCTTTCTGTTTTCTTGTCACTTACTGAACTTCCTTAAAACAGCTATTTTGAATTCTCCATCAGGTAAACTGCGGATCTCCATGTCTTTGAGTTGTTATTGTTGTTCAGTCACTCAGTCATGTCTAGCTCTTTGCCACCCCATTGCCTGCATCATGCCAGGCTTCCTTGTCCTTCACTATCTTCCAGAATTTGCTCAAACTCATGCTCATTGAATCAGTGATGCCATCCAACCATCTCATCCTTTGTCATCCCCTTCTCCTCCTGCTCTCAATCTTCCCCAGCATCAGGATCTTTTCCACTGAAAAGATTTTTGCATCAGCTTTTTGTATCAGGTGACCAAAGTATTGGAGCTTCAGCTTCAGCATCATTCCTTCTAATGAATATTCAGAGTTGAATTCCTTTAGGACTGACTGCTTTGATCTTCTTGGTGTCCAAGGGACTCTCAAGAGTCTTCCCCAACACCACAGTTTGAAAGCATCAGTTCTTTGGGGCTCAGTCTTCTTTATGGTCCAAGTCTCCCATCCATCCATGACTACTGGAAAAATCATAGCTTTGACTATATGGACCTTTGTGGCAAAGTGATGTCTCAGCTTTTTTTATTTTTTTATTTTTTATTTTTTTTAATTTTTACTTTATTTTACTTTACAATACCGTATTGGTTTTGCCATACATTGACATGAATCCACCATGGGTGTATATGAGATCCCAATCTTTACAACATCTAGGTTTGTCACAGTTTTTCTTCCAAGGAGCAAGTATCTTTTAATTTTGTGGCTGCAATCATCATCCACAATGGTTTTGGAGCCTAAGGGAATAAAATCTGTCACTGTTTCCACTCTTCCCCCATCTATTTGCCATGAAGTGATGGGACTGGATGCCATGATCCTAGTTTTTTGAATGCTGAGTTTTAAGCCAACTCTCTCATATTCCTCTTTCACCCTCATCAAGAGGCTCTTTAGTTCCTCTTCAGTTCAGCTCAGTTGTGCCCGACTCTAGCGACCCCATGGACTGCAGCACGCCAGGCCTCCCTGTCCATCACCAACTCCCCGAGTTCACCCAAATTCATGTCCATTGAGTCGGTGATGCCATCCAACCATCTCATCCTCATCCTTCTCCTCCCACCTTCAATCTTTCCCAGCCTCTTCACTTGCCACCAAGAGTGTTATCATCTGCATATCTGAGGTTATTGATATTTCTCCCAGCAATCTTGATTCCAGCTTGTGCTTCATCTGGTCTGGCATTTCACATGATGTACTCTGCATATAAGTTAAATAGGCAGAGTGAAAATATACAGCCTTGATGTACTTCTTGCAGTTTGGAACCAGTCTGTTGTTCCATGTCCAGTTCTAACTGTTGCTTCTTGTATGTTACAGGTTTCTCAGGAGGCAGGGCGGGTGTTCTGGTATTCCTATCTCTTTAAGAATTTTTCACCGTTTGTTGTGATCTACACAGTCAAAGGCTTTAGCGCAGTCAGTGAAGCAGACGTAGATGTTCTTTTTGAATTTCCTTCTTCTATGATCCAATGGATGTTGGCACTTTGATCTCTGGTCCCTCTGTCTTTTCTAAACCCAGCTTGTACATCTGGACATTCTCAGTTCATGTACTGTTGGAGCCTCGCTTGAAGGAGGTTGAGCTACCTTGAACGAAGCCAGTTCCTAGAAGACGGTTGTGATCCTTTGGTCGTGTCATGTTCCTTTGGTTTTTCATGTTCCTTGAAGTCTCGAGTGGTTTTCTTCACACTTGCAGTAGCAGTCACCCCTCCAAATTGTTTACCAGCTGACTTTGGGAGAAAAATGCCTTCGGTCAGTGTTGCTAGAATCTGAGGCTTTCCCAGACCTCTGTGGATACACCGCCACCATACTTGTTGCTCCCCCTTGTGGCAGAATTCTTAAGCTTGCTTGCCTTCCCTCTGTCCCGAGATACACCAGGCCCGGAGCTCACAGCCTCCGCCTTGTTTGCCCAAGTTCTGAGTTAAAGCTCAAGATCTGTGGTCTCTCCCTGGCCTACAGACTCAGGCTGGCTTTCTAAATGCACTTAAAAGCCATCTGCCAAAGGCCACACTCACCACCATCAGGGGTGTGCACAGAGAGCTGGCCACAGGGTAGCGGTGTGAGCGGGTGAGGCGCACGGAGCTCGGGGTGCTGGTGGGCTGTCTCTTATACACATCTAGATGTGTATAAGAGACAGAGTTACAACATATGGTTTTACATTCCTACCAGCAGCATATGAAGGTTCCAGTTTCTCCATATCCTTGCCAACACTTATTATCTGACTCTTTCTAGTCATCCTTTTGGGGTGAAGTGGTATCTCACTGTTGTTTTCATTTACATTTAATGAGTATTGGTGGTTTGCATATCTTCCTTGGAAAAATGTCTATTCAGATCCTGTGCTCAGTTTGAAATTAGGTTGCCTTTTTATTGAGTTACAATTTCTTAATATATTTTAAATACAAGTCCCTTATCAGATACATGAATTGCAGGTATTTTCTCCCATTGTGTAGGTTGTCTTTTCACTGATTTTAACATGGGCAAATTATGGCTATTAATTTCCCTCTGGTTATTACTTTGACTCCATAAGCTTTAGTATGTTCTTTTTTAGTATTCTTGGTGTTTCATATTCATTCTCATTCATCTCAAAGTATATTCCCTTGTATGTGATGAGTCACTTCTGTCTTTCAAATTTTTCCCTTTATCTTCTGGTTATGACATGTGGTATGGTCTGTCACTGGCATGTCTGACTCTTTGTGACCCTTTGGACTGTAGCCCTCCAGGCTTCTTTGTCCATGGGATTTTTTTCCCAGGCAAGAATACTGGAGTGGGTTGCCATTCGCTCCTCCAAGGGATCTTCCCCACCCAGGGATTGAAACTGGGTCTCCTGCATTGCAGGTAAATTCTTTACTGCTGAGCCACCAGGGAAGACTTTGTCTTCTGAGAGTTTGATTATGATGTGTTGACATATGGATCTCTGACTTTATCCTACTGGCTGTTTGTTGAGCTCCTTGATGTGCAGATTAGTATTTGTCATCAAATATGCAAAGTTTGCATCCATTGTTTCTATATCCTTTCACCCTTTCTCTCCTCATGTCTGTGCTGCATGGTATCTCACAAGTCTCTGAGCCTATTAATTTTTCATCTTCCTTTCTATCCCTTGGATAGGTTAGCTTCTTCTTTTTTTTTTAATTTTTATTTTTACTTTATTTTGCTTTACAGTACTGTATTGGTTTTGCCATACATTGACATGAATCCGCCACAGGTGTGCATGAGTTCCCAATCCTGAACCCCCCTTCCCACCTCCCACCCCATATCATTTCTCTGGATCATCCCCGTGCACCAGCCCCAAGCATCCTGTATCCTGTATCGAACATAGACTGGCGATTCATTTCTTACATGATAGTATACATGTTTCAATGCCATTCTCCCAAATCATCCCACCCTCTCCCTCTCCTACAGAGTCCAAAGGATAGGTTAGCTTCTATGGACCTATCTTCAAGTTTGTTGACTTTTTTCCTGTGTGATTATGTGTGCTGAGCCCCTCTAGTGAAATTTTTATCTCAGTTATTATACATTTCAGCTCTAGGATTTCTATTTGGTTCCCTTCTGTAAGTTCTCTCTCTTTACTGGTATTCTCTATTTGGTGAGACGCTATTCTTTCCTCTAGCTCTTTGGACATGGTTTCCTTTAGTTCTTTGAACATGTTTTAAACAGCTGACTTAAAATCGGGTACTGTTTTTGCTGTTCAGTCGCTTGCCACCCCAGGGACTGCAGCACGCCAGGCTTCCCTGTCCGTCATTATATCCTGGAGTTTATCAAACATGTCCACTGAGTCGATGATGCCATTCAACCATCTCATCCTCTGCCATCTCTTCTCCTCCTGCCCTCAATCTTTCTCAGCATCAAGGTCTTTTCCAATGAGTCAGTTCTTTGCATAAGGTGACCAAAGTATTGGAACTTCAGCTTCAGCATCAATCCTTACAATGAATATTCAGGGTTGATTTCCTTTCAGATTGACTGGTTCAATCTCCTTGCAGTCCCAAGAGTCTTCTCTAGCACCACAGTTCGAAAGCATCATTTCTTCAGGGTTCAGCTTTACGGTCCAACTCTCACATCCACCCATGACTACTGGAAATAAATAGCTTTGACTATATGTACCTTTGTCAGCAGTGATATCTCTGCTTTTTAATATGCTGTCTAGCCCGGAGACAATATCTGGTACTAGGGTAAATTAAAAACTCTACAGAGCTTACTGTTCTTACCAACACTCTACTGTCTTTCTTGACTGAGCACTCTCTGGGTTACTGGAAGCCTTTGATTAATTTCTAGAGTTTAAAGCTAATTCTGATTATATACAGCAGATTTTTCATTGCTTTTATAGAATGAGAAACTTTCAATGGTTCTTACTGGACCACTTTTTTGACCCTTTGCTTGGATTTTGATCCAAATAAACTATAGAAAAATATTTTGGAGACAACCGATGGGAGTTCCCGGGGTGCCTAGTGGTTAAGATTCCGGGCTACAACTGCCACAGCCTGGGTTCAATCTCTGGTCAGAGAACTGTGATCCTGCAAGCTGCACAGTGTGGCCAAAAACAAAAAAAGCAAAAAAAACCTAAAAAACCACATTTGGCAAAAACTGAATACCGACTAGATAGCATATTGAAAAGCAGAGATATTACTTTGCCAACAAAGGTCCGTCTAGTCTAGGCTATGGTTTTTCCAGTGGTCATGTATGGATGTCAGAGTTGGACTGTGAAGAAAGCTGAGCACCGAAGAATTGATGCTTTCGAACTGTGGTGTTAAGAGAAGACTCTTGAGAGTCCCTTGGACTGCAAGGAGATCTAACCAGTCCATCCTAAAGGAGATCAACCCTGGGTGTTCTTTGGAAGGAATGATGCTAAAGCTGAAACTCCAATACTTTGGCCACCTCATGCGAAGAGTTGACTCATTGGAAGACTCTGATGCTGGGAGGGATTGGAGGCAGGAGGAGAAGGGGACAACAGAGGATGAGATGGCTGGATGGCATCACCAACTCGATGGACGTGAGTTTGGGTAAACTCCGGGAGTTGGTGATAGACAGGGAGGCCTGGCGTGCTGTGATTCATGGGGTCGCAAAGAGTCGGACACGACTGAGCAACTGAACTGAACACAGACTGGTCATCAGATTAAAATTTTTATTAAGGACATATATTCTTTTCAAGGCCCTATGATCGGTTAGAGCTACACAGTGGTGTTTAGAGTTTTCTTTGATTTGCTCTCAAATACTCCGGCTCACATGCAAAAAAGTACGCGTGGGATAAGAGAGATAAAACAATGGCACAGGTGGATGGTTGTTGGATCCGGGTGATGGGTACATGAAGGCTTAATTACCAGTTTATTTTTATTTTTAAAAATTTCCATAATAAAAAGTTTAAAAAAAAAAAAAACAGAAGGGGTACTCTTGGGTCCAAACAAGGCTGAACTTGGGAAAAATAATTGAGTTCCAAACTGGCCTTTGGTGAAAGGCAGTAAAACAATGTCATAGAAGACAGGCACACCATGTGTTAATAGAATAAAGGCTAAAGCTACAGTATTGATCAGGTACCTCAGGATAAAGCTATACAGCAAGTAAAAACTATCTCTGGGTCTGGAAGGGCACAGTAATCAGCTGGTCAAATCCAGGCTGACCCCTGGCCCCAAGTCCCAAGTCTGTTGTTCTCAATCGCTAATACCACATCCCAGGGTGGTGGGAAAGATTTCTTTCCTGGGACTGGCAAAAGAAGTGTTCCTGCCCAGACCATTCCATTTGGCTCGAAAAGCACTATGACCAAGACCTGGAGCTGGAGCTGACAGGCCTCAGAGGGCAGAGGCCCGGGCTAAGTAGGCATCGGTCCTCCTGAGTGACCCACAGCCTCAAGACATCACCTGGGAAAAGGGAGCTTCCTCTGATGACCCTGGACTCCAGAGATCTTAAATTACCCTATAAAATGCGCCTTTGAGAGTTCTTTCCACCATACTCTAAACATAAGGACCTCAGACCCCCGAGGAAGGGAACATGGGAGAGCCCCCAGAAGAGTTCCTACAGGGAGGACCACGCAAAGCCTGGGGCCTGGTGCCCCAGTGTGTGCTCCAAAGCACAAGGAGAACCTACCTCACCTGCTCTGCTGCCCCTTTCCAAAGGGGAACAAGAGCCACCATGGAAGACAGATGCCCGAGGCCTTAGCTAAAGAGAGGCCTTGGGAACGAGGAACCGAAGTCAAGAACCAGCCGCTCTTTGGATACCCCTTTCCCTAGGAGGAGGAGCAGGAAATATACTTCAGGTCACAAAGAGAGCCCCTGGACCTTCCTTTGGACACAGCTGAGGGATCTGAAAGTCCTCTCACCCAGGTTAGGAGAGAAGCTCAGGGGGGAGCTGGCAGCACTGATGGGCAGAGGACAAGCTGTGTGGGCCCTGTGGGGGACAGGCAGAGCTCACTGCCCTCAGCAGCTCCAGCCAGGGGCGCCACTGACTGAGGGCCTGTCAGAAAGGGGGAGGGCGCCTGAAGGACGGCCCAGACAGTGACGCGGCACCCCCAGCAGACCAGGGCCTCTCCCTGTGCGGCCGAGGTGCCGCTGAGTGTGGTCATGGCAGGCAGAGCCTGTAACACGTGGACGGGGTGGGGGAGAGGGCCCGGGACACCAGTAGCCAGCCGCTCTGTGCTGTCACCTCCAAGATGCTGGGCGGAGCAGGGATGGCCTGGGGTGGGAGGCAAGCCTGGCATGGTCAGAAGTGCCACCTGCCGGTCTGTGGAGTGAGGGGCTGGACGATGCCATACGTCTTCCCTGTGAGGCGCGATCTGAAACCGGCACCTTGTGCCGTGCTCCCCAGAGTCCCTACTGCCCACGGCCCAGGTCCACGTTGCAACTGCTTGACAGAAAAACAGCTTTATTGGTGACCCGAAGGAGCCAAGGTCACTCCCAGGCCGCATCAGCCTGCAAGGCCTCTCTGGGCAGGAAAGTCAGTCACATAATTCATGGGGATTCCTGACAAGAGATCAGAGCTCTACTCCTAATTAGAAAAATTCCCAAAATTCCTGATTTCATAATCAACAAACAGAAGGTCCAAGGCTCGTGTCCTGACAGATATGCATGTCCCTGCCTGTCGTCACAGGGGAGGCTGACCGAGCTGTTCAGCAGTATTTGTGGGGCTGTGCAGACACGGCAGAGGCCCACAAAGCCACAGGAAGTTTCCCCGAGACGAGTTTCTTGGAGAGTTCATGCTCCGGCAGGGAGGGGGACCTGGCCCTCAGCTTGCACCCTGAGTCTGATGAGGTCGGGTCGCCGAGCAGGCCTGGGTAGCAGAGAACCCCACCGCACTGGCCCTCGGCACACGGACCCTCCACGGTCCAGGCTCAGTGGTGCCGCCACAGCCTGTCACTGGCCCCAGCCCCTCACGGCTGGGGTATCCCCACCTTCCTGATGGGGTACAGGTACCACATCACCACCCCCGAAGGGTTGATGATCACGGTGAAGTTCGTTTTATCCTGGAGGCCACTGATGATGTCACCCGTGTAGACGTCCTGGGCCTGCAGGGGGAGGACAGCGCCCTAAGGATGGCTGCACGGACCCCACGCCACCCCGCAGAGGATGAAACACCTGGACTTCGGCCTGCCTGTGTGGAGCCTCCAGTATGCCCTACAGAAGTGGAAGCGTGAACCCCCGAATCACGTCCCCTCTGGCCAAGCCAAGCGGTACCTAAGCACAGGCGGGGGTGAGAACCTGAGAGACCGAAGAGGGGAAGCCACGACCTTGGGGGCTGGCAGGACTCGGTTACACACAGCAGTTCATCTGTGTAGCTTGAAAGCACCGGAGCAGAGAACCGCACCAGCCAGAGGACCCACAGCTTAGGGGGACGGGTGTGTGAGTGAGGACTCAGCAGCGCCCCCAGGGAAGCCCGAAGTCCTGAGACAGCAGAGCACTCACCTCATACACCACGGAGCTGGTGAAGTTCAGGCGGGCGAGGGACGAATGGTAGCGATAAGGCATGTCCGTCCTGCGGCTGAAGAAGACGATGGCGCTGGCCTCATTGGCCAGGGGCCGCAAGTACACGTCAATGTGGGACTTCTCCTGGGCATGGAAGGTGGCTAACTGGCGGGGGCCCCTGCTCAGCAGGCCCCAAAGCCCCCTTCCCAACCCTCCCTTGAGCTCTGGGTCCCGCCAGTCGAGAGAGGCTTGGAGGGGGAAAGACAGCCCTCCAGCACCAACTCCTCCAACTCCCCTTTCCTTCCTCCTTTCTTTCTCTTTCTTCCCTTCTTCCTTCCTCCTTTCCTTTCCTGACTCAAAAGACGCTCCTGGACACTTCCTCTGTGCTAGGCCCCGTTTGGACGCGACAAATGCTGCCTGAGGTCCTAACGTCAGAGAGCTCACAAGGTAACAGGAGGGACACCCGTGGACAGCCCCTGGCTCTGGACTGGAGGGCACAATCCAGTGGGAATGATGCACTCCGCCCCGAGGAGCCAGGAGGGGGAAGCCCCATCCTCCAGAAGGTCTCTGGGCCGGGCTCCACCGTCAGCCCCTCTGCAGGATCAGACGCCGCCTCTGGGCATCACTGGCTCAACGGGTGCCTTCTAGAGTGGTGGAGATTCCTTTTCACTAGAGGGGCAAGGGTTCTGTGCAGAGAGCACAAGCTTTGAGGCGACGCTGCCGGCCTCTAGTCCTGTTGTGCCACTTACCAGCTGTGTGAACTCGGGACAATGTCACTGAGGCGCTTCAAGTTTACGTTTCCTCATTTGTAAAACCAGGAAGGAGCATCTACCTTCTGAGAAAATGTATCTAGAATGCCGAGCACACAGCAGGTGCTCAAAAACTAGTAAACCCTACTAATAGTACTTAGTTATACTCCTTGGTTCAAGCAAGTCCTAAACTCTAAGGCAAGCCCCAGTTCTCTGCCAGACATCACAGACTTGTGCAGATGTCTTGTATTAATGCTTCCAAACCAGGGGGCCATGCTGTTCCCACGGGCATTTGTGGTGATGTCTCCCTTCCTCTAGTCCCATGAGCTGTCCTGCTCTGGCCCTGCTATTACCCGGGTAAGTAGGGGACAGTCAGAGCAGCTGCCAGTAGAGCCTCCGACTCAATGCAACCAGGAGGGACTGAGTGGATTTCAGAGACCCCGATCCCGACCCCTTGACCTCCGGCTTGCAGCCTTGTTTTCAGGGAAGCCCAGTCTCTCAGCTTCCCCCCCTTCCCTGCCCCCATACCCCAGTACCCTGAGAATCCTGCGTCCCTGGATGCCTAAGGGATCCTGGTTGATTTTGATCATGAGTGGATTCTGCAGGATGTCTATGTCCTGGGCGGAGATGGTACGCAGGTCTGTGGACATGAACAAGGGAGCCGCCAGCACTGTCCATAGGGCCATCTGGGCTCGGGCTTGCTCGAAGCTGAGGCCAAAGTTCCCGATGAGCAACTGGGGGCAGGAGAGAGGAGCGCTCAGCTCTGCCCTCTACAGGGCGGTGGGCATGGGGACCAACCCTAAACTTGTAGCAAGACAAGATAGAGATGGGGAGGACGGCCAGATATGGGCCCTAGTTCTGCCAATACTGTTCCCTGGCACTGTGGCTTTGGGGTGGGTCAAATCACTTTTCAGAGCCTCAGTGTTTTTTTTTTTCCAACAAGAGGGTAGGGGTGATAATATGCTCTGACCATGTCACAGGATGTTGAAAGGATTCAATAAATCCTACTACCGAAGGCATTTATAAACTGGAACATGGAAGAAATACAGCCAGGGTGGTAGGAAGTCAGACCTGAAGAGTGTCTGCTCCTGCCATTAGCCACCCACCTGCCCTAAAGAGAGTTGCACCAATGGGCACTCCTGTCCCCAGCGCAACCAGTATATACTGACAGGACACAAACGATTATTGCTAACTCAACACTGTTGTGTACTTAATGAGACCAATTTAGCTACACAATGCATATGTGCCAAACAGTACTAAGCATTTAAAGGATCACCCTTCTGGGGACTTCCCTGGTGGTCAGTGGTTAAGACTCCAGGCTGCCACTGCAGGGGGCACAGGTTCGATCCCTGGGCAGAGAACTAAGATTCTGCATGACATGTGGCACAACCAAAAAATAAGCGCACTTGGCCTTGCGCCTAGCACTTAGTAGGTCAATGAAGGTCAGCTCCTCCTTAAGCCCTGGGGAGTTGAGTCCTATTTACAATAACAGACATGCACTGGCCTAGAAAAATTAAATTAAAGGGTCATCCTTTTAACCCTCAAAACAACATTATTACAGGAGCTACTATTATTATTTCAATTTTCCAAATGACAAAGCTGAGGCACAGAAAAAATGAAGTCAAGTGCCCAAGGTAAGTGGCAGAACTGGAGCTCGAACTCTATAAAGCAGGTCCATTTCTCCCCCTTTCCACCTGGCCTAGTATTTGTAATTATTATAACTGTCACTGGGGGTAAATACTTGGTGACTAAGTGAAGAGACAGCTAGAAAACTGTAGGAGAAACTGCAAGGCGATTTAAGTGGTCAGGGCTATGAATGAGGTAGGTCTGAGGGGCCAGTTCTGCCTGCGGAGGGAACAGCACAGAGCGTTGAGAAGGGGCTCAGAGGAAGACCTGGCAAAGACAGTCTAGGGAGGGATGACAGGAGAGTGGGGCTTACGGCGCTCTCCACCCTACAGAGGGATGAAGCACCAGAGTCACTCCAGACCGAGTTCCCAAGCTTGAGGAAACGTCCGAACCGACTGGGAAGACTGTTAACAATGAGCATTCCCAGGCCCTCCCTGAACATTCTGATCTAAGACGTGGGGGTGGGGCCCTGGGAAGAGAATGGTAAGCAAGCTCCCACGGCATGTCCCACGGTGGTTCAAGGACACAGTTCAGAGGTGCCGAGCTAGAGCCTGGCAAAGAGCCTCCAGGAAGACAGCATGCGGCCGTGGGCCCGGGCCAGCCCCCTCCATGCTGGTACCGTGTCTGGGTCGTTCCAGTGCCCCGGGCCGGCCACCGGCTGCAGCACGTCCTGGTGGGTCACAAACCAGTCCAGAATGGACAGCACGCTTGTCCAGGAGTCCTCTATGTCATCGAAGTTGCGCCAGAGGTTGCAGATGTCTGCCAGCAGGGTGTAGTTCACCTGGATTCGGGGGCAGGCAGAGTCCCGGGCCAGCGTCACACTCTGCGGCCCGGAGGCCTGTCAAGGAGCTGGGGAGCCTCAGCAGGGGACACAGTGGGTGGGAAGGGGTAAGAGATCAGGCTTTGAGCATGCTCAGGATGAGGAAGGGCTTCGGAGGGAGCGCCCCTCTTCTGGGGATGCCCAGGCCTCCCCTCCAGGTGTGCTGCTTGCCGGAAACTGACCCTTCCCTCTCATGCCAGCGGGGACCAAGCCCAGGGTATAGAAACCATAGCCTTCCTCCCACATGCCCACCCCTGTGTTCTCTCAGGGAGACTGCCACTTTCCACCAGGGTTCTCCCTCCAGTCTGCACATCTGATTCCACCCTTTCTAGCATCCCACATGCTGAGGGGCCCCTGGCGAGGTGCCCACGAGGCCTTTCGGAGGCTAGGCCCCACCTGCCTTGGCTTCACCAGTCTTCCGGCCCTCCAAGCCCACTCAGTGCCACCCAGGATTCCGAGTGCTTGCAGCGGTGCCGTGTCAGCACCTGACACACGGCTCCCACGCCCTTCAGCCCACCTGACAACTGTCTCCTCCAAGACCCTGGGCTGGCTCAGGCCCCTCGGGTACTTACAACCCTCCTACAAATCAGCATGTGAGCAACTAAGCTGACAGAAGCTTTGGCTGCACAGAAGAGAAAAAGGCCTGGGTACGGGGTGGGAGGGGACACTGCTAGGTGGGTGCAGGGAATGGCTCACCTGTGGGGGGAGCCCCCCTTCGTAGGCTGGCCAACTGCAGGAGAAGGCGATGGGGCGGCCTGTGGCATTCAGGGCAGCGGCCATCTTGGGGTACCCTGGAGAAGTCCAACCACCACATTTTAGGATGAAGAAACCCAAGGCGATCTCGGGCCTCAGCTCAAACTTCCCCCCACACGTGAGGAGACTAATGCTCGAAAGAAGAGGCACCTCCCCTGTACCCAGAGCTGCACACACACCCTGGGCAGAGCAAGGCACCAGCGCTGGGGAGCCAAGATACCCCTAGGCCCTGGGGGAGAAGAACTGGGAAACACTACCCCCGAGGGGCCATACAGACAGCCACTGGGGGGCCTTCCACGGCCACCCCTCCCTGTCTCCCTACTGGCTCCCAGCCAGCTGCGGGACCCACCCTCGGCCCGCTCGTGGGGGCTTGAGAAGCAGCCATCCAGCTTCAGCATGTCCACCTTCCACTCGGCGAAGGTTTGCGCATCCTGCACCACCTTGTCGAGCGTCGTGCCCGGGTAACCCATGCAGGTGAAGTTGCCCAAGTCCTCGTAGATGCCCAGCTTTAGGCCCAGGGAGTGAGCCTGAGGCGGGGAGGGGTTGAGAACACAGTGGATACCTCCGGGAACCACGCACAGGCGCAGCTGACCAGGCCCCATTACAACCTTCAGAGGCTCCCGAAAGCCTGGAGGGAAGGGTCCCAGCTTTCTGGCCTGGCCTTGCCTCTGCCACCAGGACCCTTCCCCTCCCTCCTACACACACACCTTGAGTGGGCTGTCTCGGCCTCTACGCATTTCCTCCTGCCATCCCCTCTGCCTTGAATGCCCTCTCTAGGATCAGCCTCCTCCAGAGAACCCTCCTGAAATCCCAGGCTGAATAAGAGGTCCCTCACTGCTCTTGCTCACGACCGTGACTCACAACTACCTGTTCACGTATCTATTTCCTCCACCAAACTGTTTGTTCTCAGGCAGGGATTATAGAAATGAGCCCTAAGTAGGATGGGGTGGAAAGAGTGGTCTGGCCCGCAGGCCAGCGTGCAGGACAGGACTGGGGTGGGGAGCTCACATAGTCAGCCAGGAAGGCAATGCCGTGGGGGAAGCGCTTGTGATCCGGCACCAGGTTGCCCTTGGCATCACGTCCACCAATCCAGCAGTCATCGATGTTAAGGTATACGTAGCCCAGGTCCCGCCATCCATCCTGCACCAGCCGGTCAGCCATCTCCATGAAGAGCTCCTCACTGGCGAGGGGCAGGGGAGAGGGCTGCTCAGTGGCCCAGAGTGGGCCTTGCCCTAACCCCACCCCCCTTCCTCAGAGTGTTTTAAACTTCTTAGATACTCTGAGTGTGGATCCAGCCTGTAAGTACCATGGCCTTTGCTGTCAAGCTGGAGACTAAGCCAGGTGACCAAGGGTTATGTCCTGAGCCATAAACAGGGTGGAGCGAAAGGGGTGATTTGCCTTCTAGGCCAAGAAGCAGGACTGGGCCAGTGGGAAGCACGTGGGGTCAGGCCTGATCCTTAACTGTGATCTCCTTTCCCTTACCTCAGGGGCTGGGTCCCCTATAGGCCTGAGGTCACCACATATGCCCCCAAGCTGGTCATGAGGCTGAGTGTCAGATGTCTCAAAAGTTACCTCCGGTTGCTTCCTCTCTGGGATGGGGGGTGGCCCTAACCCTGCCCTCTTTTCGAGCTGACCCCCACCCTCGCCTGCCCCCACTCTTGTCTGGTGGTGCAGACCTGACTCACCTGATGCAGTTCTTCGGGTCCTCATTGCAGTCGACGTTGCAGCGGAAGCGTTCCCAGGCCAGCCAGCCCATGGGTGGCCTCCGCAGGAGCCCATTCTCCAGGACTAGCACCTGGGCCACCGAGGCCAGCAAGAGCGCTGTAGGGGGTGGACTGTGAGTGGCTCCCGCAGCCCCAGCACTCTCCCCACCCCATCCGCATGCCGCCCAGCCCCGCACCAGCCTCGCGCGCTAGGGGAACTAGACTCTCCGGCTAAGGTGGAAAGGGCGCTTGCTGCACCTGCTGGCTCCCACCAGGCTGTGAGTGGCTGGACAGTCCCAGGCATAGGGCGGTCGGTGTCTGAGGCCTGGACTCCCCCTGCTGTCGCCACAGCAGTGCTGGGATCACCCAAATCTAACACCTGGAGTCAGCCTCTCTACACCCTTGACCAGCTCTCCCTACTCCATTCACACAGAACTTGACAGGACACTGTAGCCGGGACCCAGGTCTCCTGAGCCCCATCCAGGGCTCGGTGTTCTCCGTGGGCACCCAAGAGGCTTCGGAAGGGCTTAAGAGGTCAGCTGGTGCCAACAGCACCGTAGGGCCTTAAATTGCTATCTGTAAAATGGAATTTCTATACTAACGTTATACGGCTGTTATCAGCACACCTTGGTGTTACAGAAGATAGGGCCTCTGGCTGTGAGGTAGAGGGGGTGAGCAAAGAAGAGGTCTCTTTGGAGGGGAACCGATTCTTGCCTGGGAAGGATCTCCTCCTTTCCTGGCCCACCTCCAAGAATGAGAGAGGAACATGTCTCCCCATATGCCCACATCAGGGAAGGAGGCCCAGAAACCAGGACTGGAACTTCCTCCAGGCAGCACCACCGCCCCCGATCCCGCAAGTGGTCACTCACCCCTCCCAAAGCCACACACACCCCACCCGGTCCGTGTAGGTACCTGTCTTCAGCAACATTGCTCTGGATTCAGCGGTCTCAGGACCTGACCAGATCTGCTCTGGTTTTACCAGCCTCCGTATGTCGGCGTTTGGAAGCTAAGAAATGTTAGAAGAGCACTGAAAAAAAAAAAGAAAGAAAAGCACGGGGGTCCCTCCTGTTTGGCGAGCCCTGCCGCCCGTAACCTTGGGTGTGGATCCCACACTGGGTGCCCAAGGCGCCCTCACAGACCCGTCTCTCCCCCCAGCCATCACTTCCTCGAGCCTGGGTTCTTCCGTCGGAAATACTCAACAAAGTTTCGTGGACGTTAGACCTCACCTCCTCTGCCCTGCTGGGAACCCCGAGTGCCCAAGGGTGACCCTCTGCCAGGCTAGGGTCAGAGAGAGGCAGCGACAGACTACAGGACGCCCAGGAAGATCGGAGGTGGCGGGCCAGGAGCCAGGCCTCCGCCCCCACCGGGGCTGGGTTGCCGCCCCCGCCCCCAAAGGCCGCAGGCCCAGCGCCCCAGCCCTGGGAGCCCACCCGCAGTCGCCCTTCCGCGGCAGCTCACCGACTCTTCCGCTGCGATCTGAGCCGCCGCCTGGTTCGGCCTCCCGAGTAGACTACCGCCGCAGTCACCGGATTCGTCTACCGCGTTCCAGCGGGGCGGGGCCTGACGGACGCAAACCTTCCCGGCGGAACCTATCAGAATCTCCCTAGCAACGTCCTGCCCCGCCCTACACGGGCCCAGAAAGCCCTCGGAACCTCCCAAAGCCCTTACTCCTTCGCGCTCCGGCTCTGTGCGCTCCCGAGGCAGGCACGCGCCCACCGCACAAGCTCCCCATCTCCGCCAAGCTAGTCCTTTCGCTTCTGCCGGGTCCCTTAAGGCGAGGATTCAGTTCAGTTCAGTCGCGTCCCACTTTTTGAGACCCCACGGACTGCAGCACGCCAGGACTCCCTGTCCATCACCAACTCCCGGAGTTTACTCAAACTCATGTCCATTGAGTCGGTGATGCCATCCAACTATCTCATCCTCTGTCGTCCGCTTCTCCCGCCTTCAGTCTTTCCCAGCCTCAGGGTCTTTTCCAAGGAGTCAGTTCTTCGCATCAGGTAGCCAAAGTTTTGGAGTTTAATCTTCAGCATCAGTCCTTCCAATGAATATTCAGGACTGATTTCCTTTAGAAAGAACTGTATCTCCTTGCAGTCCAAGGGACTCTCAAGAGTCTTCTGGATAGGGTACTGTAGATGCTCATTTAATAGCTGTGGCATGGATACTTGCTGAGGGCTTTTTTAAAGAAAAATGAGAACATGCCCTGGAGTATGGCCCATAGTAAACCACTCAGAAACTGTAGTGGAAAATGAATAGGCGCTACGAACCGCTTTTTATTTTTTAAATTTATTTATTTTAATTGGAGGTTAATTACTTTACAATATTGTATTGGTTTTGCCATACATCAACATGAATCTGCCACAGGTATACACCTGTTCCCCATCCTGAACCCCCCCTCCCTCCTCCCTCCCCGTACCATCTCTCTGGGTCGTCTCAGTGCACCAGCCCCAAGCATCCGGTATCATGCATCGAACCTGGACTGGCGATTCGTTTCATATATGATATTATACATGTTTCAATGCCATTCTCCCAAATCATCCCACCCTCACCCTCTCCCACAGAGTCCAAAAGACTGTTCGCCAGGTGAGTCTCCTACCTTGCCTGACACTTGGGCCACCCATTATGCTCATCCAGACTCTGCATTCTTTCCGTTTTCATTCATCATATTCCTATTGAGCAACGACTAGATAACAAACACTTTATTCTTGGCACCTTCACTTGGATGGTCAAAGCCATGTCAAACAGAACTGGCTCCAAACACCTGCCACTTTCATATCTCAGGTTAATGGCAACTTTCCTTCCAGATGCCCAGGCCAAAACATTAGAGTTCTCCTTGGCTCCTCTTCCCCTCACTCCCTGCATCCAGTCTCTGTGCAAACCTAGTACTCTCCACCTTCAAACCCCATGCTGAGGAATTTCCCTGAGGTCCAGTGGTTAAGACTCCCTGTGTGGATCACGATAAACTGTGGAAAATTCTGAAAGAGATTGGAATACCAGACCACCTGACCTGCCTCTTGAGAAACCTATATACAAGTCAGGAAGCAACAGTTAGAACTGGACATGGAACAACAGACTTGTTCCTAATAGGAAAAGGAGTACGTCAAGGCTGTATATTGTCACCCTGCTTATTTAACTTCTATGCAGAGTTCATCATGACAAACGCTAGACTGGAAGAAGCACAAACTGGAATCAAGATTGCCAGGAGAAATATCAATAACCTCAGATATGCAGATGACACCATCCTTATGGCAGAAAGTGAAGAGGAACTAAAAAGCCTCTTGATGAAAGTGAAAGAGGAGAGTGAAAGTGAAAAGTTAAAGCTCAACATTCAGAAAACAAAGATCATGGCATCCGGTCCCATCACTTCATGGGAAATAGATGGGGAAACAGTGGAAACAGTGTCAGACTTCATTTTGGGGGGCTCCAAAATCACTGCAGATGGTGATACAGCCATGAAATTAAAAGACGCTTACTCCTTGGAAGAAAAGTTATGTCCAACCTAGATAGCATATTGAAAAGCAGAGACATTGCTTTGCCAACAAAGGTCCATCTAGTCAAGGCTATGGTTTTTCCAGTGATCATGTATGGATGTGAGAGCTGGACTGTGAAGAAAGCTGAGCGCCGAAGAATTGATGCTTTTGAACTGTGGTGTTGGAGAAGACTCTTGAGAGTCCCTTGGACTGCAAGGAGATCCAACCAGTCCATTCTGAAGGAGATCAGCCCTCAGTTTTATTTGGAGGGAATGATGCTGAAGCTGAAACTCCAGTACTTTGGCCACCTCATGCGAAGAGTTGACTCATTGGAAAAGACCCTGATGCTGGGAGGGATTGGAGGCAGGAGGAGAAGGGGACGACCGAGGATGAGATGGCTGGGTGGCATCACGGACTCGATGGACATGAGTCTGAGTGAACTCCGGGAGTTGGTGATGGACAGGGAGGCCTGGCGTGCTGCGATTCATGGGGTCGCAAAGAGTCGGACACGACTGAGCGACTGAACTGACTGCCTGACTTCTACTGCAGGGGCGCTGGTTCCATACCTGGCTGGGGAAGGAAGATCGTGCATGCCCACGCAGTGCGTCCAAAAAAATAATCAAGCAACCAAAACTGAATTTGGCCGTTTCTACTCTCCCAGCCCGCATCACATCTTGCCTGGATTACTCCAGCATCCTCCTCACTGGTCTGCTTCCACTCATATTTTTTTCTTCCTAGCAGCCAGAGAAATCCTTTAAAACATAGCTCAGACCTCACTCGAAGGCTTCCCTGGTGACTCAGTGGTAAAGAATCTCCCTGCCAATGCAGGAGACACGGGTTTGATCTGTGGTCCAGGAAGATTGGACATTACCAGGCGCCACAACTATTGAGCCTGTGCTCTGGAGCCTGGGAACTGAACTACTGAGCCCATGGGCCACAACTACTGAAGCCTTCTCACCCTAGAGCCAGCGCTCAGCGACGAGAAGCCTGCACACTCCAATTAGAGAGGCCTACTGTGACCATTGTGTTTAAAATCGCAACCTTCCTACAGCACCCTCCCCCCCCATTCCCAGACTCCTTGCCCCTGCTCTATATTTTCCACAGAACTTATTGCCTCCTATCTCATTTATTATGGTGTCTATTCGTAACTGAATAAAAGTTAGTGGGGGAAACAGATAATAAACAGGAAATAAAAGCATGAATGCAAGGAACTTTTTTTTTTGTAAGTGGTTAGTGTTATCATGCAAATACAAACGAGGGATGTGATAGAGACCTGCAGGCAGGCTGCTTTCTCATGGCTGGGGAGGAGACAGGAGCTGAGGCCTAAATAATGTGAAGGACCTCAGAGGAGGTAAGAGCCTTGGGGTAGGGTTGGGAAGGAGGAGCGTTCTTGCAGGAACTGCCAGGGCCAGAACTCTGCGAGGTGACAACCAGCAAGTTCATGGGCAGATGTTCTGAGCTCACCAGGCTCCCAGGGCTGTCAGGAAAGCCTCCCCCCGTCTTCGGTTGTGCACTCCTGCGTCCTTTTACTGCAGGCCTAGCTGTCCACTGACCCCAGGCAGAGCCTGGGCACTGAAGACGGGCTGCAGGCTGGCAGGAGTGAAGGGAGCAGAAATGAATAATCCCCCCAACCCCGGAAGCGGAGAGCCAGCCGACTCCAGGGGGCCGGGTTGGGTCTGGGAAGCTGGGCTGGGCCTCGCGGACTGGATAGGAGCCCGCCCAGAGGAGGCGTCTGGGCCGAGGCCGTCCCAGACTTGGCTCTGTGCGAGAAGTGGGCCGGGCAGGGAGAGGGGGGCTGGAGAGGGGGAAAGAGAAGGTCTTGAAGTTCTTGGGAGGCGGTCTGGGTCCGAGGCCCCCGGATGGCCCGAGGTGGGACTCTGGGTTCGAGGCCGGCCATCGCCGACCAGCACTGGGCCTCACTCTGGGCACGGCCGGCCGGGCCTCAGTTTCCCCCCAGCGTGGATCGCGGGGCCTAGTGAGTCGTGGGCGGGGAGGGATGAGGGCGGTAACTCGAGCCGCCCAGGCGGGGTGTCTCGGCTCCCGCGGCCACGTTTAGCGGCCCGGACGGACGGAGGCCTGGGGTCCGGAGTCGAAATGGCCCCGGGCCACCCCGCGGGCCGCGCTCCTGGGATTCGGGGGCGTGGAGGTGAGAGCGGGCCCGGCGGGCTCGGGAGGAGGCGGCCCGGGGAAGGCGTGGCCCGCGGGGACGTGGCGGGGCCGCTCCCCGCGCGATGGGGAAACCGAGGCGGCAGCCGCGCCCCGAGTCTGCGGCGCTGGCCGCGGAGTTCCCGGTGAGGCCACCCCGTTTCTGGGCGACAGCGGGTCAGACACCCCCCACTCCCCCGCGGTGGCCATGGCCAGTGGGTCCCACGCCCCAGCCCGCAGCTCCTCTAACAAAGAATCTAGAAAAATGCAGTGCGGCGGATTCCCGCCGGGGTTGAAATGCGGGAAGCGGGTGGGGAGGAGACGCCCTTGCCTGGGGAGGGGAGACAGTTAGGTCGGCTCCGGATCTCCTCTCCGCGCCCCAGTGCTGGACGGCCGAGAGGTGAGGCCACTGCTCAAGGAACCAACCATCTGTGTTATCCTCTTCCTTCTCCTCCAACCACCAACGCAGACCGGCCCAGCCCCCATCTCAGGACCCTGCTTGCTTCTCTCCATAGCCCTTATCAAGACGGGTCTTCACGTTATTTAATTGATTTTAAAAGACACTAATTATTATTTATTTTTGTCCTTTTTTTTTTTTTTAAACAGTGTGCCTCCCCCTCGGAAATGTAGGCTCCAGGAAGGAGGGGCTTTATTTTGTCCACTATTGTATTCAGTCATTTTAACAAATGCTTTCTGAGGGCCTCCCCAAGCCCTGCAAAGGGCTGGATATTGGAGAGGTTCCACCGGAACCAAGTCCAGTTGGTTGGTTCTAGACATTCTGGGGCTGGGGACAGCGCTGTAAACACAGAGGAGATCATCACCTTAGATCAGACCACCTTACATACAGTGATCAGGGCAGGCCTCTCAAATTAGGTCACTTAAAGACCACAGATAAACTATGTGGCAAGTACTAAAAGGGAAAAGCAACAAGCTATGTGGGCACTTAACTCTGACCTAGCCTTAGAGGGCAGGGTGCTGAGGTCCAAAGAGTGATGATCAGGATGATGGGACTCAGATCCTTAAACTGCTCCTAAGTGCAGGGCCTGGGTGGACCTGTGTGTGTATGTGTGTTTTGGGCAGGGCAGTAGATTATCAGGGGTCAGGGAAGGCTTCCTGGAGGAGGTGGTGGTTTCATTTGACCTGAGGCTGAATAGGAGGCTGAGTAGGAGTAAGTCCAATCCTTTAGGATGGATTGACTGTATTTGAGAATTCTTTTGCAGGTGTCCTGGAAACCACGTGGTCAAAGGGCTGAGCCGTGTGGCCAGACAAGAGAGGCCCCCACCCCTGCCCAGGGAGCTCTGCGGGTAAGTGGGTCACTGCCAGGACTTGCCCCCAAAAGAGGTGAGGGAATCAGGAGACCAAGCTCTGCTCCTCACTGGCCACGTGATCCTGGGAAGTTCACCTTCACTGTTCTGTTTTCAGTTTTCTGTGAGTTAGGAGAACAGTTGGATTATATGCCACTTGTGTGGGCTTTCCTGGTGGCTCAGATGGTAAAGAATCTGCCTGCAACATGGGAGACCCGGGTTCGATCCCTGGGTCGGGAAGATCCCCTGGAGAAGGAAATGGCAGCCCACTCCAATATTCTTGCCTGGAGAATCCCATGGATGGAGGAGCCTGGCGGGCTACAGTCCGTGGAGTCACAATGAGTCGGACACAATTGAAGTGACTTAGCACACACATATGGGGCACCAACATTCGGTAGTTGAGGTTGATCCTACTCCACCACGCCCTGTGTTTCTACTTGTTTCCTGAGAAGGTCCCTATCTGAACCCACACTGATCGAGGAATGAGGCAGGCCTGCCCCACCGCAGCCCTAGCTGGCCCTGCAGGCAGCTAAAGAACTACTGTGCCATCAAATGAGAGGCCAGCAGGGACCCACGGAGCCCACGGAAACCCTGGATTTTGGCTTCAGGGTTGGAGATTAGGGGCCCTCAGACTAGGGGGTGATGTAAGCAAAGTGGTTTTTATGAGTTTGGGGTCCATTTCAGCCCAGCTGATGCCCTTTCCTTTGGGTTTTAAAAAGCTGTTCACAGCCCTGCCAAACTTCCTGGTCTGACACAAATGACATTTTCCTTTTCCCCGAGTCCTCTGATAACCAGGTTTTTTTTTTTTTTTTTTTTGCATGATCCTCACAACCCTTTGAGAACAAAGGCAGGGAGACTAGCCCATTTCACAGATGGAGACACTGAGAACCTCAGGGCACAGAAAGTAAGAAGAGGCCACCGGGCTGGGGCCCAGGTCTCCTCCAGAGCCAGGACTCTTTTTCCCAGGGGTGCAAGCACTGCCTCCCTCTATGATGGCTGTTTGCCTCTGTCATCTCACAGTTCTCATGGGAGCCATGAAGCTGAACGAGAGGAGTGTGGCCCACTACGCACTGAGCGACTCCCCGGCAGACCACACAGGCTTCCTGCGCACCTGGGGAGGCGCAGGGACGCCACCCACCCCCAGTGGCGCTGGCCGAAGGTGCTGGTTTGTCCTCAAGGGCAACCTGCTGTTCTCCTTTGAGAGTCGAGAGGGCCGGGCGCCTCTGAGCCTCGTGGTGCTGGAGGGCTGCACGGTGGAGCTGGCCGAGGCTCCCGTGCCTGAAGAGTTTGCCTTCGCCATCCGCTTCGACGCTCCTGGGGTGCGCCCACACCTGCTCGCGGCAGACGGGCCGGCGGCCCAGGAGGCCTGGGTGAAGGCGCTGTCTCGGGCAAGCTTTGGCTACATGCGCCTGGTGGTGCGCGAGCTGGAGAGCCAGTTGCGTGAAGCCCGCCACAGCCTGGACCTGCACCGCCGCTCATCCTGGAAGGCCCCTTCCAGCCGCTGCAAGCCCCAGGCTCCTGACCGCTGGTCTCCTGGCCTGGAGAACGGCCACTCCCTCTCCAGAGATTGCAGCCCAGTGGGCTTGGTGGAAGAAGTGGGCAGCCGGCCAGCAGGGCGGGGCTTGGCCGAGTGGGAGCTGCAGGGCCCTGCCAGCCTTCTCCTAGGCAGGGGGCAGAGCCCCGTGTCCCCTGAGACCTCCTGCTTCTCTACCCTGCACGAGTGGTACGGCCGGGAGATTATGGAGCTGAGGCGGGCCTGGCTGCAGAGGGCCCAGGAGAACCAGCCAGAATGCAAGGACCAGGACAGACCCTGAACCTGGCCCCTTTGGGTTCAGCCCTTGTCCTGCTGGTCAGGACACCAGGGCCAGTGCTTTTTCAGGAGTTTAAGGTTTTACAGGTTCTTTTTTTTTAAACTGGTTTCTGAAGTTGCTTTTGAGGTGAGCACTTTCCTTCCTGCTTTTTAGGTTTTCCCCCAGGTTCCAAGTCCACCTTTGTGCCTAGAGGGAACTGCAAAATCATTAACTTTCAACCCATTCATTTCCTGAGGCCCAGAGAGGAGAGGTGGCTTGCTCAGCAGTCACAAGGCAAGACTCAGGTCTGCTGACTGTGCTGGACTGCCCCTCTCTCAGGGGATTTAATGAAGTGGGTAATATCATAGGACCACAGGTCACTCCGCCTTCACCTATACGATTCTACAGTTTCCAACATGGGGAATCTTGTGTAAATACCTGAAGTTGCCTGCAGTGTTGGCCTGAGGGACTGACACTGTCAGAAGAAGTGGATTTACTGTGTCACAGGGATTTCTGGGGCCTGGCTCCTCCTGAGTGGTGAGAAGATTGAACATGGGACCCCTATCCTGCAGTGAAGACAGGGCCCTTCGGAGAGAGAGGGCCTTTAGCTAGTAAAGGGATTTATCCTGATTAGAAAGTGTTAGGGCCCCTCTTCTTTCCCTGACTTCCCTGTCAGCAGATGGTGCTGGCCACTGCCCCAGGAGGGGCCAGTAGCTTCTCCGTTAGCAGAAACTCTGTCCTCAGCTGCCAAGTGGGAAGCTGAAGTGGGCTCCCTGGGAAAGTCAGTGACTTTGAATTTCAGTCCTGGGCATTATAGGAGCTTGGACATAGGATTCCTGGCACCCTATGACAAACTCTTGTCTCTTGATTGGGCCCCTAAAGGTATTCCCGATCCAGAAACCCTTAGGAACTGCTTCAGTCTTTCTTATTACCCAGCATGTATCTGCCAAGACCCTCTGGTTTCTACTGTCACCAACATGGTGCCAAGCATTTTCTTTACCAGTTGTTCTGAGAGGCAAAGTGACTGGGTAGACAGGGCCAGAGGCCAATCAGCCTGGCATCCTAAGGATTCTGGTGGCAGCGGCTGGATGGAAGATTCAGAGCCTGGTCCAGTATACACAATCTCTCCCTTAGCCTCTTTCCCTCACTGGGGTCTTATGAGACCTGACGAGGGGCCAACTAGGCCTAGAGTCTTCAGCTTAAGAGCCTCTTTCAGTCCAGGAGGCTGCGATGCTGCCCAGGGTCCAGGACCTGCTCCGAGGAAGCTGGGTTTGTTTCCTAAGAAGAGGGGCTACCTTCCTAGCCCTGTATGGGGGCCCCACAGCCTGTATCTCGTTTTATACGCAGATATTATAGGGTTTTTGGTTATATTTGTTACAGTGCTTTTTATACAATTAAAACACCATGTTTATTACTCGTATTGGTTCCTTTTTAGCAGTTTGTGTGAAAGCCCCCATTTCCCCCCTTTTCAGATATATATTCCGCCTTTTCAGATATATTTTCCATTTGGTTGTACATAACATATACCGTGGCATGAAATAAATTTCCAAAATCATTTCAGTAGCACAAGTAATAAATTTGAATTGTATTTTTTGACAGTTTGAAGTTCAATTAAAGTGGTCTTTCATTTCAGTAACTCCCTGCTCGGCCAAGCCCTGGTTGTCCTGGGTGCGGGAACAATAACAGAAATCTGCAAGTTTCACAAAAACAACCCCAGTCAGATGGTCCCACCCACCAAGCCTGGAATGAGGCGTGTACCCGGGCCTTGGCGTCATCCTCGTGACGTCACTATGTGCCGCGGCAGGAACTAGGCACACTGCGCAAGTCTGTGAGCCGGACCTCTCGTTTGATCCCTACAGACTCGCGAGGCTTGGGCGGCGCTCTTCCTGAGGGTGTCACCGGGGCCGGGCAGTGGGGTACTGGGGCCCGGACTAGGGCCGGAGCTGGGAGATGGCGTCCGGGGCGGCTCGGTGGCTGGCGTTGGTACGCGTCGGATCTGGGGCTTCCCGAAGCGGGCTGAGCCCGAGGAACGGTGGTGATGTCTCCGCCGGACGGAGCTGCTCAGGTCAGAGTCTGGTACCGACGAGGTCGGTCATCGTTACTCGCAGCGGCGCCATTTTGCCCAAACCGGTGAAAGTGAGTGTCTGCCTGGAGGCGGGGCGGAGGGGCCGAGGCCAATCATTGTGGGGAGTGTGTGCAGGTTGACGCTGATCGACAGGAACAAAGGCCAGTCGACGACTGCCTTAGACCGGAAACCGCATCAAGGACGAAGTTTTGCGCTGATGCGCTGCTAGTTTTGACAAATGGGAGGAAGTGGCCGGTTGAGTTAGTGGTCGTTGTTGAGCCGGGTACAGGGAGACAGAAGATGGGGGTCAAGAGCGGAGAAAGATGGCACTTGGCACTAGTTCATCCAGAGGAGCGCAGTACCCTGGCTCTTTGGAGCCAAAAGACTCGGCTTTATGCATACAGTATAGACAAGTCTTGTTACGTCTCAACTTCGTAGTTGATGGGATGAAAAACGAATTTGTAAATAAACCGTTCCTGGGACAGACCTCATCATTTTGTGTTTGGACCTAGTATTTAATTCATGTGACTAGGTGTGCAGGGAATTATTACAATCTGTTTTTACAAGTGAAAAATGAGGGGCCAGAGTAAGTGAAGCCAGTATGCAAAGCTAACAGCTGAGTTAGGTTCTGGAGTTTAGACTTCCTGTTGGTACCGCCCCCACCAGATCCTGTTTTCCCATTACTGAGTGTTATTACATGCCCTCAGTACCCTTGGAGTTTTTTCAGTAAAATAAGAACAATCCCTTATACAGGGGATTTTTTTTTTTTTTTTTTTAATTCCAGGGCTGTGTGAGAGTTACAAAACAAATTATTTTAAAGCTATTTTGGTCGACGCAAGCTTACACAAAGTGAGTTCAAGCCTGTTTCACAGAAAGAGACAGGGCCCATGTTAGGGGAACGCTGCCTTTAAAGAGGAACGATTGAAACACATTTTTTTGCGGGGGGAACCCCTGTAAGGAAATAATGAGAGGAAATATTGAGATTTTATTGGAACTTCCCAAGTCTATTTAAATAGTCTTTTACTATAACGACATACTCAATTTTCAAAATACACCTGTTTCTAAAATGTAATATAGTGAAGTCAAATTTGTCAGGCACCAGGGAACCAGTTAAAGAACTGTACAGAATATCTCTTAAGTGTACATCTTCATAATTGTGTAATCCTTTTGCATGTATTTAGTAACTTACTCAAGCAGAACTGAACTATTATTTCCCTAGTCCACCTCCTAGTACTTTCTCACCTGTTTAAAAGCATCTGCAAGTAATTAATAGCTAGTGCTTTAATTTTTAGATGTCTGCAAGAGTGCCTTGTGTTTTTCTTTCTGGTATACAGTTTGATGGCCATAGAATCACTTTATCTCTTCTAATCATTTTTCTTGCTCCAAATTTTTCCAAGGACTTTAAAATCAAGTTGCTTATGATGAATCTGAGGTCCACAGGAGGGAATGCCCCTGAGAGGGCCAGGCCTCCTGTGGTCTTGCTAGAGTGGGCACTGGAGCTCACAGCCACCACTCTCTCTGCAGATGTCCTTCGGCCTTCTCCGCGTGTTCTCCATCGTGATCCCCTTTCTCTATGTTGGGACGCTCATTAGCAAGAACTTTGCTGCTCTACTTGAGGAACATGACATTTTTGTTCCAGAGGACGATGACGATGATGACTAACAGGTAAGATTTGCTTCTCCCCCACACATGGACCAGGAGCCCGAAGTGGGGTGGAGCATCCGCACTGTGATGTGGTTTGGACACTCCAAGCAGGAGCACAGACTTTTGATGAATTGACACACTTGCTGACTAATGTCTTTTATGTCACCTTTTCTCTATGCTGGATGAAGGAAATTATCTTATTGACTTACAAATTCACTGGGGTCTCTTCTAACCAGGTTGAATCCCAACCACTCTTTTCTATTTGCCCTTTGAAAGTGTTAGTCTCTCAGTTGTGTCTGATTTCTTTGTGACCCTGATGAACTATAGCCCTCAAGGTTCCTCTGTCCATGGAATTCTCCAGGCAAGAATACTGAAGTGGGTAGCCATTCCCTTCTCCACGGGATCTTCCCTTCTGACCCAGGGATTGGACGCTGGTCTCCTGCATTGCAGGCAGATCTTTGCAGTTTGAGTCACTAGGGAAGCCCATTTGCCCTTTATGTACCCTCAATTCTCTCAACCCACAAACTTTGTAGATAATTCCATATGCCTTACACACCCATCACAGCTTCATTTCACCAGCTCCACATTGAAATTTAGAAACTACAGGCCCTTATCAGTGAGCTCCGGTCACAGCAGTCTGTACACAGGCACTGCAGCCTGGCTCACGCCGCTCACAAACCCTTCCCCAGCGCCAGTTCCTTTCAGCTTTCTCTGTTGACTTCCGGTGCCCTAGTGTGTGCTGACTGGCTGTATTACTGTTGTAAATAAGTACCCTCCTGGCTCTTTGGTCTGGTTTTTAAGGCTTGCAATGATCTGGTTACACCTATTAGTCCAGCCTTATCTTCCATATTAGCTTCCACATACCTATCCCCAGTTATTCACTATTTCTTGAATTCCCCACACTCTTACCCACTCCCAGGCAGTAGTAGCCCATTATTCCTCCCGACTGAAAGGCGATTTCCCACTGTGCTATTTCTACCAGTTCTTCATTATCTTTGATGAAGATATCCTTCCTCATCCCTCCACTTGAAAGTGACTGCTCTGCCCCCTGACTGACCAGTACCTCTTGTGGTATTCAGTATTATACACTTAAGATATACCCTAAACTCCACTCGACTACATTCTTGCTGCAGGACACTTTTTTTTTTTTAATATCTTTAGGGCCCCAGTGCCCGGTCTGGTGAATGTAAATATTTGAATGAATAACTGAATGTACTCAAAGCTGCCTTTTTCCTGCCGTGTTTGGTAGAACCTCTGTGGGATTCTCTTTCAGTATATGGTTAGAGGTCTGTTCTGTCAGCCAGTTCATTGCTGCTTTCCTTTTTTGCAGGGCCTGGAGGAAGGACAGAAAGGAGAAAGCCCTAACTTAAGAAATGGTGACGCTTGCAGCCTCTCCTCCTTTCCCATCCGTAGATGGACCCGGGGAAAGCCCTCAGCCTCCCAACCCCAGTGAAGACCCCTGCATGGTCTGTGACCACAGCCCAAATCCCCAGGCTCTGGGAGGTTCCCGGAGATGTGCTGTCCACTGAGCATAATCAGATTATGAAAAAACAAAATAAACATCAGCTCTGTGACTGAAAGATGGCTGAAGTCTCTTGAGTTGGCTGTAGCTGCAGTTTCTTGTCCCTGCCATCCTATCTCTTATCTGCTGAACAAATAGGTCTTTGATTTGCAACCCAGGATCTTCAGGCCCCTGTGGATCCACAAAGGAATTTGGGGAACCCGGGACAAATCATTATTTACAAAAGCCTAACAGCTGCACCGGCTAACTAAAGGCTGAAGCTTTTGTGCTGAGTAACACTGGCTAGCTATCACATAGAATCAGAAGAAGCTTTGAGTGTTTAAATAAGTCCTTGAGAAATAACCACTTTTTAGCAAAAGGTGGGCTCCTTAGCTGAAAAAATAATAAAGGGGTTGTTGGTGCTGAAAAATCTGGGACTCCTCAGGGTGACTGTACCTACAGGTAGTGAAGCTTCTTCTCCAGCACTTAGACTGTCCAGGGATGGAAGAGACCACCACCGTCCAGAGCAAACAGTTCTTTAAGTGGGGTCAAAATGTATTCTTGTCACTTGAGCTACACCTCAATTCACAAAGGGAATGTTTCTGTTCTGTGTGTGCACTAAACAGCTGTGTCTCTAGCAGAATGCCTGAGAAGGAAGTTAACTTCATTTTAAGGACCAGCACTGTTGCAAGTAGAGGGCTAGGCTGCTGAGCAGACATTTTCTTCAGAACCCAGGGAAAAATAGCCCAGCTTGTCAGCTCCACCTCTCAGCCTCTTAGTGCTGCTCTAACCCTTTCCAATAGTAAGAGCTGGTTAATTTTGGACAATCTGTGCCATTACACCAAGCTATCCACTCCTGGTGGCTGTAGAAATAGCGAAGTTAACGAAGCCATCCAGCACCATACCCAGAATGACAGTTTCTGAGCAGATGGCCTCTTCCTTCTGTTTACCGACATGCAAGGCTCGGAGAAAAGAGAATCTAATTTACTGGAAACACCACACTTCAGGAAAAGGGAAAGAACAGGTGGTGTGTATACCGGACCCAACTTGTTCAGACAAAAAGTGAGAGACTGCAGAAGTACAGCTTCCCACTGGGGAACCAATGGAATATCTTGAAATGACCGTCATATATTGAGTTTATTTTTGCTTTAAAATATTTAAATAGCAACATGCACCTTTTTCATTGATTTCACGGGTCATGCCCAACATAGAACTTGGACAGGAAATCCTTTGGCCTTGGTGCTTCTGTTTCATGGAAAAACCGCATAACATGTGTCCGCTGCTTCCACACGTTCATTGTTTCTTCCAGTTCCATCTTTCCCTGTACAAGTGAGGGGACAGGTCTCAGTCAAGGGTGGCTGGGTGGAAGGAACACAACACTGAAGGCCAGGGTTAGATTATCTCTAGCACTGACTTTTTGAGTGACCTTGGGCAAGTAATATGCCCTGTCCGGACCTTAGTTTCTGCATCTGGAAAATGAGGTGGTGGACTAAATAATCTCTGAGGCCTGTCAAATATATATATTTTTAACCCTCTGGCTGACTGGTTCCAAGGGGATAACTTTTGGTCACCAGGCCTGTGCCCCATGACTGCCTAACCTGACTGGCTTAACATGTACCGTTCTTTCCACGTTACTGGCCCATGCTGAAGTTGCCACTGATGCTAGTGAGACAGACCAGAGAAATAGAATCAAGCCCACAATCTGACTCCACTTACTCAGCCAACTGGCCCCTTCTGGCTGTAAACTGGCAACGTGGTGAAGCTGTAACTTGCAAGGATGAGGTTCAAGAAGAATTCAAATTTCCCTCTTTTTTTAGTTTTAAAATGCAAGCCCCAGTGAATTTTCCCTTGAATAATCTTATAATCTATTTAACCAGGTGAGAACCTCCAATCAACTGTTCCTTTGAAACACTAGGTAACAGTTGCTGACCCAGTTGTTGCTTTTAAACTTGATGATAAAATATTCATCTGGAAAGCTCTGGACAAGTTGACTCCTCTTTTAAATCAGTCAGGCAGCGTCAGTTACCTTAATTACCAGAAGATCAACCACCCTGGGGTCTGTGACGTGTGCATTCTTCTTAAACATTTCCCGGACTTTATCCCGTCCCTGTTTCACAGAGATGTCTAGCTGGAATAAATGCACTAGAGAGAGAACATGATTCAGGGTAGAGATAGTTAAAATGTGTTTTTTAAAAATTGAGTCAATGTCACTCACTGAATACATAGGTTGCCCATTCACTCCATTCACCAAGTATTAGCCTGACCCTAAGCGAGGTACTTGAGGATGTGAAGAAGCGTGAGATATGGTACTCTCTCAAGAACTTACGTTTTGTTTGGGGAAACAAGCCCACTGCATTTGAAGAGGCAGCATAGCACAGCTCAAGAATATGAATAACCTGGGTTCATATCCCAGCTTTGTCGTCTATCAGCTATATGATTCTGTATATATTAACTTCTCTATGCCGGAGGGTATTTATTTGCTGGTGAAATGAGGAGAGCAGCACCTATTAACTCCAGAGCGGCTGTGAGGATTCTGAGAGAAGGAAAGATGCTTAGGCCAGTGCCTGGCATGGAACAAGCTCTCAATAAATGTCAGCATTATTATTACACAGAACAACTGGCAAGAAATGCAGGGCTGACATTAACATACAACGACATGGTGTAGGTTTGTGTACCATGCAAACTTAAGAGCCGAGGGAGACTGCTGAGCATGCAGGTAGGGAAAGGTGTCAATCCAGCAGGCAGTTACTACCATACTAGGTTTACCAGGCGGAAGGAGAGGGAAGTGTAAGATGTAACAGCTCCTGCTTTCTAGGTCTTAAATCCACCAGTGCAAATACTGCAAAAGTCACAATATTCAGTAATCCCTGATTAAGTGCTAAAACAGTGGGACAGACTTAGTGACCTGGGAGTCCGACAAAGCATAGATGTCTTTGAAAATTAGGTTTTAGTCATTTTATTCTCATTTTCTGGCAGTTGGCCTTCAGTGGATTTGCTGATGACGAGGACATGAATGGAGCCTTGTACGGTAGGTAGATGGGATGAGGGGAGAAGGGGGCACGTGAGGCTAAGCGGACAGCATAACCAGGCTCATGGGGTAGAATGAGCACTGTGGTTGAGACCAGTGGGCTCACTGGTGAGATACCCTGCGGTATGGCCATTCCTGTGACAGGCCCACTCTAGTCTATGGAGCTATCACAGCCAGCTCTGAAAACCAGGAGGGCCAGCTCGTGACTGAATTATCCAACAACAAAGTGTGAATCTTTAATTATACAGAGAGCTTAGTGACAGCAATAGAAAAATAAAGCTTCTGCTGAGGGAAAGACCATGCCAGGCTGACTCAACCAAAGAATAAGCAATAGCAGAATCTAACAGGAGAAACTGCATCCCAGCTTTACAGGAAAGTGTTAACAGGGGATAGAAGATCACATGAGGAAGAACTCAGTCTCCAGTGGAGTGCTGGAGCAGCCAGCCATGAAGAGCCAGTTATACACCGCTCTTCCCAAAGGTGCCGCCAGCGACTTCGCTGAGAGCCTAAAGTCAACCGTGGGGGGAGTATTCATGGCACAGAAAATGGCAGGGGCTTTCCTGGTGGTCCAGTGGTTAAGAATCCGCCTGCCAATGAAGGGGACCCAGGTTCGATCCCTGCTTCAGGAAGATCCCACACGCTGGAGCAACTGAGCCCCTGCACCACAACTGTTGCGCCCACGCGCCCAGGGCCCGTGCTCCTGGGCTGAGAGGCCCGCGCGCCACCACCAAGAGCAGCCTCAGCTCTCTCAGGGCAACTAGAGAAAGCCCGTGGGCGGCCACGAAGACCCAGCACAGCCAAAACACACCACAGTATCACATTAGGAACTTTAGAAAAGGGCCAACAAAGAGACAGGAAGACAGAGACACAAATTAATGCAAACTAACATGGATCCTGAACGTTGGACTCTTACCACTGGAGCACTGTGGGGACTTGCCTGAAGTCGGACAACTGATCCCTGGCAAACACAGGCCAAGAATCCAGGTTGCTGGTTCTTTAATTTACAATTTTGTGTTCTTTTAAGGAAAGGAGTATGAGGAATCTTCCCCTGCTATCAGTGCTTACCTTTCCTACATTTTCATACTAGAATTCAGTTCAAAATAGGAGAAAAAAACCAAGGTGCCTCTATGCACACCAGGGGAGCTGGTGTCCACCCGACTCCCATTCCCCGAGGTCTCCAGAACCACACACCAGCGCACTGGGTGTATGAATCTTCTCAGGAAAATGTTCACAGGCACAAAGGCAAAGTTTTGCTTACAGTGTTGCTCAAGGACCCCACAGTGCCCATCCTCTCAGGTTGAGAGTCCTTGTTTCTAAGGAGACAAATGCCATAGCTTTGATCCAGCTGTCCTCCTCCTGTCGCACCCCCCTGAACACACCCCTTCACCACTGAGAAAGGCTGTGGGAAGGTCAACAGGAACAGCTAAGCAACAGTCTGCTCAACTGTTCTTTGGTCTAAATCCGTGGTCATCAAACCTGCGATGATTCTGCCCGCCAGAACATCTGGCAACGTCTGGGGGCATCTGTGACGGTCACAGCGAGGGGAAAGAGTGCTGAAGACGCCACTGGGTGGGAGGCCAGGCACGGTGCTAAACATCCGGCAAGGCGCAGGGCGGCCTCCACAACAAGCGCCGCCCAGCACAGACGCTGCTGCTGAGAAGCCCTGCTGGAACCCAATTCCAACTGCTCCTTCTCGACTCACAGATTCCTGGCTTACTCTTTGAATCCTAAATATTTTAATTTCAATTTTAAAAACATCTGTGAGGCTCAAAAGGAAGATCTGAAAGTGCCCCTTCTGGATGAAGGTGACTTCCACAGTGCGTGTCTTCAAGTTACTGTTAAGGCTCTTCTGAGTCAGGAGGCTCGACACATTAGGAAGGACGACACTGGGACAGTTTTCAGTCATTTGCTCCACTTCATTTTGGGAGCATTTATACCAAGTGCCAGGAGATTCTTAGATGGGAAGGTAGCATGGTGTGATGAAAAAGAGCATGGGATCTGGGGTCAAATGAGCTGGGTAAGGTCTCCACACCATCGTGAACTATGACCTTGGCTGGGGTACAACCTCCTCGTCTGTTTCCTCATCTAAAACACAGGACAGAAAATAACCTCTGACCTCACTCCTTTACAGGAATGTGGTTAAAAATCAAGTGACAACATCTTATCAACAGTAAACTACTGATACAGGGTTAACTGTTGAAAATTTCAGCACTTATTTCCCATACCTCTATTATATTGGGGGTTTTAATGATCTGGTTATATGCCTACTTTCCTGACTAGACCATAAGACTCTTGAAGGCAGGGTTGTGTTTTGATCACTTTTCTATCTCTCTAGGTATCTAGTACCGACCCTGTAGTACAAGAAGTACCCAATAAAACAGAAATTTAAATGAATAGTTTCTATAGAAATTCTCTTGTTACACTGTAACCAGCAAGCAGCATGTATTATTTTTTTCACAGGAGGGAATCTGGGGTGGTTTTGTTCTGTGCTTCCATGCAGAGGCAACCACGCAGGCAAATGGCAGCCTGTTCCAAGTGTGCAGCATAACTGGGCCCCGTGAGATTCAGGGAAGACCACAGCAGGAGCTGAGCTAAGCATCACAGCTGACAGTCAGGGTCTGACGGTGCGATGTGAGACAAGCTTACGTGCCTCAGTTTTCTCATCTGTAAGCCAGGGAAACAACTGGAACCCACACTACAATGAGGCCTTTGGCATAGTGCCGGGCCATATGTTTGCATTTCAATGAATGCTGTGTGTGTGTTCCGTTACTCAGGCCTGTCCGAATCTTTGTGACCCCACAGACTGTAGCCCACCAGGATCCTCTGTCCATGGAATTCCCTGAGCAAAACTACTGGAGTGAGCTGCCATTTCCTCTTCTAGGGTATCTTTCCAACCCAGGGATTGAACCCGGGTTTCCTGCATCTCCTTGCACTGGCAGGTGGATTCTTTACCACTGAGCCACCTGGGAAGCCCCAGTGAATGCTGCTCAGGCCAGTGTGTGCACCGGTGTCATGATATCCATCACTGGGGATTTCAGCTGAGGATCCAAACTAAGGATTGGGAATACGTAAAAGTATAGTATTGATAATAACTAACATAATAATTATTATGCAATTGTGCACTCAAAAACGACAGAATGATCTTGGTTCGTTTCTAAGGCAAACCATTCAATATCACAGCAATCCAAGTCTATGCCCCAACCAATAATGCCAAAGAAGCTGAAGTTGAACTGTTCTATGAAGACCTACAAGACCTTCTAGAACTAACACCAAAAAAAGATTTCCTTTTCATCACAAGGACTGGAATGCAAAAGGAAGAAATCAAGAGATACCTGGAGTAACAGGCAAGTTTGGCCTTGGAGTACAAAATGAAGCAGGGCAAAGGCTAACAGAGTTTTGCCAAGAGAATGCACTGGCCATAGCAAACACCCTCTTCCAACAACACAAGAGACGACTCTACACATGGACATGACCGTATGGTCAATACTGAAATCAAACTGATTCTATTCTTTGCAGCCAAAGATGGAGAAGCTCTATACAGTCAGCAAAACAAGACTGGGAGCTGACTGTTGCTTACATCATGAACTCCTTATTGCAAAATTCAGATTTAAACTGAAAAAAGTGGGGAAAACCACTAGACCATTCAGGTATGACCTAAATCAAATCCCTTACGATTATACAGTGGAAGTGACAAATAGATTCAAGGGATTACATCTGATAGACAGAGTGCCTGAAGAACTATGGATGGAGGTTCCTAACACTATACAGGAGGCGGTGATCAAAACCATTCCCCAAAAGAAGAAATGCAAAAAGGCAAAGTGGTTTTCTGAAGAGACCTTACAAATAGCTGAGAAAAGAGAAGTGAAACGCAAAGAAGAAAAGGAAAGATATATCCATCTGAATGCAGAGTTCCAAAGAAGAGCAAGGAGAAGTAAGAAAGCGTTCCTAAGTGATCAATGCAAAGAAATAGAGGAAAACAATAGAATGGGAAAGACTAGAGAGTTCTTCAAGAAAATCAGATATATCAAGGAACATTTCATGCAAAGATGAGCACAATAAAGGACAGAAATGGTAGGGACCTAACAAACAATGGGCTTCCCTGGTGGCTCAGAGGTTAAAGCATCTGCCTCCAATGCGGGAGACCCGGGTTCGATCCCTGGGTCGGGAAGATCCCCTGGAGAAGGAAATGGCAATCCACTCCAGTATTCTTGCCTGGAGAATCCCATGGACGGAGAAGCCTAGTAGGGACCTAACAGAAGCAGAAGATATTAAGAAGAGGTGGCAAGAATATACAGAAGAAAAAAGATCTGTACAAAAAAGATCTTCACGACCCAGAAAACCACAGTGGTGTGACCACTAACCTAGAGCCAGACATCCTGGAATGTGAAGTCAAGTGGGCCTTAGAAAGCATCACTACAAACAAAGCTAGTGGAGGTGATGGAATTCGAGGTGAGCTATTTCAAATCCTGAAAGATGATGCTGTGAAAGTGCTGTACTCAATATGCCAGCAAATTTGGAAAACTCAGCAGTGGCCACAGGACTGGAAAAGGTCAGTTTTCATTCCAATCCCAAAGAAAGGCAATGCCAAAGAATGCTCCAACTACTGCACAATTGTACTCATCTCAGGCTAGCAAAGTAATGCTCAAAATTCTCCAAGTGAGGCTTCAACAGTACATGAACTGAAAATTTCCAGGTATTCAAGCTGGATTTAGAAAAGTCAGAGGAACCAGACAGAGATCAAATTGCCAACATCTGTTTGATCATAGAAAAAGCAAGAGAATTTCAGAAAACCATCTCCTTCTGCTTCACTGACTGTGCCAAAGCCTTTGACTCTGCAGATCACAACAAACTGGAAAATTCGTAAAGAGATGGAATACCAGACCACCTGACCGGTCTCCTGAGAAATCTGTATGCAGGTCAAGAAGCAACAGTTAGAACTGGACATGGAATAATGGAATGGTTCCAAATTGAGAAAGGAGTACGTCAAAGCTGTATACTGTCACCTTGCTTATTTAACCTATATGCAGAGTATATCATGAGAAATGCCAGGCTGGATGAAGCACAAGCTGGAATCAAGATTGCAGGGAGAAATATCAATAACCTCAGATATGCAGATGATACCACCCTTATGGTAGAAACTGAAGAACTTAACAGCCTCTTGATGAAAGTGAAAGAGGAGAGTGAAAAAGTTGGTTTAAAACTTAACATTCAGAAAACTAAGATCATAGCATCTGGTCCCATCACTTCATGGCAAATAGATGGGGAAACAATGGAAACAGTGACAGACTTTATTTTTTTGCTCTCCAAAATCACTACAGATAGTAACTGCAGCCATGAAATTAAGATGCTTGCTCCTTGGAAGAAAAGCTATGAGGAACCTAGACGGCATGTTAAAAAGCAGAGACATTACTTTGCCAACAAAGGTCCATCTAGTCAAAGCTCTGGTTTTTCCAGTAGTCATGTATGGATGTTGAGATTTGGACTATAAAGAAAGCTGAGTGCTGAAGAATTGATGCTTTTGAACTGTGGTGTTAGAGAAGACTCTTGAAAGTCCCTTGGACTGCAAAGAGATCCAACCAGTCTATCTTAAAGGCAATCAGTCCTGAATATTCATTGGACTGATGCTGAAGCTGAAACTCCAGTACTTTGGCCACCTGATGTGAAGAACTGACTCACTAGAAGACCCTGATGCTGGGAAAGATGAAGGCAGGAGGAGAAGGGAACGACAGAGGATCAGATGGTTGGATGGCATTACTGACTCAATGGACATGAGTTTGAGTAAGCTCCAGGAGTTGGTGATGGACAGGGAAGCCTGGTGTGCTGCAATCCATGGGGGTGCAAAGAGTTGAACACAACTGAGCGACTGAACTGAACATAATAATTACAATGATGAATATTAGATATGAATGAATGTTAGTTATTATCAATACTTTTACTTATTCCCAATCTTTAGTTTGGATCCACAGCTGAAATCTTGTGGTGGATATCAAGACACCAGTGTACACAGGCCTGAGCAAACAACAAGCTACAGATCACTGATCCTCCCCACAAAGATGCTGCACCCCTTGAGCCCCACTACATGGAATCTCCCCTGCTCTACAGGCTCCTATAATCCCCTGGTTTCTCCTCCTCTTCTCAGGACCCTCCTGATTCTGGGCTTATCTTCTCAAACAGTATTTGAGGGACAGTCTTGGAGGGTGTTGGTTCTGAATTAACTGAATACCTGGGTTCTAGCCTCAGTTCAGCCATTGATGTTTTACCCTTTGCAAAGTATTCTTTCTGTCATCTGGGTCTTGTTCCCCACCTCCTGTCCTCCCTGCAACAAGAAAACATTCTTGGGCACCCACGAAGTGTTCTGCCAGGCAAACCTATTTTTTAAACATCTGCATTTGAATACACACACCACCTCACACACTAGCGACTGTCACTGCCCTATACTTATCCATCTGTTCCCTGGAGGTCTGTGAATTTGTAGTCCCTGAACCCGCGGATCACTCAAGTTTCTCCCTTCCTTGTATCCTATGGGTTTCAAGTTTAAATTCTGATCCTTGATAGCCTCTTAAAAAGTCAGCCTGAGGGCAGTGACACTGTGGAGCAGACACAGCTCTCATACAGTAAAGAGCGGGGTTCTGCATGGAAAGTAAGCCCTATAAATAACGGTAACAATAACCAGACAAGAGGAACTGCCAGCATTTAATGAGTGTCTAAATGTCAGACCCTAGGCCAAGTACTTTGGATGCATAAACTTATTTAATAGAGCAACTCTCTGAAGAAGGTACTATTATCATTCTACAGATGAGGAAACTGAGGCATAGTGAGATGAAGTAGCTTGCTCATGGTAACACAGCTAGTAAGGGCCAGGGTCTGGAGGCAAGTCCACATAACTACATTCTACTGCTTCTCACACACAGGCAAGGAAGTGGCAGCCCTGAGAGCTATGGTGCTCAGGTCACTTAAAAACACGTCTCTCAGACCACCAGTGGCGGCCTCCATTAAAACACACTTCTCCAAGGGATCTTTCCAACCCAGGGATCAAACCCTGGTCTCCAGCATTGCAGGCAGATTCTTCACCGACAGAGCTAGCAGGAAAGCCCTAAAACACACTAAGTCAGATTAAACAATTACAAAATATGGACAGTGCCTAACATCTGTGCTGCCCTTGACACTTTGCCCAACTTTTCTTTGGTCAGGGACACTGGGCAGCAGCACTGATGGAGATGCCAAGACAAAATCTCTCTGAACCCAGGGAACTTATGTTAGTCCTTCAGGAGGACAGACTGGTTCTCTGACATCTAAGTGAAGACAGGGGTTCTGGTGCAGGCAGGGAAAGGAGTTCCTGAGGAATATTAGGGGCCTGTGGAGCTGGGTAAAAAGACCCGGGAGACTGCAGAAGGAGGCCGCCTAAACCGGAGGGACTGGAAAAGGCGCCACCATCTTTCTGGATGACCTTGGGAAACTCACTTCCCTTCTCCGGTACTATTTCTTTGCGGTCGATGTGGGAACCAGGTGGTCGCTGAAACCTCACAACCCCTTTGTTTATATAACCTAATGGGAATCTGTAAATACATTCAGGAACTCGAGTCGGGTTCCAGATCCACCCGGGGAGGGTCCTCGGCCTTGCACAGATCACTTCGACTCTAAGTGCCTCGACTGCTTCATCTACAAAGCGAAGTGTGTCACTGACAGTCCCTGCTCTCCCTCCCAAGGGTTCAGGAAGAAACAGGGGGCCAAACAGCGAGCGCTCCTGGAAGCGCGGTTCTGACGCACAGCACGGCTGGTCTGACCCCCGCGCAGCCGCCAGGTCAGGTCCACCAGGGCTCGTGTGACCCTACTCGCCTGAAGCGCTCGGAATCACCTCTGCTCAAGTTGGTGACCTCAGCTCGGCCCGGCAGAAACGGGAGCCGGGACGGCTGCGACCTTGGGGGCTGCCTCCCGGGCCCCGCGTGAGCCGCTGCCTCTCACCAGTGTTCGGCACCTCCCGATACCAGGCGCGGTAGAGCTCGCGCACCCTCCGCTTGGCCTCGTTCATGTCCCGACTGAAAATGGGCTTCACCGAGGTGCTGGCCGCAACAGCAGCCTGCCGGAGTCCGCTCGCCGCCATCTTGCTTAGAAAATCACTTCCCAGCTCTACCCGTTTCAACCTGTAAGTGCGGCCGAGGTACAAATCTTTTTTCTCATTGGCTAGAACTTAAAGTCCCGCCCCTAAATGCCACTGGTGGGCGGGAAAACGGCTACAGAGCTCTCTGATTGGCGGAGAAACCCCTCTCTCTGGGTGGAGACAGGTAGGTGTGAGCTGCGCATGCTCACCTGCGGAAGCGTACGGTCGGCCGTGGGGCGTCCTAACTGTTTCCCGACCGCGCTGACAGGGGGCGCTCAGGCCCAGACTGGCGGCAGTGCCCGAGCCTGCCGACCGGCGTCCGCTGCTTCACGCCCGCGAGCCGCTCCGGGCGCTGGTGCGGTAACGTACGTCTGCGCGCGCTTCGTGGAGCTTCTGTATCAGCTCGCCACGCTCGGGTCACGGGCCCTCCTGAGGTAGATAATGGCGCCTGGGCTGCTGTGTCGTCGGCCTGGCCCCTCTGCAGATGTTCTGCAACTGTTTTTCCCCACCTTTAAGCCAACTCTTTGGAAGCTCGGTATCGATGTGCACGCGCTCTCCTGGCCTCGAGCTTCTTTGTGCTTCTCCCCAGCCCAGGGAGGTAGCTTATATCATCTGTTCCCATTTTAGACGGGGACGTTTTCATCCCAAACTCTGGATGAAATTCTGTGAAAACAGCCCAGAATTTTGGAGCTGGAAGGAGCCTTGGGTCGTCCATTCTGGGTACCTCTCTTTTTCCTGGTATTTTTCTATTATTTATTTATTTAGTTTTCAGCCACTTCTGCGTGGCAGTGGGGTCTCAGAGTCTTAACCACTGGACTGCTGGGGAAGCCCCTTTCCTGACATTTGTCTACTGAGGCTATCTCTGAACGTCAGGTGGGAGCCTAGAAGAGTAAAAGGAAAAATAACAGCTAACAACATGTCAGGCGGTGGGTAGATACTGTCAGTCTTCCTTCATCTCCTAGATCAGGTAGGTCCTGTTAGCACCCCCGTGTTACAGGTGAGGAAGCTGAGATGGTGCAGGCTAGGTTACTTGCCATTTTAGGTTCTGCTCCAGGCTGACTGCTGTCTGGAGTCTATCTATCTCTTCTGGAAATGCATTTGACAAACACCTTATGAGTGTTAGGGGAGAAGAAATCAGGGCTGAACTTAGCTTTGAGACCTCAGCCACCATAGAGGATGGACCTGCATCTAGCCTAGTCTTTTCCATTTTAAAGAATAAAATACTGGATTTCTCCCCTTGTGCTATTTTTTTAGTGTACATTTAAATGAGTCGTGTGTTTAAAGAAAGCATGTAACACGTGTAAGTTATAAGGGATAACAGAATGGGAACTTTTGAACTTCAGTACCCGGGCACCCCACTCCAGTACTCTTGCCTGGAAAATCCCATGGACGGAGGAGCCTGGTGGGCTGCAGTCCATGGGGTCGCTGAGTCGGACACGACTGAGCGACTTCACTTTCACTTCTCACTTTCATGCATTGGAGAAGGAAATGGCAACCCACTCCAGTGTTCTTGCCTGGAGAATCCCAGGGACGGGGGAGCCTGGTGGGCTACCGTCTATGGGGTCACACAGAGTCGGACACGACTGAAGTGACTTAGCAGTAGCACCCGCCTCAGGAAGTTGTAATACAGTTAAGATTTATGTAAAGTGTTCAGTTCAGTCGCTCAGTCATGTCCAACTCTTCATGACCCCAGACCTCCCTGTCCGTCACCAACTCCCAGAGCTTGCATTTAAAGTGTATGGTGCTCCTATTAACCACTGTTTTACATTCTTCAGGCACATTAACTAGTTGAAGCTTCCCGACACGCCTGTGAGATAAATGCTGTTATACCATTTTACAGATTAGAAAATTGAAACACAGTGGCCAAGTTACTTGACAATATTGGATTGAGATCCAGGTAGCTGACCTGGTTCATGCTCCTGCCTCCTCTAGGAGTAACCACCATCATGAATTTAGTGTTTAATATTCTTATCCATTGAAAGAAAGTAAGATCTGGACTTCCGTGGTGGCCCAGTGGTTAAGAATCTGCTTGCCGAATGGATTTGATTCCTGGTCCAGGAAGATTCCACATGCCTCCAGGCATCTGGGGCTTCCCTTGTGGCTCAGCTGGTAAAGAATCCACCTGCAATGCAGGAGACCTGGGTTCGATCCCTGGGTTGGGAAGATGCCTTGGAGAAGGGAACAGCTACCACTCCAGTATTCTGGCCTGAAGAATTCCATGGACTGTATAGTCCCTGAGGTCGCAAAGAGTCGGACTCGACTGAGCGACTTTCACTTTTCTTTCTAGGCATCTAAGCTGCCGTGCCCTAGCACCTGGGAGCCACAACTACTGAAGCCTGCACAGCTAGAGCCTGTGCTCTGCTGCAGGAGAAGCCGGTGCTGTGAGAGGCCCGTGTACCGCCACGGGAGGAAAGCTCACATGCAGCAATGAAGACCCAGCGTAGTCAGAAATAAAGTCTGTGGGGGAAAAAAAAAATCTGTAAAACAGCTCACAACTAGAGGGAGAATATGTGCAAATCATCTATTCCATAAGGGACTTCTATCTAAGATATATAGAAGACTTACAACTCAATTTTTTAAAAAGTCCTATTTGAAAATAAGCAAAGGTGACACCACCAAATGCTAATGAGAATGTAGAGCCGCAGGAACTCGCATTGTTGGTGAGAATACAGCCAGTATAGAAAACAGCTTGGCAGTTTCTTACAAAACTAGCATACTCTGGACTTGCCGGTGATCAGGGGTTAAGATGTCAGTCTTTCACTTCATGGGGCTCAGATTTGATCCCTGGTTGGAAAACGTTAAGATCCCACATGCCATGAGGCACAGCCAAAACACAAAAATCTAACATACTCTTACTATATAAGCCAGTAATCACACACCCTGGTATTTACCCAAATGAGCTGAAAAATTATGTCCACACAAAAACCTGCACGTGGATATTTATAACAGCTTTATTTATAGTTGTCAAAACTTGGAAGCCACCAAGAAGTCCTCCAGGAGGTGAATGAATAAATAAGCTGTGATACATTCAGACAATGGAATATTCTGGAGCAGTAGAAAGAAATGAGCCATGAAAAGATGTGGAGGAAACTTTAATGGATATTACTAAGTGAAAGAAGTCAATCTGAAAAGACTATGATTCTAGCTACATGACACACTAGAAAAAGGCAAAACTATGGCAGCAAAAGATCATTGTCAGGGACTAGGGTGGAGGGAGAGAGGAATAAGTGCAGTACAGAGATTTTAGGGCAGTGAACCCATTGTGAATGATACTGTAATGGTGAATACATGTCATATATTTGTCCAAATCCACAGATTGGACCCTAGTGTAAACTATGGACTTCGAATGGCAATGATGCATCAATATAGGTTCTTCCATTTTAATAAGTTGTACCACTCTGATGGGGGATGTTGATAGTGAGGGAAGCTGGAGAGTGGGCATGGAAAGGGGTATGTGGAAACTAATCCACTCAGTTTTTCTGTGAACCTAAAACTGCTCTTTTAAAATCTCTCTTTTTTCTTTAAATGGGCAAAGGCTTTGAGTAGCTGTTTCTCCCAAGAAGTTATACAAATGAGCAGTAACACATGAAAAGACACTCAACATTATTAGTCATATGTAAATGCATATTAAAAAAACAGAGACATTACTTTGCCAACAAAGGTCTGTCTAGTCAAGGCTATACTTTTTCTAGTAGTCATGTATGAGTGTGAGAGTTGGACTGTGAAGAAAGCTGAGCGCTGAAGAATTGATGCTTTTGAACTGTGGTGTTGGAGAAGACTTGAGAGTCCCTTGGACTGCAAGGAGATCCAATCAGTCCATCCTAAAGGAAATCAGTCCTGAATATTCACTGGAAGGACTGATAGTGAAGCTGAAACTCCAATACTTTGGCCACCTGATGCAAAGAGCTGGCTCATTTGAAAAGACCATGATGCTGGGAAAGATTGATGGCGGGAGGAGAAAGAGACAACAGAGGATGAGATGGTTGGATGGCATCACCGACTCAACAGGCATGAGTTTGAGTAGAGTCTGGGAGTTGGTGATGACAGGAAGGCCTGGCGTGCTGCAGTCCATGAGATCGCAGAGTTGGACATGACCAAGTGACTGAACTGAACTGACTGAAATGCAAGTCAAAACTATAAGAAGATACCATTTCTCAATGACTAGAATACATGTTTTTGGTGGGGGATATTGATATAGGTTAAGGAATAACTGCTTTTCCATGCCCCCTCTTGCCGCTGTCGTTGGTGCCCAGTGAATGTTAAATTGGGTTGAATTGAAGACTTCAGCATGTAAGAGACTTGTGCTGTTGGTAGTGGAGTGAGAACTAGATCCCAGAACTTTTTACCTGGGCCTGATGTTTTTCTTCTACTCCATCCCTCCTCTCACCCTCCTCTCACCTTTTGGCCTTGATTTGAAGCTCGTCTAAGATGGTTGCGTCCTTCTTCCTGAGACCAGCTTACAATCAGTGATTCAAGCAGAGGGTCTTTTGGTTTTCAAGCAGGGGGCCTTTTGGTTTCCAGTGGTATATGAGGTCATGGGGTCCCAAGACGGAAGCAAAAACAAGGGGGAGGTATCAGGATACACAGCCATACATTGCCTTATACCTTTTTCTTTCTGGCCTCTTATTATTTTTTTGGCCTCTATAGGGACGGGAAAGCAGCTTTTATAATTTTCCCTGTGTTATATTTAGAGAATTCCCAGGTTGGGTAAAGAACCCACCTGGTAATGCAGGAAACGTGAGAGACACAGGTTTGATCTCTGGGTCAGGAAGATCCCCTGGAGAAGGGCCTGGCAACCGACTTCAGTATTCTTGCCTGGAGAATCCCATGGACAGAGGAGCCTGGAGGGCTGCAGTTCATAGGGTCACAAATAGTTGGACACGACTGAAGCGACTTAGCATGCACTGTGTTTTATGCTACACATCTTACTTATTTCTGACTGTGCCGGGGCTTCGTTGCTCCGTGGACTTTTCTCTGACTGTAGCGAGCAGGGGCTGCTCTCCAGTTGTGGTGCACAGTTTTCTCATTGTGGTGGCTTCTCTTGTTGCTGAGCACAGGCTCCAGGGTGTGTGGGCTTCAGTAGTTGCTCCTTATGGCCCTCGATAGCACAGGCTTAGTAGTTGTGGCGCACTCATGGGCTTAGTTGCTCTGAGACGTGGAATCTTTCCAGAGCAAGGATTGAACCCATGTCCTCTGCATTGGCAGGAAGATTCTTAACCGCTGGACCACCAGGGAAGTCCCATACTGCACATTTTAAATTAAATTTATATGATAATTATACATTCATATGTACAGAAATAACAGAGAAAGGTCAGATGCCCATTTTACTCAGTTTTTCCCAATGATAACATATTATAAAACAATAGTACCATATCACAAGGATACTGACACTGATACAATCAAGATACAGAACATTTTCCTTACCACAAGGATCCCTTGCGTCACCCTTCTCCTTTGTTGTTGTTCAGTTGCTGTCATGTCCAACTCTTTTGTGACCCCGTGGACTATAGCCCCCCAGGCTCCTCTGTTCATGGGATTTCCCAGGCAAGAGTACTGGAGTGGGTTGCTGTTTCTTTCTCCAGGGCTCTTCACAAGTCACTGAAGGTAGAACTTGTGTCTCCTGTATTGACAGGGGGATTCTTTACCACTGAACCCCCTGGGAATCCCTTTCCTTGTTTATGCCCTCCCTAATCAGGGAACTCCACTTCGATAATTTTGTTAATTTCTAGAATATTATATAAATGAAATCATGCAATATGTAACCTTTTAGATAGGATTTTGTTTTGTTTTCCCTCAACATAATTCCCTTGAGATTCATCCAGCTTATTTTGTGTATCAGTAGTTTATTCCTTTTTTTTTTTTTTCGAAGTAGTACTCCATGGTATGGATTTATCACAAGTTAATCATTCAAAAGCAGAGACATTACTTTGCCGACTAAGGTCCGTCTAGTCAAGGCTATGGTTTTTCCTGTTGTCATGTATGGATGTGAGAGTTGGACTGTGAAGAAGGCTGAGCGCCGAAGAATTGATGCTTTTGAACTGTGGTGTTGGAGAAGACTCTTGAGGGTCCCTTGGACTGCAAGGAGATCCAACCAGTCCATTCTGAAGGAGATCAGCCCTGGGATTTCTTTGGAAGGAATGATGCTAAAGCTGAAACTCCAGTACTTTGGCCACCTCATGCGAAGAGTTGACTCATTGGAAAAGACTCTGCTGCTGAGAGGGATTGGGGGCAGGAGGAGAAGGGGACGACCGAGGATGAGATGGCTGGATGGCATCACGGACTCGATGGACATGAGTCTGAGTGAACTCCGGGAGATGGTGATGGACAGGGAGGCCTGGCGTGCTGCGATTCATGGGGTCGCAAAGAGTCGGACACGACTGAGCGACTGAACTGAACTGAACTGAATCATTCACCCTTAAAGGACATCTGGGTTGTTTCCAGTTTGGGGCTATTATAAATAAAACTGTACATATTTGTGTACAGTTTTGTGTTAACATAAGACTTCATTTCTCTAGTATAAATGCCCTGGAGTGCAATTGTTGGGTCATGTATTTGTTAAATATTTAGTTGTGTAGGAAACTACTAGATTGTTTTCCAGAGAAACTGTACCATTTTGCATTCCATTTAGCGATATATGAGTGACCCAGCTCCTGTTCTACTTTTGGTGCAGCAACTTTTTAATTTTAGCCATTTGATAGATGTGTAGGGATATCTCATTATTGCTTTAATTTACATTATGGCTAGTGATAAGCATCCTTTCACATGCTTATTTCCCATCTTATATTCTCTCTAGTGAAATGGATTTTCATGTCTTTTGCTCCAATTTAAAAAATATATTTTTTTGCCTTTTTTTTTTTTTTTTTTAGTCTTCACTGTGTCATGCAGGATCTTTTGTTGCAACACAGACTGTCTAGTTGTGGCATCTCGGCCCAGTAGTGACTTGCGGGCTCCAGAACAAGACAGCTTCAGGCTTAGCTGCTCCACGGCATATGGGTTCCCCAACCAGGGATCAAACCTGCATCCTCTGCATTGCAAGGCATATTCTCAACCACTGGACCACCAGGGAAGTCTGTGACAGTGTTCTAATCAGATTGTTTACTTGTTGAGTTTTGAGAGTTCTGTGTTCTAGGTGCTAGTCCTTTGTCAGATACATGGTTTGCAAATATTTTCTCCCACTCTGTAGCTTGATTTTCTGTCTTTTCAGCAGAGTCTTTCACAGAACAGGAGTGTTTAATTTTGATGAAAGTCAATTTTTTTTTTCCTTTTATGGATTGTGTTTTTGGTGTCAAATTTAAGAACCCTAGCTGTAGGTTCAGCAGATTTTCTTTGATTGTTTTCCTAAGAGTTTTATGTTTTACATTTAAGTACACTGTCCGGTTTGAGTTAATTTTCATATGGGGCATTAACTTAGATTGAGGGATTTTTGTTTTGTTTTTGCTGATGGGTGTGCAATTACTCCAGAACCACTTGCGGAAAACCCAGCTTTTCTCCACTGAATTGCTTTTGTACCTTTACCAAAATTCAGTTAAAAGTTACAGTAATCAGGACTTCCCTGTTGGTCCAGTGGTAAATAATCTGCTTGCCAATGCAGGGAACATGGGTTTGATCCCTGCTGCAGGAAGCTTCCACATGTATGCCAAGGATCAACTAAGCCTGTGGACCGCCACTACTAGCCTGCACTCTAGGGCCTACTAGCCACAGGTGCTGAGTCTATGTGCTGCAACTCCTGAAGCCAGCACACCTAGAGCCTGCGCCCCACAACAAGAGACGCCGCCACGGTGAAAAGCCCAAGCACTCCAACTGGAGAGTAGCCCCTGCTCACTGCAACTAGAGGAAGCCTGCAAGCAGCAATGAAGGCCCAGCACAGCCAAACATCATAATAAACAATTTTTAAAAAGTAAATTCTAATAGTTCTCATGACAAGGAGAATTTTTTATTTTATCTATATGAAAAGATGGATGTTAACTGAACCTATTGTGATAATTATTTCACAATATATGTAAATAAAACCATCATGCTATATGTGTTTAAGTTTTGCAGTGATATATATCAGTTATTTCTCAATACAACTTAAAAAACTAAAAATTATATAATGAGGATTTTGATTGAGATTACATTGACTATGGATTGAAATTGAATATAGAAATGACATCTTGGGAATCCCTGGTGGTCCAGTGGTTAGGATTCCATTCTTTCACAGCCAAGGGTGTGGGTTCAATCCCTGGTGGGTTTAATCCCTAAGAACTCACCAGCCGTGTGGTGTGGCTAAAATAAAAATAGAAATGACATCTTTATACTGTTGAGTTTTCCAAATAGGAAACACAGCATATTTTATACATAGTATGTGTATGTATGTTCACACTCTAAGAGAAACTCAAGACCTTTGGATAGGGATCAGAGAACAGAGCATTTATTACTCACAAAGCATCTTGTACTTGTTCCCCACATTAACTCTATTTTCTGCTGTATCTGCTGTTAACCCATAAGTACAGAGAATTCTTAATGTCAGATATTGTATTTTGTGTTCTAGAATGTCTATTTTATCTATTGCTATGAACAAATTACCTCAAAACTCTCAGCTAAAACAATAAATATTTATCATCTCAGAGTTTCCTGTGGACCAGGAATCCAGGTGAGGCTTGTTTGTGTGCATCTGTCTCGAGGTCCCTCAGGAGGTGGCATCAGTCAGCTGGCACTGTGGTATCACTGAGGACTCACCTGAGCCAGGGAAGAGAGTGTGAGCTGGTACCCATGTCATGGTTGTCGACAGGCCTTGGTCCCTCATCACTTGGACCTCTCCACAGGATGCCTCATAAGGCAACTGTCTTCCCCCATATGGTAACTGTTCAGGGAGTGAGTGAGTATTCAAGATAGAAGCCACGGTCCTTTTTTTTTGTAAACTTATTTGGGAAGTGACATCTCACTTCTACCAAATTTATTCGATAAATCCAGGCCACATTCAAATGAATAGCAGGAGGCTGAGATTATTAGGGACTGTCTTAGAGATTGTCCTACCACAGTGTCTATTTGATTTTGTTTTTACAGGCTTGAATTCTCTGTTGAATTACTCTAACTATTCATCTGTTTTGTGTATCTTTTCATCTGTTTTCTTTAACATACTAATCATAGCCATTTTTAAAGTCCTTATCTGGTAACTCCAATATCTAAATTATCATTGGGTCAACTTCTCTGACTTTTATCTCTTAATTATCAATTTTTCTGTTTCTTTGTAAGTTTCAGTTCAATTCATTTCAGTTCAGTTTGGTTGCTCAGTCGTGTCCGACTCTTTGAGACCCCATGAATCATAGCACGCCAGGCCTCCCTGTCCATCACCAACTCCTGGAGTTCACTCAAACTCATGTCAGTGATGCCATCCAGCCATCTCATCCTGTGTCGTCCCCTTCTCCTCCTGCCCCCAATCCCTCCCAGCATCAGGGTGTTTTCCAATGAGTCAACTCTTCGCATGAGGTGGCCAAAGTATTGGAGTTTCAGCTTCAGCATCAGTCCTTCCAATGAACAGGACTTATCTCCTTTAGGATGGATTGGTTGGATCTCCTTGCAGTCCAAGGGATTCCTTTCTCAAGAGTCTTCTCCAACACCACAGTTCAAAAGCATCAATTCTTCAGCGCTCAGCCTTCTTCACAGTCCAACTCTCACATCCATACAGGACCACAGGAAAAACCATAGCCTTGACTAGACAGACCTTTGTTGGCAAAGTAATATCTCTTCTTTTCAATATACTATCTAGGTTGGTCATAACTTTCCTTCCAGGGAGTAAGCATCTTTTAGTTTCATGTCTGCAATCACCAACTGCAGTGATTTTGGAGCCCCCCAAAATAAAGTCTGACACTGTTTCCACTGTTTCCTCATCTATTTCCCATGAAGTGATGGGACCAGATACCGTGATCTTAGTTTTCTGAATGTTGAGCTTTAAGCCAACTTTTTCACTCTCCACTTTCACTTTCATCAAGAGGCTTTTTAGTTCCTCTTCACTTTCTGCCCCTTCACTTTTTGTAAGTTTAGTAACTTTTTGTTGTAAGCTTGACATCATGGATATGTTGTAGATTATGTTAATTTTTCTCTAAAGGAATATCAAGAAAAAGGATGTATGTATATGAATAACTTAACCACTTTGCTGTACACCTGAAAGTAATACAACATTGTAAATCAACAATACTCCAATACAAAATAAAACCAACCACAAAAGATAAAAAGGAATGTCAAATTTTATTTTGACAGGCTTTGAGGCTTGAATTTAGGCTTCAGTTGATTGGAGCTGTTTTAAATCTGCCTATACTTGTAGGTGTGGTCTTTATTCCTAGGGCGATGCTTTTCTGGAGTCTTAACTGATGCCTGCAACATGCACCAAAGTCTCTTCACTTTGGCCAGGCCCAGTCTCCAGTGTCATCCAGCAGATGTGTTCGATCCCTAGGTCGGGAGAAGGAAATGGCAACCCACTCCAGTATTCTTGCCTGGAGAATTCCATGGACAGAGGAGCCTAGTGGGCTATAGTCCGTGGGGTCACAAAGAGTTGAATGCCACTGAGCACGCATGCCTATAAGTAGTTGAATATATTTTGTCCCCTTTTATATTTGTTTATTGTGGGAGGGTAAATCCAACATGACCCACTCCCTCGTGGTTAAAACTTCTAAGTCCTCAAAAAGTGTAAGTGTAATGGGAAGCCACTATTTTACCAGCTTTATTTTTATTTCCACAATAGCTATTTATTTTCCCCAATAGACAAGTCACTTTCTAGGGGTACCACATCCTTTCTTTTCTTTTTGAGAATTTTAATAATGTTTAAAGCTTCTTGTGATTTTTCCCTATTCACTCTTTTCCTAGTTGTTAGGGCTTTTTTTGTTTGTTTGTTTCTTTGTATAGTGTTGTGCCTCTCTTTTCTAGTGTTGGTTTTCTTGAAATATTTGGCAAGTTCTGCTCAAATGTTCAGGTCTGTCTTTGAGAGTCTCTGATGGATTCTTCTTGAATGTTTTTATTGACTGAGAAGTATCATTATTCTCCGTGGAGCCAGGATAAGACATTGCTAGGCAGGGTATCAGTTCAGTTCAGTTCAGTCGCTCAGTCGTGTCCGACTCTTTGCGACCCCATGAATCGCAGCACGCCAGGCCTCCCTGTTCATCACCATCTCTCGGAGTTCACTCAGACTCACATCCATTGAGTCAGTGATGCCATCCAGCCATCTCATCCTCGGTCGTCCCCTTCTCCTCCTGCCCCCAATCCCTCTCAGCAGCAGAGTCTTTTCCAATGAGTCAACTCTTCGCATGAGGTGGCCAAAGTACTGGAGTTTCAGCTTTAGCATCATTCCTTCCAAAGAAATCCCAGGGTTGATCTCCTTCAGAATGGACTGGTTGGATCTCCTTGCAGTCCAA